>QMIH01000917.1:117362-243203 GCA_003987875.1 Clarias batrachus
AAGAGTGTGTGAGAGGGGTGTGACTGGTCAGCCACAATGCTGGTGGCTTTGCGGATGCAGCGTGTGGTGTAGATGTCTTCGATAGAAGGGAGAGAGACCCCAATGATCTTATCCGCTGTCCTCACTATCTGCTGTAGGGTCTTGCGGTCCGATATGGCACAATTCCCAAACCAGACCGTCGTGCAGCTGCTCAGGATGCTCTCAATAGTTCCTCTATAGAAGGTGGTGAGGATCAGTGGTGGAAGCCGGGCCTTCCTCAGCCTTGTCAGGAGGAAGAGACGCTGTTGGGCTTTCTTGTGCAGGGAGCTGGTGTTGAGGAACCAGCTGAGGTCCTTTGGTGCTCTCGACGATCTCCACAGAGGAGCCGTTGATGCTCAGCGGAAAGTGGTCGCTTCATGTCCTCCTAAAGTCAACAACTATCTCCTTTGTCTTTGCCAACATTCAGAAACAAGAGTGTATAAGAGCTACCTTTTTCTCTTCACTGTCTTTTGTCTTAATTTACCTGGATTTGAGGAATCATGAGACATGCCAGCTTGTTAATCAATCAATATACTAGCTGTTAAACCATGTGTGACCATATTTGTTCACATAGTTGCTTATGTACTATGTAGACTGTATTCAATCAAAGTAAAAAACATGGTGATACTCACCAGTTAGCATCCAACATTGAAGATGGTACTTATCTCAACAGTTTTGATATGCCTATTTTTCACTGTGCAGCGGTACATATACAGTACATCATATTCTGTACCCGCCCCCCCCCCCATACTATATGCCACTTTTGATGGCAACAGACTACACTGCATCAACTGTTTGTATGCATATTGCTTTGTGTTGCCACATATGGGGCCGTCATATTAATTTCCGTGGACCTGCACAAGTTACACACCAGACAAATGCAGGATAAGCGAGGCAGCCATCACGCGTGTGCATATTTCCTCCCTTAGGGTTTTTGTGAATTTTGTACACTGCCGATGAATTTCAACAACAAAGGAAAAGTGTTTTTTATACAAAAATTGTGACAATCTTTTTATGAACTGCTTCTTCTGAAATGCCATGCTGCTGCAGAAGCCAATAATGAGAGAATGTGTTGAAGGCCATTTCTGGCATCCTTGTTTTTTTTGCTGGATATGTGCAGAACTGCAGTCCCTCTTGCAGCTCATATCTGCGGTCAGTGTGCTGCTGCCTTTTGATCCAACTCCCCTCGTCTAATGGCCTGTGAGGGACTAGTAGAGTGTCTGGCCTGCAGCACTGGGCACTCTGGCAGAGACAGAGAAATTTGATATGACCACTACAGAGCAGCTGCTGTGAGCTGTATACCACCATGGTAAACCTATCCATGCCTGCTTTAAGCCACAGTTCTCAGACTTCACACAGACTGAATGCACTACAATTAGAGGCAGACAAAGGAGGGGTAATGGAGTCTTACTCCAAACTTGTAAGCATTTGCCCTGTGTGCAATCTGAAGACACGCTACAGTTCAGATTTCATCACCAAAACACCTTCACTTTTCTAAAACTGCTGATTGCTGCTTCATCCGCCAGGAAAATCTGTCATGACTTGTCTATTTCTGGTTCACTGTGCCTCGGAGCTGAATGTTATGTGGTTCATGATTTTGATGCCAGCTCTGCTCTTCGTCCTTTCGTCTTCAGTTACCTCTTCACTGGGACTGGTCAGGATTTCAACCCTGACCCAGAAAAAAAAACATTACAATGATTGTACACGTTATGTTTTGCTTTTGCGATAAGTCTGAGATCAAACTCAGCTTATCTGCAAATATAGCCTATAGATGCATTTTTCTCCAAAAGGAGGACACAAATGTGGTGTAACCTGATGAATAATCTTTTGTCAGGGTGAGCAAAAAGTGAAAGAAGCAAAAGAAGTCTCTGTAATGATGATAAATATGCGCATGCTGTCAGTATCCATGAGGGTATAAACACGGCAGGTATCTGATTACCCTTAACAAACCAAAGTCGGTCATCATAGATAAATAGTTAAGGAGGGTAGGAGACGCTGAAAGCGAGGCAGAATGCTAAATTCTGCAGCATTAGGAGTCTTACTGCAGTCAGAGGAAAAAAGAAAGTGAATCCCAACCAAACTTCTGTAAATAAACCAGTAAGCTGGTGACAAAAAAAAAAAACAGAATTCAATATGTAATTGTTTTTCTCACAAATTATGTGGGGAAACAATAAGTGCACTCTAATTCAATACCTTTACATTGAAGTAATTTCTGTTTTTCCTTTTTTTTGGTAGGAGTCTCAGTCTTGTATTGGTTTTGGAGAAATTTTGACTCACTCCTTCAGCTCATTGAGGTTTGAGGGGATCTCTTCAGGTGCATCTCTTATGACCCCATCACAGCACTTCTCTGGGGTTGCAGTCTGGACTTTGGCCAAGTTGTTTCAACATTTTGATTTCCTTTTCCTTCTTTAACCAGATGTTGATTTGCTGGTGTGGTTGGGATCATTTGTCCTGCACATGACCCAGTTACACCCAGCTTAAACTACTGGACAGATGGACTTGCTTTTGTCTCTGGAGTATTTTCTATATATATATATATATATATATATATCTCTGTCCATGTCTGTCTGTCTGTCTCTGTCTCAATGAATGCAAGTATTCCAGGTCCTGTGGCCACTAAACAGGCCTTTCCACCACTATGCTTATCAGTTGGTATGGGATGTATGGAGTGAGCTGTGCTTGGTCAAAATGCCTAGTGTCATGTTTGGAAAAAACCCAGCATCTCCACCATGGTCTCATCAGTCCAAAGAAATCCTAATCCAGAATGTCGGTTATTGGTTAAGATCCAATTGGAAAACCTAAATAGTGCTGCCACCTTTCCATGGAAGCAATATTTCGTTCTTTTCCTGATACTTCAACCGTCAACATGAACGTTTATTCTGCTTGGTTTGACCTCGCACTGAATTTGCAGAAACGCCCAATTCCGGAAATATGGGCAACTGCATTAAAGCCTCGCCATATGTAACCGGTGCTTTTCACTGTAGAGTAATGAATTTCAGATTGGTCCGAGGTGGCATTATAACCCTTCCTAGATTGATGAGCAGCCGCATTTGCTTCTCTGTAGTTATGGCTAATGTTCTTTCTTCTTGGCTTGATGTACACCTGAGTGCTCCAGGACACACAGTTGCCAAATGTTCTGCTTTTATAGAGGACACTACAGTTATTGATGATGAGCTAATCTTGTGTATTCCATCAGTAACGCATGATTGCTCAATCTACTTTAGCCAGGTGGCCACCTTGTATCTCATGTGTACGGGCATGCATGTGACAGGAAAACATTTTCATCTTCTCATTTAAACATGTTTTATTTGTGAAGTGAAACGATAGTAATTGTCTTTTTATACAGTAATTATAGGTATGGTGTTAGCTTTAGTGTACATTCTGTTCCATGGCATTGTATTTTGTGCATTTCAACATTTTTTTTTTTATCTCATACACTGTGCACTGTGGATGTTTTGTGAGGATAATTGTCTAATTCAAGATGATGTTCCTGTTCATTAATAAGTTATAGGAGCTGATATAAAATGCAGTTTTTTTAATAAAATTTGAGGTTAAACCAGGATGACATGGTGGTGAACCAGGCTCCTAGACTTTCTCTTAGTTCTTGGGTTTTTTAACAACCTTCTAAAACATGCATGTGTAGTAGTTGGATTGGCTACACAAAATATTCTGTGGTCTGAAGTAGAGTTTAAATATATGCACAGTGGTGACCGACTAGCATTCCATCCTGTACGTGTTTGTGCTTTGTGCCCAGTTTCCTTGGAATAGGCTCCAGACCCAACACAATCCCGACCAGGAAAAAATGGTTATTAGAAATGGTGGAATTAAAAAGAAAGAAAGAAATGTATTAAATGATAACAACAAGTACATTATTGAACTGAGGATACTAAAACTCCTGCATATACTGAAACCTTGAGTACACGTAAATAAGCACTTTACATGAAATGGCTTTTTAAAATGACTAAACACAAACTGCTCAAGCTTGATTTAACTTTACGGGAAGACAAGATCACAAACATGACATGCGCAAAAAAAGAGGTTTCCTGTTTAGACCTCACCACTGTTTCTTGGTAGGTATTTGCACACAGTACACATGATGGCAATACATATGTCACATATACTTGGTAGTGTAGTACAGTCTACTCACTATCGTTACAGTAACTGTAGAAGTTATGTATAATATACACACACGCACACTTAAGGATGGATGGTACTGTCTACGTGCCACCCGGCACTTCGGGCAACGAACATGCATCCGACGTTTCTGTGGCAGTAATTTAACAGGGTCGAGTTTCCAGCTCTACACGCAATTGCATCTAAACCCTTGGGGGTGAAGGACCTTGTTCAAGGGTCCAACAGTAGTGACTCTGCGGTGTCGGGGCTTGCACCAGGGACCTCCTAAATATATTATATTATATTACATTACCACATCGTTCAGTAACAGTAATGGGTCTGATTGATGCAGTACAGTATGTCTTGAACACCTGTGCAGTACAAAAAAATCTCATCACTATAGACAGTTCTGTTAATAATTTCTGTTAATCTAAGTGACTGTTGGTCACTCAAGGTTAGAGGATTGAAAAACTCCTGATTGAGATGCAGCTGAGTATAGTGAACATTTAAAAGGCAATGAATATATTAAAACAAGAATACCTATTTCTTTTTAACCGAAAAGCAGAACAGAGTAGAAGCAGTAAAAATACATAAATGTGCTACAAGTTAAGCCAAAGAATAAAAAAAGACAATGCTCTCTCTGCCCGTGTTTGTATCAACAGGAAGTGGCACATATACAGGTGAAAGGCTCTGCTTTAACTCTTCAAACAGCCTTAAAGGTTTAAAGATTTGTAATCTTCATCCTAATCTGTTGACATGAACTGGTCAAATTTGATACATGTGACACTGAGGTGTATGAGTGAACGAGGGAGGAAGGGAGGGGGACTTGGCTCCTTGCTCTAGAGAGGGGGAGTGAGCTGGGATTAGTGAGCTGAGATAGCTCCGTCTGGGTGAGGACACAGTGCCCGCTCTGGGCTTGAAGGGATATAAACGCAGCATGTCTGCGTGTGTAATTATAGGCCTGGCTCTGAGCACTGCAGTGCTGTGCAGCAGAGCTTCCAGGCATCACTCAACTGTGTGTGGTTCCAGCCAGGTGGCTGCTATAATAAGCCCTCATTTTCACCTTGACAGTGATGTAGTTGGTGTGTCTAGTGTGGTTTGTTCGACAGAGGATGATATTTGTGTGTGTGGGTGAGTTTTTTTTATTTTGTGTGTGTGTGTACGCGTGTGTGTGTTTTTACTTTTCATCTGGTGTGTGATTTTTCATCTGATGTACAGTATAGGTGTGTGTTTTTCATTTTCATCTAGTGTGTGTGATTTTTCATCTGATGTACAGTATAGGTGTGTGTTTTTCATTTTCATCTAGTGTGTGTGATTTTTCATCTGATGTACAGTATAGGTGTGTGTGTGATTTTTTTCATCTGATGGATAGATGTTTGTAGGTGTGTTCAAGTGGTAAGTGCTTAGGTGTCATCATTTACCCAAGCATAATGTCAACGTCGTCAGGTTACACATTTATCAAATCTCTCAATAGAACTGAAGCAAGTGTGACAATGTCGGATGTACACGATGTAAAATATTAAGCCATATCAAGCTAAATGATATGGCATGCTATAGTAATAACACTATACACAGAACACACACACAGACACAATAATTATGCGGTAACATCTTGTTTACAATATTGAGCTAATGCCATATCATGTACGGTGAAAATGAAACTGTAATAGCATTGACCATGAGGAAGTAATAACCCATGTATTTTCAGCTCCCTCCTCGTGAGTCAGGGTTTTGGCTTAACAATTACTCATCACATAGTCGCAAGAGAGCTGCGTGGAACAGCTGATAAATATGAGGGAATTTCCAGGAAAGTTTGTTTGTCATGCAAGGTGTGGCATTTTGAATTGTAAGCTGAATTTAATGCTTTTTAAATGTGGAAATGTCAGACATTTTGAACCTTTCAATAGTTCATGAGTTTTTTTTTTTTTTTTTTCAGGAAGTGTTGCTTTTATGTGCATAAGTGGAGACATTTGTCATGATTTTTTCTGTAGAAATTGTTTGTATATTCTACACTTCACAGAGAGCCAATATCCAAGCCGCTCTGTTTCTGCAAGGCTCGGGGAATGAATGTCTTTTTAATGTTCTGAGTGTGGGCTGTAATTTTCATCTTTATTAAGGATTATGTACTTTTCCACCGAGCTATAACATTATGACCACTGACATGTCAACTACACTACAGCTCAAACGTTTGGGATCACTTTCTTTCTCCATGCTTGTTCCTGATTTTTCTTTCTTTCTACCTTGTTAAGCAATGCTGAAGGCGTCCAAAACATGCAATAATCTCCTTTGAGCAGTTAATGTTGAGGTGTGTCTGCTGCTCATGATCTGTAACACCTTAATAACGGCTCTAATCCGAGGTGCTGTTAATTGGTGAGTTTTGAGGCTGGTAACTCTAAACGGGCTTCTCCTCTGCAGCAGAGGTAAGTTCTGGTCTTGCTTTCCTGGGAAAGTCTTCATGAGAGCGAGTTTCATCATGGTGCTTGATATGTTTTGCAAATGCACTTGACAATACTGTTCTTGCAAGAACTTTTCCAGAATCCAGACCTCCGTGTCTTAAAATAACTGACTGTTGTTGTTACATAATTACCTAATTCCATATATGTTATTTTATAGTTTTGAAATTCCCAGTGTTGAAGAATGTAGAAAATAAATCACTAAACAAACAAAAAGAGAAATTTGCAAGGGACCCCAAACTTTTGAGCAGTAGTGTATATACCTGGCAAACTGGTGACGGGATCATGCGCACCCAAGGCTCACCCATGCCCGCTGGGAAACAAATGCCTCCCTGTCTGATCCGATCCCACAGAAAAGCCAATGGTCAAAATGGTCAAATCATCAAATAGACAATGCTGGTCATGATATAACGGCACCTAAACACCCAGTGCAGACCGTACATTGAGCCCGAGATTGTCAACCCAGATCCAAATCCAGTTGAGCATTCATGGGATACACCAGACAAACAAGTCCAATTCACACAGGCCTCACCAACCCACAGCACAGTACTTGCCCTGCAGAACCATGTCCACAGGAGCCAACGCCTCCCTTGTCCCTCTCTTAGTATGTGAAATAACACTGGTCTTATTTATTTTTAAGATTTTTATTATTTTTTTAAAGGCTTGTCATACTTTACAGTATGATGGAACAAAAATCTTGATTGAGTTCTATAACTGACTGTGATGTATTCTTCATATCAGGTTATATTTTCAAGATTGCAGATCGTTTGTCAAGATAGATTGATAAATATATAGATAGACATTGTGTACATCAGTCAGTGTTCTTTATGCAGATAACACTTTTTGAAGAAATTTAACATTTTTTGTCAGTTTATTATGTTTCTTATATATTGCACCACACTGGCACAATTTTTTTATTTATTTTTAGATTGGTGTAATCCTGTAATACTGCCTGCTGGTGCTGAAAAATTAATCCCATAAAAATGGAAATTCTAATTATGGACCAGTGCTATTATTTATCACTGTTCTGGAATAGTTCTTGCAGGAACAGTATCGTCAAGTGCATTTGCAAAACCTGGTAAGCACAATGAAACTCTCATGAAGACCTTCTCGGGAAAGCAAGACAAAAACCTCAAAACCTCAAAAAACAAAAAAAAAAATGATCTGGAAAAGATCATTTAGAGTTACCAGCCTCAAAAGTCTCGAATGTACTGCACCGCCGATCGGTTGTACACTGTAGAAAGAAATAAAACTAAAGAAATGCCATGGAACTAGAAGGTGTGCGCAAACATTTTGACTGGTTGCATATAAAGAAATTGCATTGTTTGAATCAATTGAGCAGATATAATAAAATAGCGTATCTATTCACATAAAATAGATAATCTCCCATTCTTCTTCTGATTTAAGAGAGACGCATGTTTAAGGTGAAAGGCCTGAGCACTGCATGACCCTTTGTCATGAGACATACCATCTTCACTGTCAGGTTCCTAAGACTTTTTAAAAAAAAATTTATATCTTTATATTTAGTTGTGCCCCATGTGCGGTTTTCTCTGCCATGAAGGCATGAACTAAAAGTGCAGAGCGAGTAGTGCCATGTGTTCAATAACTGCAAACCAAGAGTTGCAACCACATCAGGCATGTACATGTTTTAGTTTTACACAACCACAGGGTTTAAGAGTAGGAGTCATCCTAGGAGTAGCCTGGCTGCTGGAGTGTTTTGGACACACTCTTCTGTAACACGAGACGTTTTCATTATAAAACTTCAGTTTTATTGAATTGACCATGTGGTGATTTTTGTTTCCTGCCAGAACTCATGGGAATAGTTACATTTCTTTGTTTTATTCCATTGTGATTTTAGCGCAGGCTTCAGGTTTGAGTTTTTAATGATTATCGTTATACTTTCCACATGAAGGTTCTGGACCATTTTGCTGCATTGACATCAATATTTAGTGTGGCATTAAACCTCGCTTATAAAGGGTTACTGCAGAGTTTCATGAATATTTCATGCATGAGGTACAAGATAACATCAGTTTAACTGCCATGCCTTTATTGTCAGGCTGCACGTCACTCCGAGGAAAGAGCAGGCGAATAAATGTATGCAGAGTCTGGCTGTAGAAGCTCATTCTTCTGTTTTGAATACTATTTTAATCGTACAATTCAACATTTGATTATTTAAATGGAAAATCATCCTCATTCTTTATATTTAGAGTTTCACAATCTGCTTTGTCTTTAACACACGTCCTAAACTTTTTGGTTAAATGACCACTGAGAATTGATGAACACACCTATTAACTGCTCTTGTAATGGATAGTCTCAGGACACCCTCTCTCTGTAGGCCATAGGGAGACGTATTGAACAGCCTTGCAACACATTTGGTACAAATTCTCATCTATAGCTGTGTACTGTAATGGTTTACGGTTTCATCCATGCAATGAGGAAGAGTGTTTGCTCATCATTGTTGCTTCTGGTTTGTACATTCAGGGTTAAAATTTTTGTCCACATTTCTGTAAAGCTGGTTTGTATGAGTAAATAATTTAAAACTTAGGGCATGTATAATGTAATTAAATTCATTATGTTAACACTAAAAAAAATGCAACGAAACAATAAAAGTGTGTATAAATAATATAAATGAATGAACTGGTTGGGCCTCACCATACCTCATCATTGGACATTATTATATACCGACGCTTTCTCCATAACCACTAGAAGGTAAGCATTTCGGCTAAAGTGCCAAAGTCACTATCATTTAAAAGGCCAGTCCAGGTGTAAAAGTTGTATAATTATATTGTTAATTTTCCTTTTTAGATGGTTCTGTTTAATTAGCTTATAAAACTCTGAGGGTGTTTATGCTCGAGTGTGTTGGTCAATCTCGGAACAGTTTGGCAGGTTGCTTCGACACCTTTTATTTTGTGTTCAAAAAACGTAAGCATGCTCATGTCCTCGAAAGCAATTCAATATCTTGTCAGGATGAAATTATTTAGTCTCTTAAACATTTGTTGTGGCTCAAACGCACATGTGAGCGTTGATCCGTTTCCCTGGGACTTTTCAGATTTGGACAATGTTTATCCATTTACTGTTTGTAGAGAATTGAGACCAAAAGGTTTGAATAATGTATGGGCTTGTTGCTAATGAAGGTGTGAATTCATCCATGGAGCTGATAACTTTCACACACTGCTGCTCTCCCACCCTCCAAACAGTCCCAGACACTTCATCCCACTAGTTTTATTTTCACTTTCTTTCTTCTTCCTCCTTACTTTAAAGCGCAGTAACTTCCTCTGAGGCACATTTTTTTCTTTTTCTTTTTTTTTACTGAGCTTAAGACACTTAAAATGCGCTTTTATCCAGTGATCGCACTTCAAAGGTGCTAAGACCACCCCCTCAACATGCCTCAGTGCGAGCTTTCAAGCAGCATGCCAGCAATCCAGAGTCACAAGATTTTTTCTTTTTTTCAGCACAACAGTGGTGGTATCTAGTGTGGCATGTAATGTGTCAGAAATCCCCCTGCATACTATTTCACAATGATAATGCTGGGTGCACTGAATATTGAGGTGCGTTTGCTAGCCATTCATATTTACGTCACTCACCCAATGATGCGCTTTCCTTGCTTCCTCCACTGACGGTGTTGTTTTTCTACTCATATGTTACTTAAATGTACTAAACGCTTAAATTCGCCTTCATGCTCTATGATTTGCTCAGGCAGTGAAGCTCTAACCAATCATAGATGAAGTTATATTCTTGTAATCAGTCATAACACATTCGGCAGGATTTATCAGAAAAATATTATATTTACATCTGGTAATTTTAGAACAATAACAGTATTGTCACTTGTACTGCAAAGCACTTAAATATTTGTAATGTGATTTTTCAGCTAAACCTTTAGTTTAAGCATGGTGAGTATGTTCAGTTTATATGTTTAGCTGTGAAATTATGCACGTCTCGCATCGAACTTGCATTTTACACAAATCTCCATCATCCTGTCACTACATTTCAATCTAGCAGAATAAGAGGCTGTTCAGTGCAGTGCGTGTTAAATTTCAATTCAATTAACTTTTAACAGTCATTGGCGCAAAGCAAATTTACACAAAGTTATTGAAGCTGGTATGACATGTGTATGTATATAAATCAAAATTATTAGATTGTCCCTGATGAGCAAGCCAAGGACGACGGTACAAGGAAAAACTCCCTGAGACGGCAATAGGAAGAAACCTTGAGAGGAACCTTGAGAGACTCCACAGAGAACCCATCCGCATTTGTGTGATAACCAGGATAGCAGGGATTGTTATGCAGTCATACTGTGTGTTGGGTGGCTGGAAGTAAAGTGGAACCGTCCCTAATCACCACATGCATCCCATGCAGACAACATGGGGCATGAGTCCCTCTCTGCTTTCCACAGGATGCACATGGCCTTATTAATTACAATTAATTAAGTGTCCATATTAGAAATAACAGATGTGAAAGGAAAGGACATACCTCCTGAGGAAATGGTTGAAATTAAATGGTGTTAAGGAAGCAGAATGATACAGAACTATAGTAGTTTTTTAAGTTATTCAGGTAAGTAAAAGTACTGCATGCAGAGCAGAGGGTCGGCTCTTTACAACCCTCCTCAAACCTCTCAGGGCATTTTTACATTATGGCCCGGGATCATTTCTAAGAACACTTGACTCGAACGTTTGTTTCATTTTAATCTCAGTACAGCGTATTTGCGCACATATCAAATCAGATATGGAAGTCAATGTGACCTCACTGTCGGCAGTCTCCTCCGAAATCCCCTTGACCACATCCTTTGACCTACACAGTCATAGCTGAAGTCTTCCTACTTTATCAGCTATGTAGGTCAATGGTTGATTTAATCGCACCTAGTGTAGTATAAAAACTCCCTTCGTATCCCAGTGTAGAAATGAAATGGAGAGGTATGGTCATTTTCAAGGTTGTCCAGTAAGGAGGTCTTTTATCTCCTTAGCGTCTCTCAAAGGAACAATTTCAAAGGCAACAAGTACATTTGAGTTGTGTTTTTGCAAAGACTTTTAGTGCAGTGGGCAGAGAATGAAATGAAAAATGTAAGAACAAAACTACATGACATAAGGGCAAGAGGATACCACATATAGGAATGCAGAAATCTCAAACGTACAATGTTCATATTCTGTTGGTTTTATCAATAATAATAATAATAATAATAAAGCTGTAAATTGATGTGGTTAAAATATAATGTGTATGCATGCTACTGGCATCGGTGGTGGGGGGCGCGGCTTGTGTGAACGACTTGCATAACGATCAGGAACAGCCTTGCAGAATGCTCCCCATGCTGTGTGAATCCTTCTAGCTACATAAATAATGGAGTGCTGGCCTCTCACATTCTCTTTTCACTTCTGTTATTGCAGCACTCTTACACTCGTCTCATCTGTTTCGCACTGTGTGCTCGATCGGGTGTGTCTGTGGTTATAACTATCTTACAGCTGTGATTGAATATGATTGTATAATGTGTAAACCGGGAAATCCATGTCGCAGCCCGGATTCTCTCCCAGTAAGGTGTTCATTCATGTCATTCTCCCTGGAGAGAGCCATTTGATGATGTGTTTATTAACGCTTTCTGCATTGCCTATAGAATCCTGATAAAGGTTGGGTACTCTCCCGCATCCTTTGTTATATTTAATTCATAAACATGCCCTTTGTGAATCTTTTGAGTAGGCCTAGGCCGTCACTTCTGCCTTGGAGCACTCTTGCTTTTGTCGTATTATGTTACTGTTTTTTTTGTGTGCAAAATTGTTTGGATTACAATTTGAAATAAAATGCCTGGTTTACCTAAATTAATCCTGCTTGGAAATTGTAGATCCTGAAGTTACACACTGCCGGTTACAACAAGAAATTGTCAGTAAAAATAAACGATTAAATAATAATAACTGGTGGCTCAGTGGTAGGTGTTTTTACTTGGGTTCGATTCCCAGCCAGTCGCCAAACCCCAGCCACCGGATGCAGTGCCGTTGCCAAGCCTGGGTAAAACG
Source organism: Clarias batrachus (assembly GCA_003987875.1). Taxonomy (NCBI): domain Eukaryota; kingdom Metazoa; phylum Chordata; class Actinopteri; order Siluriformes; family Clariidae; genus Clarias; species Clarias batrachus. The sequence continues at coordinate 129,946 of QMIH01000917.1, forward strand.
GGAGGGTTGCGTCAGGACGGGCATACGGCATATAACCTGTAAAAGCTTGTATGTGGATAAAAAGCTTGACCGGATGGTCCACTATGGCAACCCATTGCCAGGCGTAGCCGGAAGACCAACAACAATTATTGTGTGTGTAGTAGAATGATTATCGTCCGACTAAGTGCAAACCAAATAGAATGGCATGTTGCTTCAAAATGCTGTGGTCACTATGCTGGTTAAGTTTACCCTTCATTTTGAGTTTTGAAGTCCCCAACAGTGTCATCAGCAAGACACCACCACATCATCACACCTCCTCCTCCATGCTTCACAGTAGGAACCGGCTTAACAAAGACATAAAGGTTAAGACCAAAAATCTCATACTTGGACTCGTTAGACCAAAGGACAGTTTTCCAAGTAAGCTTCTCCAAGTAAGCTTGTTTTTCTGAAGTAATGATTTCTTTGCCACAATTTGACCATGAAGGCCTGACTTATGCAGTCTCTGCGAAAGAGTGGAGGTTGAAATGTGTCTGCTGTTCGAACTCTGAGAAGCATTTATGTGTGTTCTAATCTAATTGACCTTAAAGTAATGATGAACTGTGTTTTTTATTTTTAGTTAACCCACTGTCCTGCCATAATATGGATTTGTGCAGTAGTTGTAGTAGCACTAATGTTGGTATTGACTCTGTAACCACTCTTCCTCTGCACAAGACAACTGACAGTCTAAAGCACATTAAGAAGACAGGAAATGTCAAAACTGAACTCCTGACGAGGCAGACCTGTGAATTGAAAACCCTTCCTGGAGACTACCTCGTGAATCTGATGAGAGGATGCCACGAGTGTGCCAAGCCGTCGTCTTGGCTGTTTTTTTTTTGTTTGCGCTACATAATTCCATACACGTTCTTTCATAATTTGAATGTCTTCAGTATTAATGTACAATGTTGAAAGTAAATAAAAAATATTAAGAAAAAGCACTGAAGGAGTTGTGTCCAAACTTTTGACTGGTAGCGTATATATAATTGTGTATGTGTGTGTATTTGGCAGGAACCTTCTATCATCAGGCGCAGCATGTGAATGACTTTTCACACACAGGATTTGACTGCAAAACACAAACAAATTTTTTTCTTCTTTCATTCATTTTGGCTAATGACTTTCCTCATCAGGAAAAGGTTTTAATTTCATTTTTAAAAAAAAAAAAAATTTAAAGTAAATGTCATATTTTTTAGACTATTAAAAAATTCGTCTAAAATGTCATCATGAATTACCATCACATAATTAAGATGATCCGTCCAAAAAAAGCCAACTGCATAAATTCTTTCTGGTTATCAGGAAAACAAAACTACCAGCTGCTGTGAATGAATGAACTGTGGAAAATGTTACAGCCAAAAAAGGACATTTACTGTCTGACTGCTTATTGTGGTTTGCCCGGCAGTCATGTGGTATGATGAGTTGTGCTATAGAATTACTGAAATAGGTGCAATAGGAGGCTGATAATGGATATTTTTTTTCTCAACACTATTTTTAATTAAATGGGTTTAACACATTTTTTCTTGTGGGTATTTGCTGCCAGTGACGTACAGTATGCAATGTGTGCTATGTATGTTATGCATGTATGTCGGATATTATTCACAATCCTGTGATTCTGAGAATGATTCTGGCTTAGAGTGACTAATTGCGTACTTTGTGAGGGATATATCTCCCCCCCCCCCAAAAAAAAAAATGTAAACACAATGGAAATACCTCCGGAAGTGAATGACTTCTGCAATCACATTTTTAATGCCTTATTCAACATTCCTGAGTAAATGCTTACACAATATTTGCTTAAACAGGTGAAACATTGCAGACAAAGTAAATATTTTACAGAAAAATTGATAAAGCTGCACCTGCTTTTTAGGATTTTTTTTTTTTTTACCAGCAGTATATGGGTCCGCTCTGTTGTGCTTGTGACACATAACTGTCTGTTTTACTCAAAATAATAAAATTGGTTGAAATTGTCTTTGCAGGATTTTGAGGTTGTTGATGAGAACTAAATAAAAAAATAATAATAATAATAAAAAAAACAAATAACCTAATCAATTAACAGTAGATTTTGACACATTGCAGGTATATAGGAACTAAAGATATAACAAAAATGGAATATGTACACATTGGTAGCAAACTAGTTGTATTTTTGTTTTAAGTATTTAAAATAAAGTTGGTAGAGTATACAGATTATATACACACGTACATGCATGCATTCTGTGCAGCCATACTAGAGGAATAGAAGAAAAGCACTGATAAATAATTAGATCATGACCTTGAGTATGATAAATATAGCACAGCTGCCAGGCTTTGACACATGATACAATGTATGATATGAATCATGTCATATGTGATGTATCTTATTTTAAAGATTTTTAAGGTAAAATCTTCAGGTCTGACTACAGGTTTGGGGAATTATGCATGTGATCTAATCTAAATATAATTTTACGATAGACCAATATAATTTGTATTAACACTTTTTATTAAAGCTGTTCTGTTGTGTGAATAATCATAATAATCATTAAATTCAAAACACTCGGAGGAAGCATGCAGTGGCTGACTGATTGTTTCCCACAAAAGCACAATGTAGCCTATACCTCCATGATTAAAAGCAATATTTGTCATGGGAAAGATGATTGATAATGGGTGGAAATAAAAAAAAACTATATTCTGATATTGTACAAGTGTTATTAGATCCAGTTTCTCTCTGTGTGTCAAAAAGCATTGATTCTATTAGTGTATGTGTGCGAGTGTCATTAGAGAGATTCCTTGTTAAAGAAGCAGTGTTTCTGTTAGTGTGTATGGGTGAGAGTCATCCCACACAGTGGCCTTCCCCTTCTCTCGAATAAGAGAGAAGGCAGGGCCACTGTGTAAGACGAGAGAGAGGGAGTCATTTCTCCTCTAGTCTTACTTTAGCTTCAAACACATGCACATACACAGCACACACTCACAAACACTAATGGAAATACTTCTTTGTTGGGATTTATTTAGACTTTTCTCAAAGGTAAAGTGTCTTTTTACTTTATATTTTGTATTAATTATTTTATATATATATATATATTTGGTGTGGAATGAGTTTTTATTATTTCTTATGGGGAAATTCGCTTTGGGATATACGACTGTTTTGATATAAAAGCATGCTTCCGGAAAGAATTCTGCTTGCTATCCAAGGTTCCACTATAGTTGCCTGTACATGTACCTTACTGTACAGCATTAAGAGAGCGAACTTACAGTTTGAGTATGAAGTCATTTCGTGTTTGTAGTGTAAGAAATGTAATAACATTACTTTTAGAGTATAGAGTATTTATCCATTAACTCCATCAAGGGACCTAAGCCTTGGCATAGTCTTCATGTTCTCTTGAGATTGTACACAGGATGACCAGTATGGTGGGTTCTATGTATGGATGATTCTGTCATCAATGTATTGATGAATCAGGGCACAAGACAGGGGACACCCTGACTGAGTAGACACAGTTTGTAGCAATAGCTAAAGAAGTAGTGGACTATAAGTACATCTCAAGTGTGATTTATTATTTGTGCTCATTGTCATGGTTACATAGCCATCCATCAATATTTGTTGCCAAGCCACATGTAAAGCTTTGGTTTTCTGTGGAAAAGCGTGATCCATTATTTAGCACGACTGATCACTGACGCAGTGTGTGTGTGATACAGATAGGTTTGTTTGAGGTTTGTCCACTTCCTTGGAGAAGCTGACCTCAGACAAGTGTTTTTCTCTCCTCCTCAACTCAAGGTCCCTGAGGTTTAAGTTCACACTTCAGGTTTTTTTTTTTTTTCCTTCTCAGCCTGTGAGATGTTGAGTCTGGGGTTGTGGGATTGTTAACAATTTACACTAAGACATTACTCACCCCCAACACCAGCAAATGCAAACTCACTTTGGTTTGTACAGGATTCCAGCATAGAAAATGCAAATTTAGGTGGTTTTAAGTTGAATTACTTGAAGCTTACACCGATTAACACAAAAATCCTACTATGTACTGTTTAAATACTAAAACCTGGATGTCTGAACATCTGTAATATAAATATTATTTTGAATGAAAGTGGTTTGGTAATATTAACAGTGGATGTGAGACGCTGACTACTTTTAAGGTGGATTAACCTTATTTTTCCATCATACATTTTATTTAAAGAGTAGCATTTAATTTAATTCGATTAAAACTGCCTAACCTGATCCATTTTGTTTTTCAGAGCCTGACTGTATTATAAAGGAATGGCGTTAAGCCAATAGGAAATCATCTGAGGTGAGAATTGTGCTCTTGTCTCCTGTTCTTTATCATTTCCTGTTCTTGTCACCTCTGTTTCATTGCTCTGTTTTGATATTTGCGCATGTGTCATACATAGTGCTTGAATAGCTATTTTAAACAGTAATTTTCAAAGAGAGAGAGGGAGAGAGAAAAAAACAAAAATAGAGGTCAAGGCTAACCACTGATTTGTCGGCCATAATGTAGAATAGTCGTACTGTACCATGTCAGACCCCACTGCTTTACAGACACTGACTCCGCCGAGTTTGGAACGCCCTGGTGTAATAAAAATCAGACATCAAACAGGTCATCAAGAAAAACAGCAGCAGTTGATGACAACCCTTGAAAAAGCTGTGAAGAAAAACAATGACCTCAAAAGTAACCCCTACAGGGCAGGAGAAGAGGCATCACAATCCACCTTAATGCAAAACTATAGGGGCCCTTTAACAAGATGCAGACCATCTATTAGCAGTAAGAATCAGAAGTCCAAACTGGAATTAACAAGAAATAAAACTGTGCTTAACCTCTACCAAAATGATGGAAAGTTGTGGGAATTAAATAAGCTGGTCATGAACATGGCTTAGGCTTGCATGGCTGCCTCTGGATCAGGTTTACTAATCTTTATTGGCGATGTAACGTGACGGTAGCAGCAGAATGAATTCTAAATGTTCTAAAGTCATTCTGTCTGTCAGTTTATAGAGAAATGCATCAACACTAATTGTGAGCAATTTATCATGCAGCTAGACAATGACTGGAAACACACTGCCAACACAACAAACCACTTTCTCACAGGGGAAAAAAGTGGAAGGGTTTAGACTGGCCAAGTGACTCACCAGATAACAACTCGACTGAACATGCATTTCACCTAAAAAAAAAAAAAGTACAAGGCTATGAGAGCATTCGAAAATATATCAGTGTGTAACTTTTGGTTAATTTACTGCAAGCAGGGGAGATAAGCAATCAAACACCGTATTTACTTTCATTTACAGGCTATCAGTTCCAATACAGTTGGTTAGCTAAAAATTGGGTGGTTTGTCACCATGGTGTGAAGTTAGAAGTTAGAGAAGCAGCTAGAAGTTAAGAAATTTAAAGGTTAAATATCTCGAAATTCAAGCTGAAATTCTCATCTATTGATCTTTTATCATGTTCATTTTTTTAACAGTCATTGGTGTATAGCCAAACAACAGTGGGGTTGTCAGTCTAATGCTTAAGGGTACTGCATTAAATTAAGTTGCCGCACAGCTTGATGTCTACAAAACATTGTGATTTGAATTCGTGCCACATACTGTTTATTTTGGCAGTGTGCATATGAATTAAAAATGGAAAGTTATTGTTGACTAAAAATAATATTAATGAAAAATACATCCTGTGGGGGTTTTAGTAGAATTACCAACAGATGATGTAAGACAGTGATGCATTTAAAGGTGGGATTGCGTGTTGACCTTGCAGCCCTTAAAGCCTATCATAAATATATGTAAAATTATTGTTAAAGCCAGAAGTAGAATATGATTCATTTACCCGGATGAAATAAAAATACCCGAACTATGTTATACAAGTCATGTATCCATTTCTCCCTCAGCACTGTCATTCCTCTCTCTCTTTTTTTTTTTATCCAACAAATAAGAAAAAAACAACCTCATTGTTGTAATGTGATTATCAGTTTGTAGAATGCATGCATCATTTCAGAAGTGCCCGAAGTCAGTCATTTGAACCAAACAAAGCTGTGTTTTCTGGCAGGCCTCCTGCTGAGCTCTTCCTGTTGGGAACAGAGGGCTCTTGGGAAATGAAGGCCAGTATGAAGCAGTGGCGCCTGGCACTGGGGCTTATGCTCACCTGGGCATTGCTCTTTCTCGCCCTCTTTTCCTACTTTATGGAGTCGCGTGTGGATGAGGCCATCTCGCTCTCGCACGCCGATACACGCCGCCTCAGCTCCGTTCAGGGCAATACCCGTAGCGCTGCGACAATCCTTCGCCAGGCGTTGCCTGCCACATCAACATCCACCACCTCTAGAGCTCAAAAGGAGCAGGTACCCAACAGCGAGCAGGAGGCCTACATTTACCCAGATCCTCGTGTCCTAGCAACATGGTCAGTGGATTCACGCTCAGGCACTGCAACCCATAGTCAGGAACGCAACCAAACCTTCCCTCGACCGGGGGGAGAGGAGGATGAGGAAGAGGTGGTGGGAATGGAGGAGGAAGAGGACGACGACAGAATCAATCAGATAGAAACCAGTTGGTTTGACTCCAAGTCGAAGTCAGTGGTGCAGCATTTATGGCATGGCAGTGCCTCACTGGACATGCTGAGTCCGCGCTTACAGAAGGCTGTGAAAGACTATATGAGCACGAATAAACACGGAGCATCCGACAGGGGGCGCCGACGGGTGCGGCGGAGCGGGAAAGGCCTTCTGTGCAATATGAAAAAGAATGCCAAGGTGAGGACACTGGATGGTAAAGAGCTACCCTTCTCTTCACTGGGCTGGCATAAAATTGTACCTCCTTTAGAACTTCAGCACCTCTATAACTCAGCATTCCGCTCCTGCGCTGTAGTCACCTCAGCTGGTGCCATCCTCCACTCCGGCCTAGGAAGTGAAATCGGTGAGTAGGCAGATATGTCCATCTGATAATATCTATGTCAAAAAGGTGGTGGTGTTTTTTTTTTCCCACTTATTGATTAGGCCCCTTTTTACATAACATGTTTTTGAAAATTTTGAAATTAAGTGCCTATGACTGTATAGTGGCATGAATTGATTCATAAATATCATTCATTCAACTTTAGGTACTGTCAAGGTCATGTTTGGAGAGACATGGGATTTCTATGTGTGACCTGATGAGGTGGAACTACTGCTTAATGATCCAAGATATCTGTTCACAGGGCAGTTTTGTAGTGCCAGATTTGTGGATTCTGAAGCAGTATAGCATGCATTGTAATCTTATACTGTAGCAGAAGAGCAAACTAATAAGACAAAGTGAAATTAAATTATGAACCCGTTATTAAATAAAAACCATTTTAGGGCCACAGAATAACAACATTATCAGTAGACATGATAAACAAAACCCTAACACTTTCAGGGCACATGCAAAGTAGGCACGTGCAGGTCCTTACGTGCACTCATGTGAGGACCTGCACGTGACTGCACTGAAGAAACATTTAGTTTTTAAGTGGCTGAGAGGCCAAAATTCAGAAAACAAAAAACTGTTTTTTGAAAATCTATTTAAGTGTGGATCTCCGTATTTACCGACTAATTGACTGATTGACTAAAATATTCAGGTATTAAATGTGAGGGCTCAGTTACTCAATTACTTTTGTACTGAGTTAATACACCACTTGTGTACTGTCATATTTACTGAAGTACCTATTTACCACCTACATGAATTAATTACAGATTTTTTTATTATTATTATTACTACTACTGACTTACTTGTGTCCTGACTTGTATACTATGTACTGAATAAATGTCTATTTATTCGACTTAGTTATACAATCATATACCGAGTAACCTATACCTGTATACTTCCTGACTGACTCACTCGCCAACTTGTTTACTTAACACTTGGTATTAAAGTAAAAATCTTCAATGTTATTGGAGCCTGAAATCTTTTTTCCAAAGGTATAATTCATTCATTCATTTATTCATCTTCACTAATCACTTTATCTCACTTAGTCATGTGGACTCCAGACCCTTTTCTGTGTATAATGGAGACCAGGTGGGTGAATTCGGCCCATCAACGTCCTGCTGGAAGGTCTCATCACATCTCCCATTACGCCTTCCCGTCAAAAGCTCAAGCATACCAAAGGCCCAACACAACTAGCTATGAGAATTACAGTTATTTTCGGTTTGACCATCCAACCTTTTCCAGTTCGATTTTCTTTAATCTATCTTAACTTAAGAGTAAACATTCTGGTCCGATCATTCTGCATAATATATTCGCCTTAGTACAACATCAGTCCTGCAGCTTTATATAGAAGCTGCAACCTTAATACACCAAACAGGTTTAGGTTAAATGATTTCTATAGGATTAACAACATTATCGGTAAACATGATAAACAAAACCCTAACACTTTCAGGGCACATGCAAAGCAGGCACGTGCAGGTCCTTACGTGTAGTCATGTGCGGACCTGCGCGTGCCTGATCATGCCTGCACGTGCAGGTTCACTCATGACATCAGAGTGGTCTGGAAAAGCTTCATTTGTACTAAAGAAACATTTAGTGCTTAAGTGGCTGAGAGGCCAAAATGCAGACAACAAAAAGCAGTTTTTTGAGAAGTGTGGTTGAGAAGTGTGGATCTATGTATTTACTGGCTAATTGACTGACTGAGTAAATTATTCAGGTATTAAATGTGAGGGCTCAGATACTAAATTACTTTTGTACTGACTTAATACACCATATTAAAGTACCTATTTACCACCTACATGAATTAATGACAGATTTTATTATTATTATTATTACTGACTTACTTGTGTTCTGATGTACTGAACAAATTTGTATTTATTTGACTTGTACAATGATGTACTGAGTTACCCATGTACAGAACCTCCTGACTGACTCACTGCAACCTTAGTACACCAGGGGGGTTTAGGCTGAATGATTTCTATAGGAAATCCCAATATTAGTGGGAAATTAGTTTCTCCTCAAACATTTCTGTCCAGTGTTTTCATCTTTCTACAGCAGGAAGCAGAGAGCCAGGGAAACTGTAGCCCTGCCTTAGTGACCTGTTTTCTGGGTTGAATTGGGCTTTTGCTCTCGTTTACCCCCTTACATTGGAGTTTCAGATTGTGGGATCCTTGTGCCCTTTGCTATTATCCCGGGGCCTTTGGGTGCATGGCGCCAGCTTTGGCACCGCAGTAGCAGAGCGACATTTCAATGGGCAATGGAAGTGAAATTGTTTCCATGACAACAGCGTAACTCCCTTTGTTTTCCGTCTTAAGCAAGTGGCGTGCAGTTTCAGGAGTCGATCCTGAGATTAAAACTTCATCTTGACCCTTTACAAATATGAAATACAAGAATATTTCTTTTAACCCGCCCCACTTTATGCATCTTTTCTTACGTATTCTAAAGAGCTGATAGGGGCATGGTTCTCTTAAGCACATTGCTCTGCTCAAATTCCTCAATAATCCCATGCCAGGCGATGAATTTGCTGAATTAGTATGAAATTCAAATTTTATTTGTCAAATACACAATCGGACAGTACGATATGCAGTGAAATGCTTAAACGACTCCTCGTGACCTTAAAATAAAAGATTATTAAAAGGAAATGGATATGAATAAAAAAAAAAAAGAAATAATAAAGTAAATTTAGGGTATCTTAAAATTTAAGTGCAGATACAAGAAGACTTCTGATGCGGACATGCAGAGAGAAACACAAACGTGTATTTTTTTTGTACAAAAGGATTAATTGAGCAGAAGTCCAGTTAAGCAAAGTGTAAGTGCTATTATCCCTGGTTGCCTATAAAACAGCTCTAAGCCTTATTTGTTTATTCTATTGTCCTTGGTGAAAAAAAGGTGTTTACTTTGCTACTGTCAGTCTTCTTCTGCCACCTAGTGGTCATAAATTCTTGTTTGGACTAATTTAACAGTGTTACCCTTTTCCTCCGGTCTCTTTTTACATGATCAGTTTTTGCTTTTGATGAACAAGACAGTAAACATGACCATCTCTGTGTAGAAAATGTTGGTACTGGAGTCCCACAAACTCCTAAAACCTCTCACACACCAGCAGTAAATCTGAATTTCATTTCATTACACCACTGTACTGAACCTGTACTATAACCAGCCAACTTTCAGGGCACGTGCAGGTTCTCACATGACATCAGAGGGGTTTTTGTGAAAGCTCTATTTTTACTGAAGAAACATTTAGTTTTTAAGTGGCTACATCTGGCAAAAAGCAGTCGAGACATTTTTCCTGTTCACCCAGAATAATTTTTTTATTCTGAAATATTTTTCATTTTTCCGGTTCACCCAGATTAAGAACAGTATTGTGTTTTTTTTCCCCAGCAGTTGTGCAGGCGCTGGCCTTCATACAGTGCAGTAAACCATATTCACCACCATTTCTTCCATTTCAGTTTGATCACTAGATGGGAACTGTGTTGTATAACATCTTTATAACAATGAACGCTGAGCTTGAACATTTAAATAGGCAATGGAAAGGAGCAAAGTATAGATTTCTTCAGATCAGTAGGGAAAAAATGCTTCACTTATGGTGCATGTACAGTGCATCTCAAAAAATGAAAAATTTCTTTTCCGTTAAATTATTTGAAAAATTTAAACTTTCATGTTCTATGTTAATGTTGTTCACGGCTTACAGCTCATGAACATCGACAACCTTCTTAAAATCTTAATTTTTAAACATTAGAATATTTCTTAAACAACCAAGAAAGGACATACAACACAGAAATACTTTATACATGTGGGACATTAAATCAAGCTTTTATATTCCTACCTTGGCGGATTTCTATTTAAGTCAGGGTTAAATCCTGGAGATTAAGATGGTCATTAAAATTGTATGTGTTTCTTTAGTTAAGTCACTCTGTATCCTGGTGTAAAGCTTCTGACAGAGGCAACCCGGCTTTGATCTGTAATCTCCTGGTAGTTAGCAGAGTGATGCCATCAAACCTCCAAAAAGCCCAAAAACACCAGCCCGATACATCCGCATCGCATGTTTGCAGTACTGACATCATGTGCTGTTGTCAAGGACCCCTGAAATAAAATATTATATTAATATGGTATATAATAAATATTTATATAATATAAATATTCTATATCTTTGCATTTTGCTTGGTATTTACATTTTCCAGTGCTCAATTGTTCATCGTTGTCATGGTCGTCCCACAGAGGCACTGAACTACATTTTTTCGTTAGCCTCGGCGCATCAAATGTCCCTGATCACTTTGGCCTACGTTTTGTTACTTTCTTGCTAACACAGTTATTTAAGCTTGAGAGTTTGTTTCTTTCAGGCCAGCTTCTGCTGTAATTTTCACTTGTTGTAATGTCTGTGTGATGTACATCCAACCTCACCTTTATTTGTGCACATGATGTATAAAAATGCTTAGCTTCTACATCATTGCTAGTGTCTGGCACTGAAGGTGACCTCCTATCAGAAACCCTGCTTCATGTTCGGCTCTTTGTTTATCTTAATTTTCCCATCAGTCCTCTAATGCTTCTCAAATGGCAATATGCTGCGGCTAAATTGTGAGGTCATGCATGAGTGCATTTTGTCCACAATTTTTTTTTTTTTTTTTAACCTTTATGCATACCTGAAGAGAAATGAGCTAATCATATTATCAGTTAAAAATTCTGGGGGGGAAAGAAATAGCTTAGAAACATAAGTACAATGTCTTCACTGTTACAGATCATTTGGTAACTAAAGAATCCCAGAATATATGCTGTTTTTATCTATGTGGTTTTACAAGGACAATTTCAAAGACTTACATACTGTACATGATCTCTACTGGTGATATCGTTGCCACGTAATAAGGGAACAGGCAAAATGAATTAAGAAATTTCTGCATCATCCTTCCCCGAGAGTAAGCTTTGAGTCATTGCTTAACAGTCATCATGACTAAAAAAAAGGGGGGAAAAAAGCCACTTTCACCACTTCCACATTTTCTCTAAACATCCCAATTGCATAAAATGCTATGCATGTTTGACAAAGGAGTTTAAAATACAACACGGGTTCATAAAACACTGGTTATATAAAACACTTGGTTAGTGAGTAAACTAAGGAATTATCATATCGGTTTTCTTTTTCCAGATTCCCATGACGCTGTTTTGAGGTTTAACTCGGCCCCTACCAAAGGTTATGAAAGAGACGTGGGGAATAAGACGACCATTCGCATCATCAACTCCCAGGTAAGATCATGTTCACACTCGTCTGTTTTATGAACATCTGCCAATATGTGCTCCCCCCACCCCAGTTCACAAAATAGAAAAATTGTTCTGTTGTTCCATCCAATTGAAAGATGCTCCATCATGTAGAGAATAAAACACAAGGTGTTGTGATCATTTTCCTGTAACAGCATGTCCTAAAAGTGAAAAGTGTTTTTCTTTTTCTTTTTAAAATCACAGAAATTCACCAGCAAGAACAATTTGTACTTTATTAAAGAGCATGTCTTGCGTTTTAGTTATTCAGTGTTACGCAATACCCATATTCTTCTCTTTGCTGTGTGTAGATCCTGGCAAACCCCAGCCACCACTTCAACAGCAGCTCCTTATATAAGAATTTGACATTAGTGGCCTGGGACCCGGCACCATATACTGTCGACCTGCATAAAGTGAGTACCGATGCCTGCTTCCATTTTATAGTTCTGATTCTAGAAAAAACTAAACGGTTGGGTACTTGTTGTTCCAAGTAAGATATACAATACAATAGCTAACGGACTATTCTTTTATGACTTTTTCTCTTCACTGACTTTACCTCCAGCACACATGTACTGTACGAAGCAGCGGCATCAGACATTAACAACTGCAGTGACTGTAGGCGGAGATTTATTGTTCTTTGTTTTTCCATCAAGGACGTCTAAGGAAACTGTTCTTGTGTGTAAACTCGAGTCTTCATAACGGTGTGCTATTACATTGTAGACATGTTGACATGTTTTGCCTGCTCTTCTCAGCCTTATTTTGTTTTCAGTTTCACAGTAGGACAAAAATCTCATCACTGCATAAGATTTTTAAGATTCTGATTTCTTAAAGTGATGAAAACTAGGCGTGGGCAATCTGACCAGGATCCATGATTACCTTTAGATTTAGGCATTTGACATTAGACGCCCTTATCCAGAGCGACCTAAATTTTTCTCTCATTATACATCTGAGCAGTTGAAAGTTGAAAGGCACAACATGGTGGTTGTAGGATTCGAACCTGGGACCTTCTGAACCGTAGTCCAGTGCCTTAACCACTGACCACCTGACGCTCTGATTACATCCTTTTTGTTTTGCTACTGTACAAAACATCCAGTTATGGAAATAGCACATTCACAATTGTGAGAGTTAATAGAATCTCATTAGAAGTCATTTTGATACTTAAGTTAATTTGACTGTAAATCTTTTTCTCTATATGGAGAACTTCTACTTTTGCTTAAGGTATTATTTTACCTGGGGTGAAAACTTAAGTACAGGATTTGAGGGGGGAAAAGGTGGTTATTTTTAATTTGCATTTCTAAATAACATGTTTGTCACAATTATGACAGCAGTCAAGATGTATATTTATTGGCGTTGTAATTTGTAATGTACACAGTAAAAATAACATTATTTCTCCAGTAACATTCTCTACTGTATGTTTAATACGTATAAGTTTATCTATGCAGTTCATGAATGCAGAAGAGGGCAAACAGCACAAGATTGTACAATAATTACTAAAACTGGACCATAGGCACAGAGAGAGACAGTCTAGCCTGTACAAGTACACAGTATTACTGTGAGAAGTGGCAGATGCACCAAGTAGTGCAAACAGCTATAACAATATAATAATCAAAATGCTGTAAATGTAAAAATATGATACTGTGACACAGTTTTCAGCAGATACAAATGTTGCGACGAACACAATAAAATACAATATTTTTTACAAAAATATAAAACGTTGGCAGCAAGAATGCAGGTAATCAATATTTAATTTATGCGGCTTTAAGCAGGTGTTTAAGAACAGGACTGGGTTGGCTAGACTTTTGCACCTCCAGCTTCATTTCATGACATTTACATAGACCCTGTGAAAGCATCAAGTTCAAATTGACCTTTTCAACAGGTTGCATATATGTCTACATTCTGTTATTCTGCATTTATATTTAATTTTACGCAGCTTTGATGCATTAATAAATGCATTGCTTATACAGAGTCTCCCAAATATATTCAACCCCCTTAAAAGTCATGGGATTTGTTTTGATTTCTAATGACACAGATGTAGATCGTTTCAGTCAGTATTTTTATTGCAGCCCAATATGCAAATAGTAAAAAACGATTTTTTTTAGAGACACATTAGTCGTATTAGTTCAGTGTTTTTGGTTCAGTGCTGTGTTTTGAGGAGGGGCCTTGTCTAGGTAGTGCTTGAGTGCTGTGATCCAGTTTCCACTTTCTCAAAGGCAAATCTCAACAGTTCAATGGGGGGGGTTGATTATTTTTGCAATTTTGATATGAACTCTGGTTCTGTATTAAAATTCAATCTAGGCAAAACTAATATTTGTCAATACATTAAAAAAGCCACATTGCAAAATATGTTTGACTGATAATGGTAACTTTTAAATACAGAATAAAGAAGTGACTGGAATAAAATGCCATTCTGTATATTTGTGTATTTGTCCAGTGGTACAAGAAGCCAGACTACAACCTGTTCACTCCATATGTGAAGTACAGGGAGCAGTTTCCTGCTCAGCCTTTCTACATTCTGCACCCCAAGTTTATCTGGGAACTATGGGACGTGATCCAGGGCAACACTTTGGAGGACATTCAGCCCAATCCACCTTCGTCGGGGTTCATTGGTGAGATACGCCATTTATATTTCTGTGACTTAGCAAGTGACCGTAACCACTGGGACATACAGATGTGCTTCATGGTTTCCATCAAAACAGTACGCCTTGCCACATATTTATGTAAAGATAGTATCAAGCTAAAATTCTTTAAAACATAAGTTGGTACAGGAAGAAAGCACACAAGTCCAGGATTTTTTAAAATTATTATTGGTGCTTGGGAAAGAAGCTTTAGTTTTTATTTGTAGGCCTGTGTGGCTACAACATCGTGTAAACCCTCTGTATTTACTCTGGTTCTGTCTTGATTGTTGACTTCAACATGCCTGTATTGATGGGGATTTTCCACACCAGGGAAAGGATTCGGTCATCGACCTCAGCTGTTTTTTCCATGGTGTTCAAGGCCTTTGTGTTCCTGAGCTCACCCGTGTGTTCTTTCTTTATAAGGGTGTACCAAATAGTTAAAAAAAAATTTTTTTTTATTAATACTTCTAATGTTTTTACTTTCTCTCTGTTGGGTTTGGTTTTCAACCAAAAAATGGCTTGTTCAATTTCAGCAACAGCTCTTTGGACATTATATTGACGTTTAATCTGTTTACAATCCTGCGCCCTAGCTCTGACCCCGGCTTCCTAACTGGATATTCAATCAATCAATTAATTTCACTTTGCTGTGATGTTAATTTAACACATAATAGTGTTACTACTGTTATAATTATTATTGTGAGTGAACTAATGAGGGGAATATAACACACCTGGGTGTGCCACAAATTGTCCAATTACTTTTGGTCTTGTATACATTGTCGAATGCATTTGCAAAATCCATCAAGCACAATGATGAAACTTTAATGAAGACCATCCGAGGATGGCAAGTCCAAAACGTATCTCTGCTGCAGAGGAGAAGTTCATTTATAGTTACCAGCCTCAAAAATCACCAATTAACACACAGCCCCTCGGATTAGAGCCGTCATGAAGGTGTTAAGTAGCAGATTTCAAGGGAGATTTTATCAATTTTCTATGCCTTCAGCGTGTTTTACAATATAGAAAGAGATTTTTAAAAACTCAGGAAAGACCATGCAATTAGAAAGTGCCTCCAGACTTTTGACTGGAAGTGTATAAAAAGGGGTAGACTAAAAATAACCCGAACTTTGTCAATGTGAAACAAATCTGTTCTGTCTTACTCAACGGGAGATGAACAAGAGCACTTGTGAGCAGTTTAAAGGCAATTTAATGTTCAAAGAATCTTATTAATACTTTGTGCATAATTGCAGTTAAATCTGTGAAATTTAGATTTCATCACAGAACTTCACATTTTCTAGACACACTTCCATTTATTGCATTTGGCAGACGCTTGACTGACAGTACTTTACATTACTCTTACACACATTACATTACACTTACACAAAAGTTTAAAGGGCCTTGCTCAAGTGCCCAACAGTGGCAGCTGTATAGTGCTTGGGTTTGAAGCTGGGACCTTCTGATCAGTAGTCCAACCCCTTTACCCCTTTACCGAGCTACTCTTAACCCACCCATCCAAACAGCACTAGGATACTGACCAAATGTGCCACTTGTTGTAGATGTTTTTTCAGTTACAGCTGAATCCTGATTAGAGATCTAGGGACCGATCCAAAGCCCTTTCCAGTTACACTGAGTACGAGATGAATCGACTCTGTCCACCATTGAACGTTTTAGGAAGTAAGTGATAGCCAGGGGATCCAGAGGAAACCCACAAACAGAGAATGTAAAAAGAAACTGCTAAAATCTGAACAGAGGACTGAACCCCGGACCCTTTAACTGTGCCTCCCACAAATACTTAATGCTTCTGCATTTTATTATATAGATATCTATTATCACAAGGGAATTAAGCACCATAGTCTTGAAACAACAGAAGGTACTTTCAAAAGACAGATTTATTTAGTAAAGTGGCTAAGTATTGTCTGGATCACCACTGTTAACACACAGAATATTACAACGTCTTTTAGCTGTTCCCGTCGAGGGGTCGCCACAGTAGACCATCCAATCTGCACAACAACTTGGCACAGGTTTTATGCCGGATGTCCTTCCAGACGGAAAAAGAATGACAATGCCAAAAAAAAAAAGATATTAGCAGTTTTATAAACTAGCCTTTGACAGTGTCACAGATACACAGACTGATGACGGAGACTGTAGTATGGCACACAACCCTAAGTTATGTTGGGGCGCTTTGCTCCATGGTGACCATGATACAGCCATGTTCCTGCAGAAGCGGAGATGCATGAGGTGGTGTACAGGACTTGGGGTTGCCGTGCATGATGCTTTTGAGCTGGATCATTTTGTTCTTGGTGGTCATTAACGAGTTGCCATCGGTCATCTCTGACCTTTCTTTAAAGCCTAACAGCATCAGGAAACATCTGTAGAACTAGAGAGGGATTGAGAACGGAAGGAGAGACGAAAGTGTAAATGAGTACAGGAAAGCAGAGGAGGAAAAAAAAGGAAATGTAGTGCAAGAGATGAACACATAGTACAAGGAAATATTCTGGTTTAAGTTTTTGAGACCATCAGTCTGTTTAGCAGCTTTGAGATCATAGTGTGGCTGTGTGAGTCTGTCTGTCTGTAGGCTTTTACTACATTTAATTTATTTATCTCCATTACAGGCATCTTGCTGATGATGTGGTTATGTGACAAAGTCGACGTCTACGAGTACATTCCATCTCTAAGACAGACTGATTTGTGCCATTACCACGAGCGCTACTACGACGCCGCATGCACTCTGGGAGCCTATCACCCCCTGCTCTATGAGAAGGGCCTCATCCAGCGCATCAACCCCAGACCTAAGCGCGACCTTCAGAGGAAAGGCAAGGTCACACTCCCCGGCTTTAGGACCATCCACTGTGGCCCCTGAACTCTGATCCCTGGAATAAAGGTTGCAATAATTGTAAAGCAGGTTCGAGGTTCACCTGCACGCAGTCCACTGAGACCAACTCCGCTCTTTTGGGAGGTTTTTAGTTGCATTCTCTGAGCCTTGTGTGATGTAGAGGTTATTGGGTAGCAATAGGTTTATTACAGAAAAGCTGTTTTTTTTAGGTATCTGGTGAGTTTGCTGTAGCTAGCCATCATGTGACAAGACCACTGGTGTTTGTGTGTCAGTGAAGGAATCGGAGAATAGCGATTAACACTTAACAGCACCATTATAGATGCGTGCACGCACACACGTACACCATAAGCATTAAAAATTATTTCTTTGATGTAGTTAAATACACGTGATACCTGAGTTTGAATAGTAATAGCAGTGGATATTGCTTTCTGTTGTATTACTTTTCTCAGCTGTTCACAAATGAAAAACGTGGTGCATGTCTGAGAGTACTGCCTGGTCTGTGCCATATATTGTCTATATATTGTAAATGACATTTTTTTTTTCTTTCCCTCTCTTGAATGTTCATTTGCCTTGATATTATTACTGAATAATAAGATAATATCGTGTTGAGTGACAAAATACAGATGAAGGTACTGAATGCCATTACATGTTACACAGCTGAGAAAACTTCCAAACTAAATGTTCCGTACCCTACGGGGACGTCTCTGTTGATCGTCTGAAACGTCTGCAGCAGTGTTGATAAGGGTTTAATGATCTATTCCCTGCGCAACAAAAACCACGCTCTTCTAACATTTTCGTTGGTGGCGTTAATGACGTTTGGGTTTTTTTTTTTTAAAAAAAGCCTTTTGGCAATATATAACCAATGAGCAGTGGTTTTATTAATTGTACAATATTAAATCCAGCACAGTCTGGTTGTTTTTGTATCTTGCCCAGGAGGTTACAGGTCTTCATACAACTCCCTAAGGAGTAGTCAAAAGCGAATGAAAACAAATTTCCTTACATTGTATCTTCAACTTTTCTTCACATTGCGTTTTATCAATGTAAATAGGGTTTTTTATACCACTAGAAGTACAATGTGTTACCTTCGACATGTTTTCCTTACGTGCCATTAATCTGTGTATAAACTGATAAAACTGTATGGACTGAACATAGAGAGCGGAAGTTCTGTATACCTGTAAATTGTGATGGTGAAAATGGGAACTGCTGTTTGCTCTCGGGTCGAGGTCAGACTCTGAAACGCAACCTCTCTATCCATCTGATTTGTTAAATATTTCATTTAGGAACCTCTATTGGTAGTGTATTATTCAATACTGATAACTACCTACCCACCCCATGTTGGGGTAATGTAAACAGATATTGATTGATAGGGTAATACGTTTTCCTTTTTTCAGGATGATTTAGTCTGTAATACTGCAACTAATCGGTTACTTGGCAATTAGAATCATCCTGTTCGTGTATGAGGTTTCTTTCTAAAAGAAAATTAAAAAAGTGGTACTTTTCAACTCTTAAGATGAACCATATATGTACAGTATGTGTATATACATGTACATCTACGTCACACACCATCCCGTGCTTCCGCATTAGAGAGGTATATTAATGGTGGCGGTGAGTTTAGAGAAAAACTGCATTTGGCCCAATAGAAGGCTTTTTTTCTGTCTAAATCCTGCAGGGAACGTATACAGGAGCACACTACTGATCACTTACTGAATGTCTAAGGAGCTTTCAATCACTGCATGAGCACCGTCAGCAACAAGTGTCATACACCGCTCCCTATTGTTTGCGCATTCAGAGCAACACAATACGAGTTCTAAGATTTGGGAATGTTGTGACTTTGGATTTAAAAGAAAAAAAAAATGCCACTGATCTGTGCTTCCCTTAATATTTGTAGTCCGTTACACACAGTTTACCTTTTAATCTTTTGCAGAAACTGTTTTGCTCTCACTGTCTACTTTTACTTATACGTAGTAAACTCCTAGCTATATAATTTCACACTGCAAAGTGGACACCGCATGCGAAATATCAGAGCTTGTAAGCTCATTGTGGTAAAAAAAAAAAAAAAAGTTAAGTCTGACTTAAAGTTTGTGCAAGTGGTTTTAGGTAACAGGAATAGAGTTCCATTGGACAATTTGATAAGGTCATCACTGCAATGTTTTGGGTGTTGGCAATACTGTGCCAAATTGATGTTCAGTGTTTTCCTGATTGGGTTGTAAGGGCCACTGTGTGTTTGGGGTTGTAACTTTGGTGCTGTGAATCTTTACTATGGACTGGAACTGTGGTGCTGTGAATCTCTAATGCTAGATTTCTTTCTAATGCTAGCTCACTCTGTTGGTCTATCATGTTCATACATTTTGACAGCCGCATTTGTGATTCTCTTGTTGGCCGGGGACACTGAATTTGCAAATAAAAAAAAACATAGTTTGAATCATGGGTGCAAGTCAGCTGTAATTACTACTGGGTGAACCATGGATTAAATTTGAACACAATGTGTTGGTTGTAAATTGTTTGAAATGAATGATGGGCTGGATATCCTAAATGGAAACCGATATCCTAAGGCAATTATTTTTCCAGTTTGTCATCAAATCTTCTGCAAGTAAAATTGTGTGCTCAGTGGTGTTTGGCTGGGCAGATTTAAACAGCGGCTCTAGTTCTACTCATTCACTAATTCAACAGCTGGCTGCAACACCCATAAAATAAAGCTGGCTACATATTGTTTGCACTTCAAGGCTTGCCCCACAATAAAACAAGTTATCAGTTGATTATGGACTCTCTCTCTCTCTCTCTCTCTCTCTCTCTCACCCTACCACCGCACAGCCTTTTAAAACATGACCTGATGTTGTACACCACTTGAAGCCTGATCTGAGTGTACATAGTTAAGCCAGTTAGCCTTCAAAAGCCATTGGATGCTTTTGATGCCATCTCTTTGTTCATTTGTTCAATTATTTCAATTGAATGTGTGTTTTGCCATTTTCCAACATGAAAATAAACTTGCATAAGTGCAATGCAATCTGTGTTTTTTATAATGTTGATAGTTTGTCAAAAAAAAAAGGCTTGTTCTTTGCCCAGTCAAGCGTTTGACAGAAATTATATTGTCAAAGGAAAAAAACAAGTATTTTAATAGTACTTACTAACTGATATAAATATGGGCTTTAATTTGAGGGACATTATTTGGTGTCTGTGTCTCTTTGGTTTTGGGTTAACCTTCTTTAAAGAAAGAAACATAAAAAGTGGGATATCCCGTTGTTCTAACACACTGTGAATTGCTGTGTTTGGGTACATGTAACCTTTCTGAAAATCCAAGATTTCTAATTTATTCCTTTTTTTTTTCATTACCCAGTCTACACCTCAGAACTAACACAATAAATAAACCCTCTCCAGTCTTGTTTTTGTCTTATGAAATTGAATTCTTAAATGAAGCTTCTGCTCACTTCTGAATAATCCTCTACCAATTTAAAGACTATTCATTTTTTGCAACATACCTCGGCTGAGTGGCAAAAATATCTCAAGTTAATTCTGGTACTTTTTCATCTACATTATTGAAATATGGAAATGTGTGCTATCTAGGAGTTGAGCATGACGTAAGGTCAAAGGTTCTTACCTGTTTGTTCATGAAAATGTATATAATCGGGTTGATGACGGTGCTGCTCTTGGCAAGAAGAGACGGGACTATGCTTGCAACAGGTGTAATGGTTCCCGGTTGACCAAATGTGGACATTATGGCCACCACACTGTATGGTGTCCAACACAGCAGATAACACACCACATTGGTGATGACCATAATCAACAGGTGGTAATCTCGTCTTCGAGCAGTCTTGCGAATCTTCCCTAACTGGTCATAGAAAAGAAGGAAAAGGGTCCTTAAAAAACTTAAGACTGTACTATTTGGACTTGTTGGTGTATCAATGTTGGAATTGTGTCGGGAACACTAGACTGGTCACATCAATTCAGATTTTGTCTCATGATATACAATGTGTACGTGACAATGGTTTTATATGCCACCAAACTTCACAACATTCAGACTTCATTGGTAATCATGCCATCAGGCTGGGCCGGTCACAGATAGTCTCTCAATTATGAACAAAAGGATCAGATCTCACCTTTTTGACAGCATATAGCAGCCTGCCATAGCTGTACACCATTACCAGCACTGGCAGACCCAGGCAAAAGATGAATAGGCAGATGATGTAGGAACGGGATTTAGAGGAGTGATCAGTCCATGACACTGAACAGCTGGTTCCAGCTCCCTCTAACCCGTAACTACTCCACCCCAGCAGGGGTGGCACAGTCCAAATCAGAGAGTAGAGCCATGACCCCCCAACTGCCAGCAAGTGTTTTTGGTAGTTTGGCTCCCGGTTGTTATACACTGTCATTGTGCTGTAGCGCTCATAAGACAAAATCACCAAGGATATTAAGGATACAATACCTAAAAGCAAGAAGGGAAAAGAGAGAGTTAATTAGGGGAAAAAATAACAAAAAAAAAAAAAAGACATGCAATGATGGAAGCTAACTTCTGAAAAAAGTTTGGTGTCATTAGTATTTGTTATATTTGTTATTTTCATAAGGGTCTGCGAAAATGGATCATCTAATCCACATTTGATTCTTAGCACAGGTTTAATGCCCCATCCTATTTTAATCTAGGCTTGGGATCGGTACTAAGTGCTAGTCACTAATCACTAAAATTGGCTAGGTGTGTCTGATATATTTTATTGCCCTTTAAATCCTCAACATTTTATCATTTAAACTGGATAAATGTCAGCGACACTGATTGTTACACTGATTGAAGTTACAACCAGGAAATATAAATGCTGCATTATGTATGTTACTTTTATATGTCAGTGCAAGTCTATGCAAGTACATTGAATATGTTCAACTGAATTTATTTTTAAAGAGCTTAAAATTTTGTGGTATTATTGTAGATTTTCAGACATTATACTTATAAGCAAACCATAGGAAGGAGTAGGGGTTGTACTGTATTGTGAATTTGCTTTACTGATGACATGGATTCATATATTCTCAAACAGAGATGACATGCTACCCCCTCTAACAAATCCAGTCATTGTTTATCCAGTGTGCAGTTCAGTGCTTATTATTTTGTGCAGTATGTACTGTAGATGAGTACATTATGAGCCAAATAATGTAGATGTAGATGAGCCAAAAGAAGCCAAAATGTTTAATTTATTGTCTACAGCTAATTGTAATCTTATGGTACTCTCATTGTTTAGCACAGTGATTTTTTTAATGATGTTTTTAAAATGTGAAAGTTGAAACTGGCGGCCAGCATTTTTCAGAGTGGTTGAACAAACATATGAAAGAGAACAAATGAAAAGTTTTATAGCAAAACTTGATAAAAATCATTTTCAAACTACTCATTACTCATTTTGTCAAATAATTTTTCTCTGACACACAAGGTTGTCTACAACAAAATGTTTCATAAATAAAATTATATACATATATAAGAAGCTTTAAACTTTCACATTTTAATCAAAGCACAACACATGGCAGCCACATTTTAGAACAAAAGCGGATGCATCATGACAAGCTAATTGCATCGCTTCTTTCTGGCCCTTGATCAGTGAAGCAAAACTATTTTGTGGACGAAACAGTGGCTGCTATGAATGAGCTAAATTTGTTCAATGGATTTTTGGAGAACATTACGCTCTGTTACTGCCAGCAATAATGAACTACAGGTATGTATTAATATCCATAATATGTTCTGTGAAATAGGGCATTAGAGGATATGGATCCTGTGCAAGCGAAGCTGTGTTAGATAGTGTGGTGTAAGCACTTTGGTGAAGTTACTGTAGTTAGTTGTGCCTTCTGTTTTACTTTGCAATTGATGTACTGTATCCCCCTTTCCCATCATTCTCCTGCTTTCACCAGCAATTGTTTTTCTGTTTTGCTGAGAGTATACTGTATGTGGTAAGTTGATGCACGAACTGATTTCATACAGTGCATAGAGTACATACTGTATACTGTACCATGATAAGGACTTTTTTTACAAAGTTTTTGTACTGCTTATAATGTTTGGTATATTTAAATAATATTTTAAATATTTGCAACTACTTGCTGCTTGAAACACTACAAAATCACAATTGAAGAATAAATATGCTATAATTTTATTAAAACTCAACAAACATATTATTTATACCTAAATGTCCACAAACAGACCTGCAGGCTGATTTATCCATTGTGCCAAAACTGGGAGATGGAGATAAGGCTTCTTGTAAAATCATGAAAATTCACATTAATACAACCCAAACAATTTTTTTGTCATATTTTGATATATGTGCTTCTTAATATCCTTGTTACTCAAAGAAAACAAGCACAAAATATTCCTGGTCCTTGAAATTACTGGATAACTTGTCGCCAACTTGCAGAAAAGATGCATCTGTCTGTGGGAACGGTAAACACAATAATTCACAAACACCACTTGCACATTACAAATCTCACATGGGAATTACATACAGTATTGTCATTTCAACATGTTTGGGCCATTAAAGGAGTTCCTGGGGAGCCAGCATGTCAGACGTGAAGCAAGCAGTTCGATCATGGCTACTGAGAAAACCTTGATAGTATTCAAGCAGTATATTCATTAGAGAAATAAAGCTTGTTTTACTCTCATAACTGTGTTCTGTTATTGTGTGCGATCAAAAGTTCTGGTTTGACTTGAACACTCCTTGTATTATATTATTAACAATTCATGTAGATGCTTTCACTGATCTAAAAAAGCAGACTTGGTCGAATAAAAAATTTATATAAAAAGCATGTGGTTGGGGGAGATAAGTGCTAAAATGTTGGGTGGTACATGCACTGTGATCTGTAATTCTTCAATCCAAATGAATCAATCTAAATTATTATAAAACTCTTTCAAGAATGAAAACAGTGTGTGACAAAAGCTAGTGGCAGTTTTACAAAAATGGTCCAAGTATACTCAAAATGTGGAGATAGAAAACAAAGCAACATGACTTGAAATTAGACAATCCATGATAAAAGAAAAAACTAATAGAATAAAACACGTCAATGTCTGAGACAGTACTGTAAGACTGAAAAAATGCTGAAGGTTGATGGTTAGAATCCTGATATCAGCGGTTATTAGAACACCTGTGATGAGGAGTGATAAGTAGTTAAACATCCCAGTGAGGTTACCGTCCATTGTCACCATTCGTAGAACACCTTTCATGCAATCAGACAAATCGGTTGGAACTAATTATATAATGCATTTGTCATAGCAAACAGTGGTGAATCATTTTTAGAAAAGACATATAAACATATCCAGAAAAGAGCCTACTGTAGATCTCAAACTGATTGAAACATAACAAGGTTACATTCTGCAAAACTGTTCCAGCAACCACTAATGGATAAAGCTGAAACATAATGATGAGTAGTAGTTTTTTCCCGTTGATTATTTCATTTCTTTTTTCACAACATTAAGTGATTCTATAACTTTGTTTCCTATATTCCATCTGGGGAAAATATGCCATTAATTAAAATAATTAATTCATTTGTTTGAGGTATGTTTCATGAACCACAATGCTCAGCTATTAAACAAATTTCTTTTGTGACATATTTATTTATTTTATTTTATTTTATTTTTTGCCAAGGGTTGTATAGCATCAATTTCATCATTACAGCTGGGATGGTTTACATTTCTCATTATTCTTAAACACCAAAATGTTGGCATTAATTCACGAATTTAAAAAAAAAATGGTGGAAAAATTACTAGCTTTAATCTAGCACTTATGCTACTTACAAATTAACTGCATTGATTGATTTCCATTGTACAGAATTGACATATAGCCCTGAACAATGTTACACAAACTGACTGAATTATATAGAATTTACAGTGTTACTAAAGAGGAAAATGATAATTGAAGCAAAAATAATAATACTCACCACTTCTAAACCTTTTAGTTAACAAAAATGTATAGAGAGTGAAAAAATCCATCCATCCATCAAGGAACATGGAAAGCGCACATATGCCTTGATTTCTGACCAATTTGTTATTGTTAAGAATAATAATACTTCTACTACTCCTTCTACTACTACTACTACTAATAATAATAATAATAATAATAATTCTACTACTACTAATAATAATAATAATAATTCTACTACTACTACTAATAATAATAATAATAATAATAATAATAATAATAATAATAATAATAATAATAATAATAATAATCAACATTATTGAAATAATCTGTGGTATTTGCCAATTCTGCTGCTTTAAAAAAGAATACACTTCATCACAAATCAAAGACAGGGTAATTCTTTTCTTTTTTTTTTTTTTTTGCCATATCAGCTGAATGCAGTTATTAACAATGGAATGCAACTCCATCACTTTGTTTTTATTTTTATTTTTTTATTCCACTGTACCAGTGTACAAACTTTAACAGATCTGAGCACGTTTTGAGCTTAAAAACTGGTGCATTCATTCATTCGCAATAGTTTTTTAAAATGCTATTAATGGTGTTTTAGTATAGATCTTGTGTGTACGCGACATTGCTCTGTTCAGGGCATTAGCTCACCGAAGCAGGAGTTGATGAAGCCGTACCACATGCAGCCGGTCCTCCCCAGCAGCCAGCGCCCGCACACACTGGACGCGAAGCTTAGGCTCGTTCCGCACACACACACCAGCATGTCACTCACACTGATGTTCAGCAGGAGCATGTTCACTGGCGTCCTGAGCTTCTTAAATTTACAGAAAAGCACCAAGACCACAAAGTTGTTCAGAAAGCCGAAAGTCATTATAAAGCCCAAGAAGACGGAGAGCGCAGCGAAGCCCGCGGGGGAGAGCTTCGGCCCGGGAGAGTCGCCCGAGTCAGCGGCCAGAGGTGTGTACAGGGGAGGATCACTCATGCTGAAGCTGGAGATTTACTCTGTCCAGCTGAGAGAGCACGACTTTACTAAAACAAACCCCGGGGAGAAACCTGGTGCTGCACTCACACACAGTCTGATGCGCGCAGTTCATTAGTGGTGGGGATTCCGACGCTCTGCTCAGTGAGTCAAAACATCTGACTCGGCTCACTATTAGGAGTCGAATCTTTAGACTGTCAGAAATTACAGTACTTGTCATTTTATAATGTCTATTTAAATAATTGAAAAATAAGGCAAAATATAGTAATCTACATCCTTACATTAAGGCTAATTAACTTGTAAATTACTTGTACAGGCCAAAAAAGGCCTTCATTCAACCACACTTCATTCAACCACCTTTATCTTTGATTTTGGCATACAAGTTCATGTCTGCAAATGATTTCTCATGCTCCCAAACCACTCTATCACAGTTTGAGTCCTGGAATATGCTTGTGCCATGCCACCATTAAAGAAAATCGCCTTTTATCTGATAACCTTGGTTATTCAGTCCATTCATTTTATTGCCACATCATGTTATAGAGATTAGACCCAGTCAACTGAAGCAACCCCTGATCATAACACCACCACCAGAGGCTTGTAAAGTGGCCATTATGCATGATGAGTGACATTTCTTTATGCAGTATCTTTCTTGGACTCATCAGTCCACATGACCCCCCCCCTCCACCCTTCGATCCAAAGTCCAATTTTTTGCTCCCTAGAAAACTGAAGCCTTTTTTCTGATTAGTCTCACTAACAAGTGGTTTTCCTATTGCCTCTAAGCTGTTCCCAATCCTGTCAGTTCTCATCATGTTGTGTACACAAATGCTGTTACTTTTACTATGCAGTTATAGTTTTTACTGTTGATTGATTTTTTACCATGTAACTTCAAGTGGTTAAGTGATCTCCATTCGTGATTTTTCACAGTAGTATTGATAACTATAACATTTATAACAAACATAACATTTTAAAGACCTATAATACACCCTAGATATCTTCAGCACTATTTCAGTAAACTTTTCATACCTTAAAATATGAATTGACTTAATTCAAATGAGCACAAAGGATTGAGTTCAATCTATTTGTACTCGAGTCATATTGACCCAATTTTTTTTTAATCTAATCCCCGCTCTTTCAACAAGCTCAAGATTAAAGAAATTTGATGACATTACTGGACCATGTTTATATTATGTGAATTTACCACCATCACTCTATATAATTCAGTCTGTTAATTAAAAACTTTTTAAAATTACAATTAATGGATGAAATTAAGGGAGATTTTAATGAGGACCTGAATATTTAATATTTTATGTCATCTCACACGTCTCTGGATTAACCCGAGGAAGGTGGTATCAGGTGTGGCTTCTGGTTGGTTGAAATGAAAGTCTGTGCGCACACAGGCCCTTTCTGAAAGAAAGCGGACACCACTGATGTACAGGATATGTGGTGTAGAGAATGAGTGATTGAGTCCACTCAGCGTCAGAGTGATTGACACTGGAGGTCTATGGGTTATTGAATTAGCTAATACAGCTGGTATCAAAATGTTTTAAGACTAGTTTTGAAACACACCAACAGATGGCAGCACAAGGCTGTACGCAAAGTCACAGGCAGCACAGAGCTTCTTAAGTCAGTGTGCCAAAAAACACTGTCCTGTGTACATCAGGAGCTGTGCAACTGGTGATATTCTGACCAGGTGTGTTAAAATGTCTGCTTTTTCATCATGGACAGCAAATTAAAACAAAGAGTGAATGTGAAATTCTGCATGAAACTAGGCAAATCTACCACAAATACATTTGACACGATTCTGCAAATTTATGGTGATGCTGCAATTAGTCATTTGAAGTGTTTTGTGTGGCACACATGCTTCAAGAATGGAAGAACACCGTGTTGCTGCCCAGTTCGTTCAAAAGCTGCTGACCCAGGCACTGAAGAACCTTTGTGTCGAAGTCTACCAGGAACTTAGCGTGCCATGGAAGACCTGTCCTTCATATTACGGATCATTACTGGTTTTAGAACTTGGGTGTATGGGTACGACCCTGAGATGAAGCAACGGTCTTCACTGTGGAAGAGCCCATCATTTCCATGACAGAAAAAGGTGAGGGATGTCTGCAGCTCGACCAAGTGCATGCTCATTGCCTTTTACGACATTTGTCAATAGCAAGTTCTACTGACAGGTTTTAAGGCATATGAGGGAGGATGCATGACAAAAGACTGGATCTGTAACATGCAAATATCAAAACGTTTTGATACCAAAAACCTTTGGTTTTATCAGTTGTTCTATGATAGTTGGTTTGTAGTGTCAAAATGTACCTTCCTAATTACAGATAGTTCTGACTGTAAATAAAACCTTGCAATTAAGTACCTAATCAATTTAGTTCATGTTCCTTTTATAATACTCACCATTTTCAGTCACACCTAGTGTTAAAAAATGTTATGCATGTTCTTTTATTTATTAGGAACAATATTTAACAACTATCATAATTGCTGGTGTAGGGGGAAGAAAGTAAAAAGAAAAGTATGTGAAATGGAAAATTACTGTATGAACTAGCCTAATGTGTGAATAGAATACTGTACTGCTGTGCTGTCTTCTCTCTATGAATGAGCCTCTGTTGTATGATCAAGGAATCCATACTCGACTGCTTTCCCCTACCAGCATCCGCAGTCACTTGTGTAAAGAAGTCGCTTCCAAACTTTAGTTTTAAGCTAAACGAAATGGAAAACACGTTGTATGTCAGTGTTTTATCTAAGTCTTTGCTATAAATAGCACATCATTTGTCCACATTCTTTGGGACGTTTTAGTGAAATGTTGTTGCTGCCGCGGCAGGGTGATGAATCGATAGCAGAAGTCATCGCTCGTGTTGTGTACGGCGGCTTTACGAACCATAACGGCCAACACGGCGTCTGGTTGCGCTCGTATTACAGTTGTTCATAGCCGGAAACGTTGAAGACGTAGCAGAACGTTTGTCAGAACCGGAGTCTGTTTTTAAAAAACCGTCAAGGAAACAGCAAATGTCTTGATTGAAGTCATGCGTAGTGGACTAGCTAGCTGTCGACTTGTCTGGCTAGCAAGCTATCAGGAAGTTCTTGTACGTTCCGAGAAGAATGCAGCGTCTGTTTGTTTTTGTTATTGTTGTAGCGCTAAACGGGGCGAAAGCACAAAAGCCCCCGAGTGCTTAAACAGTTTATTTGCAGAGAAAAAAGTTGACCAGACGCTGTTGTAAACCTGCCAGTTAGTCTTTAGCCGGTTAGCTAGCGGCGCAGAAGCCCAAGCTGATCCTACATGTACATGCTGTTGGACTCCTGTGGCCGCCAGCGTGTAAAGCGAGTTGTGGTTTCTTTCAGTAACAGAAGTGAGTGAATGTTAGAGAGTAAAATAAGACGCGTGCTGGAGCGTGTGTCACTTAGTAATGCAGTGACTGACGGAGCTCCACTTCCGGCCTGAGTGCTGCACGTGCTGGATGTAGATGATGCGGATGCCCTGGTTCATAACTGTGATTAACCGAAGAATCATGAAACTTCTTGTCGCCCTCGGACTCATCGCATACATCGCCTGTAAGTGCACACTGTTTACCCGACATGTCTACTTATTTATTTTTATTCCACAAATTGAACTTTTAAGATTACGCGTCAGGTTTTTCGTTCCTTGTATTTTTCCTTTCTCTCTGACCGAACCGGTTAGACTGTGCATGACCTGGGAGTGTAGTCACTGCGTACCACACCAGGCATGCATTTCAGTTTGCCTGAGAAAATAGGTCAAATGCAATCTCTGTCAAAACCATGCTCTCCTAGAATACACCCTAGTTTGAACATACCTCTCACACACACACACACACACACACACACACACACACACACCTAAGAGCAATTCAGCACAGCATCCACCTACATGCATGTTTTTTGGAGGTGAGAAGAAATCAAAGAGGTGACCCACATGATCACAGGGAGGACTCAGACCAGAGAATAACCAGAGATCAGGACCGCAACCCGGACCCTGACTCTATCAGGTGGCAATGATTCCTGTGCAGACAAGAAGCAAACTTCATAAACCTCTTGCTTTACTGTAGAGAGAATTTTGAATCTTACAGTTTTGTGTATTTATAAATAGTGCAAGTTTAGGTGAACCTTTCTCTTCAACTAACATCATATTGTTACAGGTAAAGGTTTTATGAGTGCATTAATTGAACGGTGATTATCACCAAAATGTGTTGGTATCTGATAACATTTTTTCTGATAGAGACTCACAGATGTATTTTTTGCATTGTCTAAGAAGAAACAGACGTTGTATGTAAACACAGAACCAACATCTGTTGTAGATACTGGCATCTACAGTACACGAGGATCTTGTCAAATGCTGCATGTCATCTTTCAGAGACATAATGTGTATATTTGCATATACAATTTTAGCTTTTTTTTTGTTGCTAAATAACTGGACAGATGTGGCACCTTGAGACAGTTCTTGGCACAGTAAATTTACGATTTGTGAGGTGTGCGCTAAGGAAGTCTGTCGTGGAGAAGGCCAAACAAAAACAGTCAAAAGCACAAACCTCATTTGGCAGTTTTCAAAGCTAGGTAACATGGGGAGAGAAAGAGCGCATTCATCATTTCATATGAAGTAAGGAGCATAAACCCGAGGTGGTGTATCGTCATGTGAAATGTTTTCTTTATATTTCCACTTATTCTGCTTTAGAATATCAGCTGCGTTAACCTTTGGGTTCTGGGGTTGAATGCCAAATGCATTAAATTGAAAGCTAGTGTGCTATATAGGGTGTACAATCCATTGTCGCACACACTAAATAGTGTCCTTGATCAGGATTAGAGCGTGATTTGGGAGTCAGACTTGTGTTTGAAGCTAGTTAAGTCCCAAACAGGATATTTTGCTGCATAGATCACACACACTTGTACGTATGCATACAAAACCCAGTACACATTTAGAGCTCACTAAGCTGAACTACTTTTGCAGTTTGCCAGGGCCTTTACAGGGGATTTTCATGCATAGCTCATACTTAAAAATAAAAAAAAGCACCACACTAAAACTTATTAAGAAAATTGGCTAATAATGTACTGAGTAATATCATATTGAGTGACATCATAGTGATGCTTTTTTCTAGCATCCAGGTCTTTTTGAAGGTCTTAACATGCTTAAAAATCACGGATGTTGTGAGCTCTTTTTGGAGGTTTTAACATGTTCAAAAACCACACAGGTTGTGTGATTGCCCGGGTGGTGATGGCACAGGTGCTTGGGCCTGTTCATCATTGCTTGCAACTATTTAGTTTTGTAGCCATAAATAAAAGAACATTGATTGTTCAGAGACAATTCAGGATGACTTGGAGGCAATTATTAAGGAGACAAAGTGTTTGTGTAAAAATGACCTAATCTTATCAGATGAGTTGTCTTGCTGAAAGTGCTTCCGTAGCTGTTTTTGAATGTGAATTTTGGCATGCAGCTGCTCTCCGGGAACACCTGGGACATGGAGTGATATATATATATATATATATATATATACTAGTGTAACTAGTTATCGCCACTTGTGGAATACCTCTCAACTAATCAGATCACTTGGTCAGAACTAATGAATGAATTAAAAATATATATATATTAAACCAAAGTGAATACCAAAAACATGTTCATTATTCACCTGTAACAATTGGATCAGAATGTAAACCATCTAAAACCTCAAAGATTATTTGCTACTTAATCAGTGTTAAACTTGAAGGCTTTGCAACCATCAGTTTTTCCAGAAATTCAAATGTGGATGGTCTTAAATTGATTATGCATGGCCTGTCAGGTGTTTAAACATATTAAAATAAGTTCATATCGACTAACCAGTAATTTGAATGTTTACTGTAGCTGGCTCTAACTTTATAGGGAGAGCACCCTGGCATTTGCAATTTAAATTAGCAATGTAACATAGATTTAAAATAACCAAACAAAAGGCTTTCCTTAGAAACTTGTCAGTCTATACTTGTCTTGTATAGCGAAGAAATGAAAGATTTATTTATTATTGTCTTTAGATTTAGATTTATCATTGTCTTGTATAGCGAAGAAATGAAAGATTTATTTAAAGGGCATACACAATAGTTTCCAACTGGATCCAGTCAGGACAGAAGACACAGTGTGCTCAAGTGCACATCTGCCCAAGAAGACAACTTCCTTATGAGTGTCCTCCTGGGGAAAATGCACACTATAAAATTCCATTGATTGCCTTTAGCTTTGATTATGCATGTGGATTGAAGTTCATGTGTGAAAAATTAGTCCTCATGCTCCCAGAACCACACTTTCACAACTTGAATCTTGGAATATGTCCTTGCCATCCGAGGAAAAACAACAACCAATGATATGATAACCTGGGCATTCAGTACATTTAGCCGATCAGCTGATTTCATTTTATTGACACATAAACTTGCTGAGCCTATATGAATAGGCTTGTACTGTGGTGCATCACTTCATGTGCTTCCCTTTTTACCCGCGACACCCACCACTCCTGGATAGGGTCAAACTGAATGCATCAACCACATGACCTATTTCGATTGCTCCAAAGCCCAATCTTTATGCTCCCTTTCAAATTCTATTCATTACAAAGCTCCTTAGTGGTGTGGCCTGTGTGTGACAGGGGAGAGAGATTGGGTGGAGAAATTACTTCAAAATGTTGCCAGACCATGTTACTCTTTCTTGGCGGTTCCATAAAAGAAATATAGTAGCTGTTGTCGCGCCACAACGGGCGCATAGTACGCTGATTGTACACGTCATTGGTTACGTCACGCGAGGCTTTATCTGGAACCCCGCCCCTTTCGGAGTGACGCGTAACATTACTAGTAACAGAACGTTTCTCACAACTGGAGTCTGTTTTTAAAAAGTACGAACAGCAAATGTCTTGGTTGAAGTCATGCGTAGTGGGCTAGCAAGCTATCAGGAAGTTCTTGTACGTTCCGAGAAGAATGCAGCGTCTGTTTGTTTTTGTTATTGTTGTAGCGCTAAACGGGGCGAAAGCACAAAAGCCCCCGAGTGCTTAAACAGTTTATGTGCAGAGAAAAAAGTTGACCAGACGCTGTTGTAAACCTGCCAGTTAGTCTTTAGCCGGTTAGCTAGCGGCGCAGAAGCCCAAGCTGATCCTACATGTACATGCTGTTGGACTCCTGTGGCCGCCAGCGTGTAAAGCGAGTTGTGGTTTCTTTCAGTAACAGAAGTAAGTGAATGTTGGAGAGTAAAGTAAGACGCGTGCTGGAGCGTGTGTCACTTAGTAATGCAGTGACTGACGGAGCTCCACTTCCGGCCTGAGTGCTGGATGTAGATGATGCGGATGTAGATGATGCGGATGCCCTGGTTCATAACTGTGATTAACCGAAGAATCATGAAACTTCTTGTCGCCCTCGGACTCACCGCATACATCGCCTGTGAGTGCACACTGTTTACCCGACATGTCTACTTATTTATTTTTATTCCACAAATTGAACTTTAAGATTACGCGTCAGGTTTTTCGTTCCTTGTATTTTTCCTTTCTCTCTGACCGAACCGGTTAGACTGTGCATGACCTGGGAGTGTAGTCACTGCGTACCACACCAGGCATGCATTTCAGTTTGTCTGAGAAAATAGGTCAAATGAGTGTCATTTGCTAAGTTTGTGCAGTTCAGTGATCTTCTAGAATACACCCTAGCTGGAAGGTACCTCATTTACAGCTAAGAGTAATTCAGCAGTCAGTGCACTTACCTGAATAAGTTTTGGAGGTGAGGAGATAAAAAAAATCAGTGGACTTAAAGGTGACCCACATGAACACAGGGAAAACAGGACCCTGATGCTGTCAAGTGGCAATGATTCCTGTGCAGACTAGGGTTGGGTTTTTTCGATACCGGTGCCAAATCGATACTTTTAAACTGGTACCGGTGCCTGAACCGATACTTTGCAAAAGCCACAAAATGATGGCTCAAGAATAAATTTTTATTGAACAAGAAATTTAATGGTTAAAATTGAACAATATATTAAAATTTTAAGTACTGGCTGGAAAGCCATAATTATAAACAGAATCCATGTTACATTAGTATTTTACAAATCATTTTACCATTTGTTACCCTGAGTGCAAGATTTGCATTTTGCAAATAACATTACATTAGCCTACTACTATCCTGCGGAAAGGTTGCTGTCGTCATCATAAACGGTGGACTCCTTTTTGCTACGGTTGGTATGACTGGGGCTGGGGTCATCCACACCAATAGTGCCAGCTGTTGTCTGTAAGCTGTCAAACACGGTGCATCCCTCTGCTTTTAAGTATTCCGTTTCCCTCAAATGTTTCATTAGATTTGACCCGTTTCCCCTTTACATGCAACTGCTCTAAAACATTTACTGCATGTCGCAGGGTCAGAATCCTTTCTTGTGAAATATAGCCACACTTTCGACTGTTTAGTTTTAGGAAAGTTAAGATAGTTAAGATAGCGGTAGATCACCTGCAGCCGTCAGAGCAAGTGTAACGTTAGTTGCTGCATTCACGTGTATCTTGGATTGTCTCATTTCCTGATGATTTGCGCTTTAAATTTTTTTATCTAAACTAATAAACTTTTAATCTGCAATAATAAAAAGGACAGTACTAATACTGTAACAATGTTTTGGATTTGTATTATCAAAGCTTTCCGAAGTCCGCAAGATTTTTCTAATTAAGGAATAATGTATTTTTCTCACACCCCATGAATGCAGTATTTAAATTTTACTAGTGTTCATGAGTGTTGATGAATCTAATGCTTATTACAACTGTGACATCATAGCCTCAGAGAACAAATATATGAATCGACAGGTCAGGCATTTAATTGGCACCAAAATGAGGCACGAAATTCGCGTTCTGTTTCGGTCCGGTACATACCGGTTCTATAGGTACTGGTGCCATATTGGCACCGGTTTTCGGTACCCAACCCTAGTGCAGACAAGAGGCAAGCTTCATAAACATCTCGCTTCACTGTATAGAGAGATGATTATGAAGCTTGCCTCACTGTATAGAGTCTGTATAGAGTCTGCTTCACTGTATAGATAATTTTCTGTCAAGACTCAAAAATGTATTTTATACTCTAAGCTAGCATGATGTTTCCTGAGAAGAAACAGAGCTTGTATGTAACACAGGACACCGAGTGAAGCAGCCCGCCTGTTGCATCTACAATCTGACTACTGTGAGGAAATCGTAATGATCTCAACAAATGCTGCATGTCATCTTTTATAGATGTAAAATTGAGCATATAATGCTTAGACATCATATCTATTTGCGTGTGAAATTTGAGCTTTATCTCTTTGTTGCGGAGTACTGCTCACTTAATATAGACATGTTTGGGGCAACACAAACCACATAGTTTAGATAAGGCAAAAGTGAAATATACCCCAAGGTTGTATCATTGTTTTGTTTAACAAACTTTTGAACTGTTATGTATTATGGTACATGTTTGTCCTTTAATTTAAATGAGTCATCATTCTTCTGCATTGCTGTAGTTTAGAATAGAGTAGTAAAATTAATTTGAATTAGTAAAAAGTTAAACAGGGAATTACCCCATGTACGCCTCCATTTTTTTTTTACCCAACATGTCAACAGAAGCTTGCAGAGATTTAGTTTGATTCGTAAAAGAACGTCCATCCACAGTGGATCAGCATGGGTATCGACTCCAATTTCAAATATCATATTCTTTCATTCACTCATTTTCTGTAAAGGGTTGTGTGTGCCATGGAACCTATTCTAGGCGATTTTGGGGATGAGGCAGGGTACAGGGTGCCAATCCATTACAGTGCACACATTCACATGGACTCAGATACTGATTCTCACACTATGGGCAATTTGGGAATGCGAAATAGTCTTTCTGTCCTTGTTCCTTGTGGAAGAAAACCAGAATACCCAAGGGAAACCCGCCAAGGACGGAGAGAACATGCAAACCTCCTGCACACACAGCCAATCGAACCCTCGCCTCTGGAGGCCATAGTGCTAGCGAGTACATCACCATACTTGCAGCATATATCAAATCAAACCTGAACAATTTCCCTCACCATTTGTATTTGTTTGCATAGAAACCTCATTAATTAGGTTGAAAATGGGAGCTAGTATCTACTTGGTACTGTATCAGAACACATCCACACTAAGATAAATGCCTGGCTAAATCACTGGTATATACTGCACATGGTGTGATGCACATTGGGTCTAAACACTCAGTTGATGTATTGACCAATTTAGTGAGGAAGAAGAAAAAGTAGAATGGAAAAAACAAATGAACTATGGCAAACGTTGTCTTCATGGAACTTGCTTGTTTTCATGCTGGAAAATGTTAGGGACTCACAGTTGAAGGTGAAGGGCAATTGAAAATGCTAAATTCACACTTTGCATTAACAAATTAAATCAGGACATAAGTGCACTGAATGAAAATAACCATGAATAATATGATGATACGGGGTGAGATCACTTTCCTGAACAGATTTACAATTGTTTGCTATATTAAAGTAAAGGCCAGTTCTTGTTTATTGTTGGATTCCTTGACTATATGTAAATACCTATATTGATAAATATTCATGAAAAAATTGGTTGTTGCAGAGCTGTTGCACATAAACACCTTAAGCTCATGATGAGCAGTTGCTATCCATGGTACTGAACATTCTCCCTAGCACGTTTTGGTTTTTCCTTTTTTAGCCAATATTTTAAAAAGTACTTGATGCAACCCTTTGCTGTATCTGGAAAAATTAAGTCTATTTTATTCATTATTAGTTAAATATTCAGTCCTGTTTTAGAGAATAAATATTTTTATATTTATTTCATTTGTAAAGCATTTTCCATTTAAAACAAGCCAAATGCAGTAGTCTTAAAGACGGTCTAGACATTGAGTTCATTTGTCTGATCTTTAGAAATCCTTAGATTATTAGGAGTCAACTGCTGCACTAGTTGACCATTAAAACTGTCAGTTTCCACAGATACATCCCATTAATGCACATAATGAATATAAACCACAGAAAGCATGTCTCATTTCAAGTGGATGCTTTGGTATGGCAAAGCTCTGCAAATTGCCCATCATCCATGACACTGTTGCTATTTTTACTGCCAAGAGAGCAGGGCTGTATTTAAGCACTGTAGAACTGAAACATTAAAACCATGTCCATGTGTTCGTATTGTAAATCAGTCAATAATGCAGTAGCGCATTGCAAGGAAGCATGCGGTTGCAGGTCAAGAGCTTAATCTGATCTTCATATCAAACAGAATGATCAGAATGGGAAATAAGTGTGTTATTTAACATGGCTTGGTTGATGTTACCAGAAGGGCTAGTTTGAGTATTGCATAAACTGCCTATCTCTTGGAATTTTCACACAGAGCAGTCTCTAGAGTACAAAGAACGGTATGGAAAAACAAACAGAACATTGAGTTAGTAACAGTTCTGTGGGTGGAAAAGCCTTGGTGATAAGAGATTCAAGTAGTTGAGATTCAAGGTAAGCCTTGATTCAAGTAGTGAAGTCTTGTGATATTTCAAATTGAATTGGTGACATTGTTTTAATCTTATTAATATTATTAATGCCTCAACCCCCCCCCCCCCTTTCTTCCTCTCTCTATTTTTAGCTGTCTGGGCAGCCTACACCAACATGAGGTAAAAAGTTTATAACTCCAGGTTATTTCTTATTCCTGTTGATTTTGTGATTTATATGTTATCTAAAACTTTTGAAGACAGCTACTCTCTTTTGCAAGTAGATTGTTATTATGCTAATGCAAAAGATGGATTGTGTTGTGCAACATATGCTGTGTCAAAAATAGTCAGCAATGTGCAAGAAATATTACAAATGCATTACATATGAAATGGATAAATGCAATACAGTATATTTGTAACAGTCAGCAGATTCATGTACAGAGATTAAATTATAATCAACCAGTAAAATGCATTTTACATCCAATACATGCAGCACAAATAGCGTTTGCAGAAAGCAGTGTAACAGTTGATCTTATCTACCTCTGCAGGATCAAAAAGAATGCTTTAGGTTTAGCAATTTGTGTGTCAGCAAATGTCTTTAATAATGTGTCAGTATTTGTGTCTGACTACGGCCAAATTAATACCTACCAATCACCATCATCTTACATTATAGACCATATCCAATGGTTAAGGTAATTGTTCTCTCTTAAATTTATGAGATCTTATGGATGCTCAGATTGCAAGCTGAAAAAAATATACTTCTGCAATCAGATATATACATCTACATACACATGTGTGTATATAAGTATGTGTGCATATGTTTTATTTCCCATAGGAGTGAGGTCCATTTCTTTTTAAATATTCAGAATCTACTTGGACACATGCAGTTACCAGTATGTGCTACTGAGGCTTGGAATTTGTGCAAAGTTTCTCAAGCACATAAATTAATAAATGGTGTTCATTATAACACACCACCACCACCCCATATTTGATATGTTTTTCATATAGTGGACCAAACCATCAGACAGTCTGTATTTTATTATGCAGATTATAGAAACTGATTCTTACTGCTTTCGTGGGGTTTTTTTTTTTTTTAGTAAACTGTTTTGGATATTCTTGCAAAAATGTGTTTTTATTTATTTTATTTTTTTTATTCTTTCCTGCTACACAGGTTGATCCAGGAGCATAGTGAGCTAAAGATTGAACAGAGGATAGATGAGGTTGGTGAAGAATTATTTTTTCGACAATATGAAACCACATGAACATATTATGTTATAAAAAATATAACTTATTTCTTTATAAAGAATATGTGCAAGGTTTTAGGGCATTACTTTCCTGCACTACAATTATTTGCAACACACACATGAGTTATTGAGAAAATGTAAATGCTCCACTATACACAGGATGAGTAAAGTACTTCAGTTAAGTTGAGGTGAGATAACAACAGTAAAAAGAAATCAGGACACACTGAGGTGAAGATGGTGCATGTACAGTAGGTTATTGGGTACTGATACTGTTGTATCAAAAAGTATTTTAATGGAATCTAGCTTTCTGGGGTTTGCTTAGATGTCCACACTTATGCCACTGCAGTATGCAGCCAGGTAGTTATAAATATTGTAATTTAGCCTGTCTAAACTTATCCAATAGCTGCTTTTAAAGTACAATGGTTGATTTTATTTGAAATTCAATAGCCAAAATTTAAAAATGGTTAATCGTGTAGCCTTAGCCATTTTATAAATTTGTTGCAGAATAAATGTGATGTTTCTCTCTCACTGTATAGGTGTAGGTCCTGAAATTGTAAAATACCTTACAAACACACACAAAATTTAGTCAGCACTATCTTATTGTTACTTTTAGCAGCTGCTAAAAGTTGGAAACCGAATATCGGTATGTGTTGCTTTGATCTACCTGACCATTTGGGATTAAAATATTTTTTAATGCAAATGATAGCAAACTTTAAAAAGCCTTTTTCCCCCCATTCACTGCTTAAGTGTTGAATGAATTATAATTTTATTTATATTGTTAAGTTGCTGCTCATCTGTTAATCCTTACACTATTTTAATTGTACTGTTTTCTGATTACAGGCTGTTGCACCACTGAGAGACAAGATTAGAGATCTTGAGCTCAGGTATGTTTTGCATTAAAAAAAAAAAAAAAAAGGTTGTTTGAGTCTCTTCTGAAATGTCTTGCATGTCACTATCTGGAGTTTTGTATCTGAACTTATATGGTTAGTGTACAGCAGAAATCAAGTGTATCTGCTTGTTCAAGCCAGGATTATGCAGCATCAAAAATGAAGTGATTAAAAGAATATTGAAAACTTTGGACTAAAGCTAATTAGTGTATCTGGAGTGCTGCAAGCATAGCCAAAAGGCTGTGATGCCTATAAAAATTTCCATTGTGAAGGAATGTGTGTTACGTAAAAAAGGTTTAGTATACAGCCCTCCATGGAATTGCTGAGAAGAACTAATGTCCTGTTGTACAGTACTTAAAAGAATATAATTTTTGTTTTTGCTTGCACTAACATTGAAATGATGATGAAAAAGTAAGATGTATGGCATTCTGCTGCTACTAAACGATTACCAGCATGAAGATGTTTTCCTGTTTCTGATTAGGTATATTTAAATGCAAGGTCTTAATTTTATCCAGTAATATGATGATGAATATCTTAAGCGTGACACCTTTCCAGCACCTTATTGTGGACACAGTTCCAAAGATGTATACATAAATATTTCCTTCTCTAAGGATGGTGTGGTTTCTGCTCCTTTAATGATTAATTACCTGAATATACAAAATATGTCTTGAAAAGAGATTTGGAAAAAGCATGAACTGTTCAATAATAAATCGTAGTGTCCACGAGAATAGCATGCTAATTAACATTCTTAAAGGGACCTGGTCATGTTTCTGAACAGTGAGATAGAAAGGTCCAAACTTCAACACTCCTTCAGAGGTTCTTTATATGTGTTATTAATGGTTTGTGAGGGTGGTTTGGCCAAACACCTGGATGTAAGCAAACTATGATAGTATTTTTGGTTGAGTAAATTCAGTTGCTGATCCTCACCATTTGCCACTTGATGATTCCTCTTCAGGATCTCTTGCATCATCTCAATGAAATAAATTAATTATTGTTTTATTATCAAGTCCACAATTACTTGCCTTTCTTTCTAAAAAAGTTTGAATTACATTTTTGCATATTTACAGGGCAGTTAGCAGCAATTGGTTCTCAAACCTTGATTGTTATTTTTCAGTTTAACACAAAAATATCCTCCTGTGAAGTTTCTCTCTGAGAAGGATCGAAAGAGGATTTTGGTAAGAACACATTGTTCTCCAATTGCTAGTTTTTCTAAAGTCCAGAGTGAAGGCTCAGGAGTGTTTTGTAATTATCAAGGCAGCTTGTTTGATGGATGCTAAATGATGTCTCGTATGTGTCACTCATAAATAGAAGAAATTGCAGTAGAAATAATCTACAAACCTGGCAAAGAGAAGTGACATGGGTGATGGGGAAATTTGTATTATTTGATTTGGCACGATAATTAAGCATGTGAGTTGCACATGTCTGTACGATAAGATTAAAGGATAGGTGGAAGACATTCAGACA
Source organism: Clarias batrachus (assembly GCA_003987875.1). NCBI lineage: Eukaryota > Metazoa > Chordata > Actinopteri > Siluriformes > Clariidae > Clarias > Clarias batrachus. Next base: position 171,348 of record QMIH01000917.1, read on the forward strand.
TATTTGGTGTATTTAGTCCTTGTATTCTGCATCTGTTTTGTAGTGGACATTTAATAGATTTTCTCTGGGTGTAGATCACTGGTGGTGCAGGCTTTGTGGGCTCCCACCTGACTGATAAACTGATGATGGATGGCCATGAGGTGACTGTGGTCGATAACTTTTTTACGGGCCGCAAGCGCAATGTAGAGCACTGGATCGGCCATGAAAACTTTGAGCTTATCAACCATGATGTGGTGGAGCCACTCTATATTGAAGGTGAGTGTTCTCGAGGTCCTATGCTTCCTGAACTACTTGAAAAAAAAAAAAAGGTTTTCCTTTTTACAGAGATCTTAAACCCTTAGCACAGAAGAATACATTGATGTTATTATAAAAGTAACATTGCTAATGAATACCTATTACCCTGTCAAAATATAATTTTACATTATAGACCATATCCAATGGTTCAGTTAATTGTTCTCTCTTAAATTTATTTATCTCTCGAAAATCTGTTGCAGTGAATTCTATGTACCCAAAAAAAAAAATCCAAAAGTAATATTCTGTCAGTGTTGCATGGTATACCAGTACTTAAAAGTACTATAGACACTGGGACACTTATTTGTTTGTTTAAAAAAAAAAAATTATTGCAATTTGTTTTTATCATTTTTGTCATTTAATTTATTGCTTTATTATCAGTCTGGTAAAAAAAAAATGTCAGTAATCCACAGCTGACTTTGATCTTGGCTCCTTATTACGAATCATCTTGAAATTTAATGTGTTTTTCCTCACATCTCCTATTTCAGTCTTTTTCACTTAATGTTCGTGCGTCTATATTTGTGTGTCTGTCTGTCTGTTATTCTGTGTGCTTGCATTTCCTCCATTTGTCCTTGCTTATCTTCCTTCTCTATGTGAATGAGGGTGTGTGTGCGCATCTACACATTCCTTTAATATTGCCTGCATTTGCCCTTGCACATCATCCTCCAATGTTATACAATTGAAAGAGCATTTTTGCACGAGTTTAAGAATACACAATAATATTTATAAAAATCCTTGACAGAACTTTTTGCACATGATTCCACTTGAACTAACTTCTCTCATCTGCCTGCTTGGAGGTACATCAATAAACCCAGATGATGCAATTGTTTATTTACCAATAATGGGACAAGCTTGCATCTTAGTATCTGTTGTTCTTAAATATCAAGTAGATATCAAATTAATCAAAGAGCCCTGGTCATCCATTTTTTTTTGTTGAATTAATCTTCCCATTAAATATTTCTTGTTGGGATATGCGTCATATTAACAATACTATTTGTATGAACATGGAGTTAGGAGCATGTTGCTTAAGAGATGATTTTGTTGCCTTTTTGTGTATACTGAAACATTTTGCCATTCTGTTTTCTTTTTCATGTTTTAGTGGATCAGATCTATCACTTGGCTTCTCCTGCATCACCGCCCAATTACATGTATAATCCTATAAAGACACTAAAAACCAACACTATAGGCACTCTTAATATGCTTGGTAAGTATTAGCAACCAGCATTCATATGTAATAGAATGAGAAAATGCTGAGAATCTTTGCTCTTCGTGATTTTAGAAGCCTTTGTTGTACTTTTGTATAATTTTTGTACATAGACTAATGACATGGTGGGAATGACGTATTGTAATACATACCTCCATTAGAAATTAATTTTATTACATAAGATCTAGATTATGTGTTTGAATTCCTTAGGAAGTCTCAAACAGTGCTTTCAAGCCCATTTCAAACCATGTGTGTGTATATGGTTTACATTTGTACAGAGATTCTGAATTAATGTCCACTGAAGTAAGCATGTGCTATAAGTTACTTTGATTGCAGTTTACACTGATTCAAGGCTCTTGTGGCTCATGATTCCTGTATTTAATTTAACTAAAACATGCTGCTGATCCCGCTGATAAAGAAGGAATTTTTTTTTGTCTTTCTTTATCTTCAGGTCTGGCAAAGCGTGTAGGTGCTCGACTACTTCTTGCATCCACATCAGAGGTTTACGGAGGTATGGGAGTATCCTTAAATAATGGTAGTCTTCATGTAATCACTGCACATGTACTGTAAAGACAAACAAAATCAAATAAGGAGTACTGGAAAATAAAAATGTCCAAGTAATTCAGACATATTAAACAAATTCTATCATTATGCTTTCATTTTTGTTCAGTTTGTGAAGCAGACCTAAGTGGTATACAGTTGCAGTATTACTTATCTTCAGTGAAGGTTTTAAGAAAAATGAGCTTTAGGATGCTGCTTTGATTGAAACAAAAAGACAAGTGTTGTCTTCTGAACTGGAGCTGAAGGGCATAGTTAATGACCATCTCACTCTGACCCCCATTTTGACTCCCTTATAATGAGAAGAAGGACTGGATAGACTCAGCAGGGTGTGTCAAAGTCAGCTTCCCAAGGCTGCATAGGGTATTTCAGTGTTTGCGTGTTCGTGAATTTGTGAGTAATTGGACAGCCCATCATATCCAATTAACTTGATTTGCCCTGTGTGTATGTATGCATGTAGATCCAGAGGTCCACCCTCAGAATGAAGACTACTGGGGGCACGTGAACCCGATCGGACCACGGGCTTGTTATGATGAAGGGAAACGTGTGGCTGAAACTATGTGTTATGCATACATGAAACAGGTATGTATGAAAGTGATAGTAATAACACATTACTGAATAATTAATTTCAATAGTATCTTTCTGCTGGGAGAGACAAATTAGGGGAGAAAAGCAGGAAACTGATGAAGCTATGCCCTTTTTGGAGGAACAAGGCACAAATTATTTAGTCATGGAATGTTAATTGGGTTATCCCCATACCGCTAGATTTTCATAGCTGCTCTCAGTCCAAGTTATTAAAAATAATAAATTCATGCAGAGTGTGAATTTGCCGACGAAATTACACAGACCCCAATTGTGCACAACAGGAGAGTTCGTTCCATAGTGGTACGAACAAGTATAATTTATAATTGGCAAAAGCATGTTTTTTTTCTTTCTGTACCTCACTCTCAGGCCTATCACTACAGACGTATGCTCGGTTTTCTTAACATACCGTCATCTTGAAGCTTTACTTCAGTTATATTTAATAGCTGTTACTTTGTTTTTCCTTGTTTTTATATTTAGTTTCATCAGGAAAGTTAATTAAAAGACATTTTTAAGGCAGTATTCATCTTTATTATATTGACTGTGAGCACATGCACAACAGCCTGAAGCTAAATTTAAAAGCTGATAGCTAAATAAGAGCTATTGAGTATCAGTGCCATTTATAATTCTATTAATAGATTTGATAATCGCTAGATTAATTATCAATATTGTCGATAGTTGCAGTCCTAGTACACAACATTAAATTCTCTCTTCTTTTTTTTTGTAAATCCAGTGTGACCGTTTTTTATCTTGGTAAAGTAAAGGCTTTCAAGGAATGCAATGTCAGCAACTGCATATCAACCATAAGACATGACAGAAAATCATCTGTTAATCACTCTCTGCAGTATCTCTGATGATTGGCAGCAACCTTTTGTGAATCTGGCTGAATCTAAAATCTTGTTGTCACCTCATCAATTCCATTTCCTGTCTCCTTCATCATAACCAAAGCCTTTCTTTCTGTGTAATGTCATCACATTCTTTTCCTCAGCCATTCATACATGCATAGATCATCATGGAAACATTTCCATATAACTGATAACTTTATATGTAATCATTTCCTTTATAGGTCAGTTATTTCAGTTTTAGCATAAGCATTTAGGTTTAATACCACATTACCAGCTTATACAGAATACTAGTTGAAGTTGCATTTTTAACATTTCAGGTTAATTGTTATTCAAAATGTTTCCATAATAGTTTACTGAAGTGCTACAGAGGCACAAAGTGGTCACGTCATATATTCTCCATCTCGCTCACTCATTTTACCAAACCCTGTGCACAAGTTGTTAAATAAGTAAAGAAACTTGAAAAACATGCAAATAGAATTCTTGTGAAATACTCTCCGCACTACATACTCAAAACAAAGCAGCGAAGTAAATCATGCTCTTGCTCAGTACACACAGTAGTTGCTTTATGCCCTGAAAAGGTAGCAAAAATTACTTATGTGGATACCATAGAGAACTAATTATTAGAATTAAGAAATGTGGCTATATTTATTTTGTGCCTGCAGATGAAAAAGAAACATGGGAATGTACCAGGTCTGCATGAGATACAATTTGTTCCTATTTTTTTTTTTAGAATTTCAAACACTCTTTAGTTCTTTTAGTTTAGGGTTTTTCTCTCTCTCTCCCCCTGCCACTTTGTGCCACCATGTCACAATTAAATGAGGTACCAATCTACCATATATTGGCAATATTAGCATTACACAATTGGGCATTACTGTATATTTTTCTGGGTTTTTTTTTTTCACCTTATATTTTTAATTAGTTGTTAAATTCGGATTGTACTGGAGCAGCGATGATAAAGATTGTTCTGGAGATATGTGACTGGAGAAGCCAGTCCTCATTGGAGAGCCCCTCTTAGTCGCCTCAGGCTTGTCTCTTATTAGCAAACTGTCATCACATATTTCAAGTTCTCCTGCCATCTCCTTGTCTAATCAGGTTAAAATCACAATACTTCTCACGTGCTCTTATAATACTTTCATCTTGCACAAGCGTTAATACAGGCAATTGTTTACCAATATCATATGTAACATCACTTAACAATATCATGTGAAATATTACTCGTCATCGTTGCTACGTAAATTCTACATCAGAATATGGTTTGTGCTACTCTATTGCTGCTGCATTCTACCTTATTTGGTTATTGCATTCTACTTTTGTCTATCTGATGTCTAGTTTGTGGATTTGTTTTATTTTATTTATTGCATAATTGAGTGTTTTTTCTTTTACTCTCTTTGCTCTTGGAGCAGTCTCTTGCACAAGGATTTTCCTTAGGGTTAATAAAGTTTTATCATAATAGTTTAAGAGACGAGAAGATGCTCACTGCATTGGTTAAACAAATTGCTGCCAGCTAATAATCTAAGCATCTTAAGTATTTGCTTACTTAAATACAAATTGTGGCACCTTATATTTTTGTTGGTTGGTTTTTGGCCAGTATACATTAACCAGTCAATTTTTTAAAAAATGCTTTGTTTGAAAATAAACTATTGTGATTTTTTTCATAAATGCAATTGTCAAAATTGTGTGTGTTTCTGTACGTACAATACATATTTATACATATAAACACGCATATGAATTTGTCCTTCAGGAGGGAGTAGAGGTGCGAGTAGCGCGCATCTTCAACACGTTTGGATCTCGTATGCATATGAATGATGGGCGTGTGGTTAGTAACTTCATCCTGCAGGCTCTACAGGGGGAGCCCCTGACGGTGAGCTATACATGATGCTGTAATGTATTTTGGTATATTGAAAGTGTAACCCCTAATGTTAATTCCACTTTAATGTGTATTTGCTCTTCATTTTTTTCTTTAGGTTTATGGTTCAGGATCTCAGACAAGAGCGTTTCAGTATGTTAGGTAAGCATCAAAGTTTAAGATGTTTGCTCATGTGTTCACTGTGTGTTCATGATGTTTGTTCTTAAGCAACATTTAGTTAATGCATTCAGCTAACACCAGCACATACTGTTGCTATGCTATGGTAGCAAGAAAGTCTAATACTGTTTTGCTAGTGCTTGATCTGGTAGTAGAATTTAATGCAAAAAAGTTTGATTCCTTGCTGCCTGGCGAAACTAGCTGTAGGCCAAACACATGCTCTTATATGGTATTGCCACAAAAGTAATTGACAGTAATTCCTGTAATTCACAGTATTGCATGTAATGCATGTTTATTCTTCTTCCTTTTCAGTGATCTTGTTAATGGTCTTGTGGCCTTAATGAACAGTAATGTCAGCAGCCCTGTTAACCTGGTAAGGATTTTAGTAATGAATTGATTGACTGGTACACTGGTTCGTTTATTGACTGACTTAATGACTGACTTGGCACACCTGGCCAAAAGGAAGATGGTTGATTAAATTGAAGTAAAAAATATATTTTAAAATAATTTGTAGAAAATGAAAAACCCCATGAAAAAACAGAGCTTTGTAGATTGGTCAAGGTAGCTTACCTGGCCAAAATAAAATCACTACAGAGTCCTGACCTTAACCCCATTGTAAGTGCTAGAGAAGACATTACAGAGTGGTTTGATTCTCCAGTCATCAATGCAAGATTTTGCCTAAAAAATGAATGCCATTCTGGTAAGAAATAAATATAATATTGTATATGAAATGAAGAGAGAAGCGTGCAGGCTGAGTAAAATGATTGGAGAAGAGAATGATCTGTGACAGAAAGAACAAGAATGAAATGTTTTACAGGACAGTATTGAGACCAGCAGTGTCGTCCAGTTTGGAGACATTGCTGCTGACAAAAAGACAGGAAGCAGAGCTGGAGGTGGCAAAGCTGAAGACGTAGTATTTTGTTTTTGGAAATGACAATAATGGACAGGATTAGGAACGAGTATATTAGAGGGATAGTGCAGGTTGAAAGGTTTGGGGGAAAAAGATTAGAGAGACCAGATTAAGATGGTTTGGACATGTGCAGAGGATGGACGGGGGATGTATTGGGAGGAGAATGTTACAAATGGAGCTGTAAGACAGGAGGAGAAGAGGAAGGCCCAAGAGGAGGTTTAAGGATGTGGTGAGGGAGGACATGCAGGAGGATGGAGTGACAAGGGAAGATGTGGTAGACGGTGTTAGATGGAGACAAATAGTCCTTCGTGGCGAGCCTTAATGGGAGCAGCCAAAAGAGGATGATAACAGGACCTCAACAACTATGTGGAAAATATTTATCTTATGTACTATAATCCAGTTAATTACTTCCTTAACCAAGTAGGTAACTTTCAATATTCAATATTTAACAAAATAGGTCATATTTAATTGCTTATAATGCTTCAAATTACTTTAGATTTAGGCAGAGTAAAAATATTTTCCATAAAGATGTTGAGTGTGATCCAATATTTCCAGGTTTTTATATGTGGCATGTAGGGGTTTATGTAACTGCACAGTTAATTGACAGTGATAAGAACTGGACAAATAAAGTAATCAGATTTGTTATATTGATTTTCTTTTTTTCTTTACACTATACAATTTGTAATTAAATAATTAATTCATGATGAAATGCGTTGCTGCGAATGAAATAATTATAATAATCTGCAATCTTAGATTGGTTGAAACATTTTTGTTTCTAGTAATTTCTTAGCACTCAACACTACCAGAGAATAATTTACACAGCTGTCTCTCACATTTAATTTCTTCATGTGTTTGCTTTGCTTTCAGGGAAACCCTGAGGAACATACCATATTGGAATTTGCTCAGATGATTAAAAGCCTGGTCGGTGAGTGAAACAAATCTAGTCCTAAATGACACCCTGCTTCCTCCTTTGACACACACATGTTATGAGTGACTACAGTATATCCTCATCGTTCTTACTCAGGTTCTCAAATAATCTCTCTCTCTCTCTCTCTCTCTCTCTCGCTTGCTCGCTGTACAGTGAGCCGCAGCCATATTCAGTTCCTTCCAGAAGCACAGGATGACCCACAGAGACGGCGGCCAGATATCCGCAAGGCAAAATTGCTGCTGACCTGGGAACCTGTGGTGAGCACTGCATCACAGTCTTAACTATTAAAACATGTACTGATAAATTGCTCACAATTTTTTTTTTTAATTTAGACTCAAACATGGACATAGATTAGAATATGACTTGTGATATAGTGAAATATTCTCTAGCAATTGCATGATTGTGGAAAACGGTGAACCACTGTACAATATACAAGTCCAGCACCCCTTGATTAGAGAGCTGCAATGTAGGGTTGTTAAGTAAAATCCGCAAAAAAAAACCAATATGCAGCGGATCAGAAAATGCATTAATGGTAAACAAGCAACGCAGATTATTTAAATTAGTAATTTTTGATTTGTTCATGTATTAAATCTATAGAAAATTACCATTATTCCTTTCAAACTTTGCTTTTGTGAGGTGGGTAATGAACCATGTGTGAACCACACATTCAGGAACCGTCTATTCACCCTCACCAATGTCTAACAAAAACATGGCAGTTAGAACCAAAAATCTCAAATTTGGACTCATCAGACCAAAAGACAGTTTCCTATTGCTCTAATGTCCATTTCTTGTGTTTCTTGGCCCAAGCAAGTCTCTCCTGCTAGTTGTTCTTCCGAAGTAATGTTTTCTTTTATACAATTTGACCATGAAGGCCTGACACACACAGTCTCCTCTGAACATTGGATGTTGAAATATGTCTGCTTCACGAAACAAATAAAGAGAAGCATTTGAGTCTTCTGGAGTCTTCTGCAAAATGAGGATATTGAAGAGAAAACTATGTATTTTCCATTTGCTTTAGACGTAAGCAATTGGGAAATAACATGTTCTGAACATGAACAATATTTCATAGTGTAATATTTTGATTTTGCTGAAACAATTCATGATTTTGGTTGTATTAATGTTAAAAAGGTTTCTTTTTTTGATATGCTGTGTGTAGGATCAGTATACAAAGTCTTGGTCATATGCTAGGGTTACCTTGCTGTTGCCATGGTAACCACATGAGAGAGAGAAGCAATTTTCACATTATTATAGTTTCAAGGGAGTAGAAAGAGATTTATTTGCTGCATTTAAAGCTTGTAAAGTGTCAGTACTTTCTTTTGGCATTTCAATCCCAGTATTGCCGTGATAAAAAAAAAAAAAAGTTCCTTGATTGTTTTTGTAATATCTATTGTATTTGTGTGACTTTTACTCTAGGTGCCACTGGAGGAGGGTCTAAACAAAACCATCCAGTATTTCAGCAAGGAGCTGGAACATCAAGCCAACAATCAATATATTCCCAAACCCAAGGCTGCTCGTATGAAGAAAGGCAGACCGAGACACAACTAGAGAACAGGATGTTTTTCTCAGGGATGCTGGGACACGCCTCATGTGCCCTCTAGCAGCCATTTTACACGGAGGTATTTTCCCCCATAAACCGGGTGATTTTTTTTTATTTTTTTCCCTCCGTTTTTGGAAAGGAGCTTTAGCAAGAACTCTCCCTTTTGTGCTTGCTTTTCAAACTTGTGCCTCAGAAAAAGAGAGACAGAGAAAACGTAGACGCTAATTACCACGTCTTGCACTTTGGATTTTGTCAATTGCCTATTATTTAAGAAAATGGAAAACCTCCTCTCTGTGCTTTGTGCATTTATGCCATGCAGTTTTGTTTGATGTGAGAATTTTTTATTGTAATATGTCTCTGTTTTCATGTTGGGATTTGGATCATGGAGCATAACGATATCCCCATTATTTATCTTGAATGTGCTGCAGTGGGACATCCGGGCGCTATTCTAAAGAAAAAAGAAAACTATGTGAAACGTGTTTCTGCTTTTTTTAATGTCATTTTGAGCCAAGTCTACTGTTGCCATTGTCACACTTCGAAGAGAACTCTTATGCTTTTTTCTGATTTCAGGGGAAAAAAGGCTATTTTAATAAAATATTTACACTCTTCGTTATACTGCTATTTATCTCTCACCTTCTCCAGTTTGTGTATTGAACAGATGAAAAGAAAAATTATTCACTCATAAGCCTCATACCATGGTTTCTTTTTCTTTTTTTTTAATTTTATTTGCCAAATGCTCATTAAGAAAAAATGCATGCACACACATCAACGAAAAACCACATGTATAAGCACTGCACTGCAAAGTCTAGGCATATAAACACAAGCTAATTTGAAAAAGCAGTGTACACATGTACACTATTACAAGTTAGACTAAACCTAGCATGCTTTTGATTACTGAAGAAAAGATGATTTATCTAAAGCTGAAACTATTAGTAGATGTCAAAGAGAACAAGATCACTGATTGTGTTGCTTATTACAGGTAAACAAGATAATCATGGATTAGATAAACCTATTAGATTACTCTGGCAATGTCATTCAAATCATGTTTTACTATCTATCTGCCTGTAAGGTGAAGGTCGACTGTTTTAATTTCTGCTAAGGTCATTACCAATGAGAAAGAAAAGCTAATAGTAGTCATAGTTGACGTTTGCTCCGTGTCTGTCAGCTGTAGGATAGCGAGGACCCATGGGAGCGTTCTCATCATAGTGATGCTGCCGCCCTTGATCCGTGGAGCGCGCATAGTCCTTCCAGTAAGCCAGATCAGTTTCTAGTCTCTGAAAGGAAAATAAAATGTTACTCTCTGACACTGAATCTTTCTCAAGGGCATTCAGCTGCTCTCTGACGTTAGTTGAAAATTAGAGCGATTGAAAAAGATAGTGCCGTTTGTCTCTCAGAAGGAAGCCTGTATGAAGTCATGCTGATTGGTAGCTGAAAGGAACAGACTGAATGAAATAAAAATAATTAAATCTCAAACCAATCGAGATTTAAGACATGTACCTTTTCAATAACCTCGTGCACACATGGCTCATGACACAAAGTTGGCATCCTTAGGCTCATTAAAACTACATAAACGTAAGATTTTTTAAATGTGCATTTATTACCAAATTAAGAATTGAACTGTGTGCTTTAACTCACCGCCTCATCATACCCCAGGTACATAAACTGCTGAATCCATTGCTGCACATCAGGACGACTACGGTCCCAGAGATTCCTCTTAGGCCTTCGGAGAGAAGCAAGGAACTGCTTAGCCTTAGAAGGAGGAACTGCTACAGCTGCTGCCGCCTTCACCTCACTCTCCACTAGAAAGAAACAGACAGCAAGCGTTGAAATGGGACTATATAGTCAGACTGCAGCCATACAAAGAAATATAAGGGACCTCTCTAGAATACTTTATATAACTATTAAAGAAATGACATGAACTGGGCAGATAAAGTGTTTTGTGTTGACATATGAGCAGCAGATTATAACAAGTCATGAGACTGCATACTCACGCACCTTCTCTCTTCTTCAGAATTTTTCGTAGAGCACTCTCACTGGATACATCTGGAAAAAAATCAGAATTAGCATGGAAGTTTTAGCATGGAACCACAAGTTGTGAGAAAGTTATTTTACAGTCTCGTCTGAATTACTGCACAATGCATGAGCAGTGATTTCCATAAAATGCACACGCTGCACATTCCTCAGCACTGAACACACAGCTAGTGGCATATGGAGGTATTTAGCAGAGATTGTTTACAGGTGGCCTAAAAAAAAAAAAGCCTGTACAATACATCTATATACAACTCGAGTAACATAACAACATGAAATTTGTCTTGGCCTTAAACTCTTTTTATATTTGTGCTGGCCAGTTTCTAGAATACACCGATCTGTCAGTAACAAAAGTCGTCTTCTCTTTACTTCCCCCTTTTCAAAAAACCTATTCAGATTTCCCCCCTGTATACAGGCTGGCCCAAAAACCTGGATCCTCAATTAAATAGTGTAAAATTTAACAGAAGCTTTACTTCATGAACAATAGCCTTTTTGTACACGAGAATGAGTTTCAAATTTCTAATGTTAGTTTCTAAGCTGCATTGGGACTGGAATAAAAAGAAAAAGATCAAATTTCATAAAAGGAAAAAAACCTATGGAACCAGACCGTGTAGTATTACTGAACATCAACATTTTGGTGAAGCAAGGTAACATTAATAATGGCTTTGCCTCAAACAAAATATATGTAGTTAAAGGCTATTAAAAATTATTTATCCTATTAGCTGCTATAAATTAACCTTTATAATAGCCTGCAGGCATGTAATAGGTAGGTGAGAATTAAAAGTGTGTTTAAAGTAATACCGTTACCCAAGGTTGTTGAATTTCAGCAAAATTTCCAACCAAACATTTGAAAACACTCACATGGGTAAAATGTACCTAAATTGGAAAAATGAGACATTTTTCTTCTTTTTCTCATCTTTTGAATCAAAAAAATGTTTTTTGATACACACATAATATCTTCTTCACAACCCCCTTTTCCATTCTCAAGCTTTGTAATATATTCTTGAAAAAGAAATGCCTCTGTGTACTGTATGTATCTTGGACACCCTTTGCTGCTTTGCTGCTGTGCAGAAATGTATTAGATTTCATGCCAAGAAAAATATCTTCACATCAGCATCACCAAAACCCAAAACTCTATGCCAATATTACACAATATTGTGCAATTTCACTACATTTATTTATATCTAGAGTTGCATTTTCTTTTCATTGTCAAACCACTCTATAAGCTCCTCTCCAGCACATCTTAAAGACTTTCGATAGGGTTAAGTTCAGGACTCGATTGGCGATTCATGCGTAAAAATGATTTCTTATGCTCCTATAACCACTCTTTAAAAAATTGAGCTTGATGGATCTTTGAATTGTTGTCCTTGGAAATGGCTGTACCATCAAAGAAGAAAAAAAAAAAACGATTTAACTTACTGGATAACCTTTTCATTCGGAACATTCAGGTAGTCAGCTGACTTCGTTTTATTGCCACATTACATAGCTGAGTCTAGAATTGACCTAAGCACCTCCAGAGGACTGTACAGTGGCTAATATGCATGATGCTACACTAGGCATGTACAGAGCAAATTATGTGACTGTAGTTTCATATTGTAGTATTTGCTGATATACAATAGTCTCAATCTCACCTAAAATGATGTCTAAGATCACAGAGATAAAACCTTTTGTTATATGTTAACAAAACGTAATAACACATGGAATAAATAATAGACGCCACTTTATATTCTTCCTGGACATTTACCCAGGTGTAGAGAATACATTTCTCCCTGGCTTTCATTGAGGATGTTACCTATATAATTTATTGTCTTGGCTCTACGCATGATATGCAAATAACTTCTAAGGGGACTTGGAAACGCAGATCAGTGCACTACAGAATAACCTGCAGCTTAACATACCTCCAGGCACCAAGGCATGTTTAAGCTGCAGGTTAAAGATAAAACATGTTTAAGCTGAGCACTGAGGTATGGAAGGGCAGTTTAACTTTCACATTCTGTCAGACATACTGCTTCGGTTATATTTGCAATACAACTGTTGTGCCATAGTCAGCAGGCTGGTAAAGACACAGCAAGAGGTATTTAGCTGCAAGGCTTACCCAGGGCTGTAGCCAGAAGAACCTTCCAGAAAATTTCCATATAAAAGAAATTGAGAACCTAATGACTAAGTATGAAATGAAAATCCTAATTCCCATCCATTCTTCCATTCTGATGACATTAACTAACGATAAATAGGACTCCAGTTGGCTCTATTGAAATAATGGAGGTCAGCTCTATGCTGTTCTGCTTGTGTAATCTGCTCCTATTAGTTGTATAAATCGTACAATTTACTCTGGTGGGGAAAAAAGTAGATACAACTTCTTTAGGATGCTATGAAGCAGAATAGTTGACAAATGAATGATAATATTTATTGCTCACTGTGATGTGGATAGTTAACTGTTTGTATGCCACAGTATTTACACTCATTCCATTATTTTACAGTAATTATTGTAGCAATATTTATCCTATGTACTGTACATTCTATGTTATGTCAATTTCTGTGGGTGTAAGATTTTATTTTTTATTTTTTGCTTAACTGAACTGGAAATATAAATACAAAAATGAAGTATGAAAAAATATATATACAGTTAGCAGATAATACTGATGACAATGAAAATTTGTTGCATGTTACAGAATTCCCTCAATTTCTTGAGTACAACACTAGACATGCAAGGACAATCTCGATATTTAATTATCACCGAGAGACCCAGTTTATATTTCATTATTTATAAATAATTTTATCACTGTTTTAATTGTAATCTTTAAAACAACCGATAGTGTATCTCTGGAGTCTGCTTTAGAAGCAAGCACATTTTCAAGGGTACAGTACTTTCACAATCCCTGAGACAAAATCAAACCTGCTTCTAGAGCACATGTACAAAGCTAAAGTCATTAAACAGAGACAGAGTTTTATCCCTACAGTATACATTTGGACCACACATGCATTTCATTGCATCTCATTGTTTGTGCATATCTAGAACCGGTTACAAAGAGCAGAATATCTGTGCCTTCCTTGGTTTTGAGTTAAATGTATTTTTTTGGGAAGAGAGAAAAGTTTTAACAGACGTCTGTGAAATGAAGCATTGGGAGGAAGCATTTACCTGAGAGAGCCAGTAGAGTGATTACTGCCAGGAAGGTAAAGAGCCGTAGGTAAAAGTTTGGGGACATCATCATGAACGCCATTCTTTTTCTCTGTCTGCACTCGTTTACTGCTGAGGGTTCGGATGCAGTGGAGGGAAAAAGAGAGGGGGGGAGAAAGGACTATGCAAGCACTCCCAGTGGAAACTTGCTCAGATGCCTGAGGGAGGAAATACTGCAAAACCAAAAGGAAAAACCATGTGTGCGTTTTCCACATTTGATTGATACTGTGATATGTGACACTGATCCTTTTATCAAATGTATATGAATATTATGTGACCCACAAACAGGTACAGTGATAAAGCAATTGTCATACAGCAAAAATCTCATTTACAGCTGGTACATCTGAGCTGGAAAAGTAGAAGAAAAAAAGAAAAGAACTCCATAAACATTTCTCTTGGCACCGAGTTCCTTTTGTGAGATATTCTCTCTCAGCAAATTTTCTAACTGAAAGATACACTGCAGGTGAAAGATTTTAAACAAACACACATTTAAACATTAACATGAGTTATGCATTGTTCATTCATTCATTCATTCATTCATTCATCTTTAATGACTGCCTACTCAGGGTCGTGGCAGTTCACTTAAATTTTCCTATTTAATGTTAACATAGAACCAAATACATTTGTTGGAAAACATCATATGCCAGACACAGAAAATATATAGAATAAGTTTGTGAATATGATTTAAAAACAATCTTGTGTACATCTCTAATTGAGATCAATTATGAACTGTTTTTTCACATGCACAAACAATCCTTCCATTGGATATGGTTCAGCTGGCAACAAGATATTTAACCCTAACTGATGCACTGAGGAGCTTCTCATTTCATCAACAACCGTGTCAGAAGACATATTCTGTAGTCGTGGCAAAGATGCTACTTTGTTTCAACTTACAGATGATTCTTGAACAGAATGCTTTCTCCATTTCCCAATCAGGTAACTGAACAGTTTTTTTTATTACAATACTGTATATAATTATTTATTTAATTTATTATCTAGGACTTTATATTTGTATTCCATCGGGGTCAATAAGTAATGTTTGGACAACCCTGATGGCATGTGTGTGTACAGTGTTGGCATTCTCTCAGCACTGTGGGCACAAAGACAGTTTTGTTTAAAAGCCAAGAACCTGAAAAGTGGAGTCCAGAATACTGACTGACCTCACAAGAACAGAATCAGATTAGCATTGCAGGATTGCAGGTTTGTGTATTAAGTATTAAGTATTATTAAGTATTTGTATTATTAAGTATTACATTTTTCTAAATCACAGGGATTGAGTTTGTCACAAGAGAAGCTCTAGAGAGACATTTGTTGACATGCAGTCTACATAGTGTTTACTTGTGAAGTGGCACAAGATCTGCCCTGCGCTGTTCTGCACCCACTTGGTCCTGTGTGGGCTTACAGGTTAGTTAAGGACACAGGCTGATTTCTTTCTTCTCCTTCTTTTTTTTTTTTTTTGCTTGAGTGAAAAAAAATGAACAAAAAAAACATTATGAATGTTCATATTCTGAGGTCATAGATGTGAGGACAATACTTCTGGTTTTATCACTGAAAACAATTTTTTTCTCCAGGTCCAAGACCAAGTTATGCAAAATAAGGAGCATTATATATTCTTTTTCTCCATATATACTGTAAATATTTACACTCAAGCCCGAAAGTATTCATACCTCTGGCACATTCTGACTTAAAGTTACTTTTATACAGCCAACAAGCCACAGGCGTCTCCCAGAAGCTAATAAGATGATGTACAAGAGGCATCATTGTGGAATTTTTTTTTTACTCATCTTTATTTTTTATTTTATTTCATTTGAACAAAAAGTGTCATATCCAAAATTATTCATACCCTTCTCAATAATCAATGAAAACGCCTTTAATGGCTCTTACAGCAATCAAACGCTTCCTATAATTGCTGACCAGCTGCACTGGTATTTTTACCCATTCATCTTTAGCGATGAGCTCCAACTCTTTCAGGTTGAAGGGTCTCCTTGCCATCACCCTGATCTTTAGCTCCCTTCACAGATTCTCAATTGGATTTAAGTCAGGACTCTGGCTGGGCCACTACAAAACGTTAATGTTTTTGTCTGCTAACCATTTCTTCACCAATTTTTGCCGTGTTTTGGGTCGTTGTCATGCTGAAATGTCCACTGGTGCCCTGATGTTGTTGTTGAGAATTTTGATGTCTTGCTCCTTTTTGATGGTGTTGTTTACTGTGATTAGGTTTCCTGGTCCACTGGCTGAAACACACCTCTAAAACAATAGGTTCCCACCACCATGCTTGTCAGTGGGGATGGTGTTCTTAATTTAGGGTTGAAGGCTTTTACTTTTTTATGGCCAAAGAAGGCTTCATCCATCATTGTGGCCAACCAATTCAATTTTTGTTTCATCTAAAACAGAAGACCAGAAGTCTTCTTCTTTATCCAGATGAGCATTTGCAAAGGCCAAGCAACCTTTTTTGTGCCTTATCTGGAAAAGTGGTATCCTCCAGATAAACCCAGCAGTGTGTAGTGTCCATTAGACTTCTGCCTTGAGATGTTGCCACCAGCAGAGCCCAGATTCATCAGGATGGCCTTGGTGGTGATCCCTGGATTTTTTTTTTTTTTTACCTCTCTCACTATCCTACTGGCCAGCACAGGTCTCACTTTTAGCTTCTGACCATGTCCTCTGAGATTTCACAGTGCAGAACGTCTTGTATTTTTTAATAATACTTTGCACTGCAACCACTGGAACTTCAAAACATTTAGATATGGTCTTATAGCCCTTTCTGTTCACATCCATAAAAATTATTACAATAAAAATAAATAAATAAAAAATTTTTTTGAGTAAAATGATGAATAACTGAGTAATTTTTAACAGCCATGTTGAAAGACACTTTGGTGGTCATGGTAAAGATGTTAGTGTGTTTTTTGAAGAATCAAATTATTATAAAGCAACTTTGAAATGGTGATCCTGGATTTGAGTTTTGAGTTGCATATTTTTCAATGTGTATTTTTTGATATCATTCTCTTTGGCTCCAAAAGTTTTATATATAAATCTGGGGTTTGTTGTGACCACTTAAATAGACTAGTACACATCAGTGCTTCCTGGTAAAGGTACTGTATAAACTCTGTCAAATTCCCTTCAGTGGTTTAGGACGAGTTGATAACAGTTGTGAAACCTCACAACACAGATGTGAAACCTCACTCTTTTTTTAGGAATATTTTTTTTCCAGAAAGAAAAATTTGTAAAAAAGTTAAACTAGTCTACGTCTAGGTTTCCTAGAAAGGTTCTGTTAAATTTTAGTACAGTTCCCATGACTGGTTTAGGAGGAGCTGCGGATAGCAGATTAAAAAAAATAAAAAATTAGGAAGCATAGATATGTAATAGCTGTACCATTTCATACAGCTATTACATATCTAGGCTTCGGTTTAGTGAAGGGTTGATCAGATTCCCATTAATTGTTTCAGAAGAGTTATGAGGAGAGGAAAAGTGTGACATTGATGGACACTAATGTGAGTTGATTGACAGTGATCTCTAAGTGTCACATAATGTGTCTTGCTAGGAAGATTGGAGTTCGACCAAAAAAATCAGGTCTCTACCATAGAAAGTAATGAGTTTCACTGGTTAGATGTTTGTAAAACTTCATTTTTATGGTCAATTTTGCCACATTATATTTAAATAGCTAGAAGTTTACTAATAAAGAACTAATGAATAACTAATCATTTCAAAATATATGAAAAATTGAGTATAGCCGTTTAACTTATTATTTATCTTTGCCTTATTTGTCTTGTTTTTTGGTGTTATTTTTCTTCCATGTTGTATATTGTAATAATGAGCTGGTTTCTGGTTTTGTGCTTTTTTTGAGCTTTTCTGGTTATGAAACAGGTGCTTTGTTTTTTAAGGAGAACACTGTTTGTCTTCGTCTAGTCTTGTGTTTGAACTGGTGGATAAAGAAAATTTAATTTAAAAAAGTCTTCAGCATGTTCAATATTTACTGCTGTTAAGATTGCATTTGTGTGTTTTTGCAACACTTGGTGGTGGAGATTGCAGTCGTATCTCCATGTCCTATCATCTTCAAACAACCTTTGTTAATGGAAGAGAGGTGAGGAGAAGAACCAGAGCCCAACAACAATCACATCACACGACTCAACATTTTCAACACACAAAGCTTCAATTCTAAACACAACCTCAGATACAACCGGCCGTGAAAGCTTTGTATTTCAATGCTGCTTCAAATGAATAAACCTAATAACACATTCCAATCTGAAATGTTCTGATGTCATGCTCATACTTTTTGTTCATTTTTATAATGTCATCAATAACCCTTGAGTCAATAAGAATGTGTTTCTGAAACATAACATATACTGTATATATCAATCAAAAATTACCAGGTTCACCCTGTGTCGCTTCTGAACCAAAGCATGGATTCCACAAGACCTCTAAAGATGTGTTGTGTGTCTGGTGACAGCAGTAGAAATGTTAACTTAGATTGAGATCTGGGTATTTGGAGCCCAAGTCAATACTTTGACCTCTTTGTCAAGGCAAATTATCCTGCTAAAAGAAGCCACTGCCATCAGGGAATATTTGGTCTGCCACAATTTTCGGTAGGTCTTATGTGTCAAAACAACATCCATCCATATGCCAGGACCCAGGGTTTTACAGCAGAGCATTGCCCAGCGCAACACACCATCATGCTGTCTTCCAGAAAATTGTCCAGAAAAGTAAAACAACAATGGCTTGCCCATCGTAGTCACTTTCAGCAGTGGACAGGGGTCGGCATGGACACTCTGACCAGTTGCAGCCCATTAAGAGGATGTGATGTACTGTATATTCTGACACCTGACACCAAAAAATTACTTTTTCAGCAAATTGCGCTATCACAATAGCTCTTCAGTGGCATTGGCCCTCACAGGTTAGCCTTTACTTCCCATATGCATTAATGAACCTTGGACACCCATGACCCACCAGGTCACCAGTTGTCCTTTTTTGCACTACGTTTTGTAGGTACTAACCTCTGAAGACATGCCATTTTGGAGATGCTCCAAGTCAGCATCTTACCCATTACAATGTGGCCCTTGGTAAAGTCTATCACACCCATACAGTATGCTTTCCCATTTTTCCTCCTTGTAGCACATCAGCTTTGAGAACTGAGTGGGATATAATGGGCACTTGCTGCCCCCTTATATACCCCCCCCTTGACAGGCTATAAAAAAGATTATTCATGTTATTTACTTAACCTGTCAGTGCTTATAATGTTATGGCTAATCAGTGTATATATTGTACTGTATACATACACCCCCTGGCCAAAAACAGTCACACACACTAAGATTCTGTTTGATCACAAACACAATTTGAGGAATGACAACACAATATCTCACATCTGTATATGTTAATGAAATAACTATATATTAAAATATAAAATTCTGAAAAGATGTATTGGTGTCTTTGATTTTGGAAATATAATAAAAAAGAACAAAAGAGACTATAAAGCTAAAACACATACAGTATAAACTATCCTCTGGAGTTTACAGTAGCAGGGAGCACATGGAAATACAGCTCATTGGAAAAACACATAGCCAGGTGCTGTCAGTTGTCAGTATCCTCTGACTGTTCTGGATAAGTGACAGAGTCATAACCTAAATAGCTGTTCAGAGGAAAGTGAGCCCAGTAGGTTCTTGCCAAGTCCAGCAATGTATCATACGCTCCCTGAGCTCTTAACTCCTCCATCCAGCCATAGAAGTCTGAGGACCACATGTTCCAGTAGGGCATGATGTACGTCTCCTCACGCTCCATTTTGACCACGGTGTCTATGTCAGGAGAAGCACAAAGCTGGTTTTATCGCAGTGTATACTGAGTGGGTAAAACTGCAGTACAATGTCCAGAGCTGTGAGGAAAATTCACATTCAACCTTTGAATAAATAAATAAGCACATTAAAATAGTGCCTACCTTCCAGTGACTCAAGAGAGCCCTCTCCACTTTCAGAGCCTGAGTGAGAGACTGAGACACAAAGACACAAACATAATACATGGAAAATTCCCGGGCTGATTTTAAACTATAGTATTGACAAAGAGCTCTCTGTTTAATATCCACAGAATCTACTAAGTGAACTGGCTTAATGGTTGTCATGTGTGGGTTCATCGAAACGGCAGATCCGTCAATATCATGTCCGTCAACATGCATTCTAATCTTAAAAAGTGTCAACTGCACTATATTGCCAGATTTTGTGGAGCCCTAAGAATTCACAGCTATATGCCTTTGTTGAACATCTCATTCAGAATGCATTGCCCAATTGCAATTAATTTAATAACTGCTGTATAATCTCCAGTTTTCTGGAAAGATTTTCCACTAGACTTTGGAGCATGGGTGGGGATTTGTGTTTTGTGCACAGGTGTATTCTCATGCTGGAACAGGTTTGTATATCTTAATTCCAATGGAAACCAGGGAAAGTGTAATGCTACTGCAGAGATTCAATACAATTGTGTGCTTCCCACATTTTGAGACAGTTTCTGGATAGACTACATGCGCATGTGTTGGTCAGATGTCCACAAACTTTTGGCCCTCTATTACATGGAATGGTAATGAAATCAAATACCGGCCATGGAGAGAGGAAGAACAATCATGGTGCAGAGTAACACTGAGACGTGCAGACGAGACATGCTGTAATTCTGTCTGTAGGAAACAGATGCATTTAACACATAATGCAAAAGTACAAGAACAGAAGTTTTAGAATAAATGTAGACATTTGTTTAGTGGGAGTAAGTTGTGCATGATAAACATTTAAAGATGGTAAAAAGGGGGGGGGGGGTTCTAAACAAACTTTTCAAAAATTTTTTTGTGTACAAATAAAAGGTAAAAAAAAAAAAAAAAGAAGGAAGGAAAAAAAAGTAATGCTAAATGTTTTATTTAAGTTAAATTTTAATCATGTCATGGCTACATATGTTGGGTAAGAGGCCAGTTTAACAAATGCATATGTTTAAAAAAAAAAAAAAAAGTAAAAAAAAAAGAAAAAAAAAAAGAAAAAAGAAAGTTAAAAACTTGCTACTACAGTACATGAACAGTACAGAACTGACAAAATAATTCAATAAAACATACTGAAGCACATGTTTAACATCCACAAGTGACTTTTAAGCCTTAATATATAGTTCTCTTTTACTTGTTAAGCAAATGTTAAGCAAATTGGGTCATTAATATAATATTTAAGTATAATTTCTTTACTATTGATTATGACGAAAATGAAAAGTAATCCTTCAGACCTATATTACAGTCGAAACTGCCGCATTTATATAATCTATAAACAATAATGAGCGCAAAATATATATACTATATAGTTTTTGCTATCAAAACTAAAAACATGCAGAATCGAGTAAAATGCGCTCACTTATAGACAAGACCAATAAATCGACAGACGTACCTGGAGATGCTAGCAGTGCAGGTCATGCAGCAAGCTCTACACTGGAGACGTCTTCTCACAGTAAGACAGGAGCACGTTGCATCATTCTTCTCCTCATGCCAATACATGGCACCTCACAGTCAAAGTGCCCTGTTTGCTTTTCCCAGGATTGTGTGCCAGTCCATCAGAAGAGTCCACATGCCCATGCAACACTGAAAGACAGACATGTACAGTGCAGACAGAAAACGGAGCCTAAATAAGCACATATTTCCAGATAAACGGCTTCATAAACTTATTTCAACCTCGGCCAAAGAGACATTGTGCTTCTTGATAATAAATCATTAAAAACATTTCTGCTCTACTTACTACAAACATGCAACATACTACAGTGCCTTGCTGACGTATTCACCTCTTTTGAACTGGTACATATTTTTTTTATTGTTACAACATGAAAATGAAATGGGTTCAACTGGGATTAAAAATGATTGATCTAAACAAAATATTTGAATATAAATAGTTTGTAAAATCCAAGCTGTGGATTATTTCCAGCTGCTTCAAATCTATCCTTGTCCTCTTTTTTTAGGTGCGTCTTGGACTAATGCTCATAGTAACCAGGGAACTTTCCATGGGAACTTTCAGGATAACTTTAATTTATTTTTTAAATAAATTTGGCAAACTAGGAGATAAAGCCATACAGGAAGATTATTTGTTACATACAGCAATCAAAATTTCACACAACATAAAATGGAATATTTTGCTTATACATGAAGACATAAAACCTATATAGTGTGAGAGGAAGGAAATGAAACATTACTTGCAACACCCTCGTCACCTCTTACAGTAATACTGAGATGAAAATATATAAGGAATGTGGAAATAACAGGATGTGTGAGGCTCTCTGTACATGTACAGCATAATACACAGCATTCCTAGAAGAGGGACCAAAAGGACACAGCTATTAACATGTCAGTACAGCACCATCCTCAGTCACACTGAAATAATGCAGACATCTACTGCATCCATAATTTAATCTTACTATTACATTAGACTGGTGATTTTTGACAGTGGTTTGTGATAGAGACCCACACTGGCGAAATAAACATGAAAATCTTACAAACTCTATATAAATACAAATTCATCCCTTGAAATCGTGAAGAAAAAAAAAAACAGTATGCAGTAGAGCAGGTCCTCAAACTAATCTCTCACTATTGTAAGCAGATGGTAATTTAATATCATGCTGAAGATCTTTCAAATAGCAAAGAGAAGGAAATCTCTCATTAACTACTATTAAGCTTTTAATTCAGCAAAAGATATTATGGATTATACTGGGAATACCTGGAATATACTAGTGTATTATACTGGGTGGAATAAGGTTTACAGCTACAGTCTTGGGAAAAATGAAAGCATACCCTCCTTCAAGTGTGTTTGTATATATAACAATTGTGCGGTCTTTACCAGCTTCTGCTGGAAGAAATGCAAAAGTCATCAGGTGTTTAAAAATGATTAAAATAAATAAATAAATGAATGAATGAATGAATGAATGAATGAATGAATAATAGCAATAATAAAATAATATGTTTTCTTTATTTATTTACCAAAAGTAAACCAAAATTTAGGTTGGAGGGGAAAAAAACAAGGTCCATTTCTATTTCCAGAATCATTAAAAGAGGAACCAACAAATATGTATTACTAATAAAATGCACAAGATAAGCTAATCATCAAGAAGTATGATTACCTCAACACAAACAAAACATTTGGCACTGTCTGTGTTTTCGAGGGTAAGGAGTAAGTCTACCTGTCAAGAAGAAAGAACATCAGCCACGACGACAGAGACGTAACTGTTGCTTCATCATCATCTGAGCTATTAAGGTATTAAGGCAGATGTACTTAAAATTCTCCACTCATCACTGAGAGATTTTACCCATCAAAATAATCAGCAATTTTCAGGAGTGGGCCTTCCAGGAAATTCAGTGTAGGGTCAGACCATGTCATGCTCAGAGAGATTAAAAATCCCAATAGCGCCATCAAGTGACTTACAGGCTTCTGCAAGCCATTAAATATTTTTTGTTCATGATAGCACAATGAGAAAAAGACCATGAACAAGCATGGCTTTAATGGAAGGGTTGCTAGGAAAATGCCCAGTCTCTCTGATAATAATAATAATAATAATAATAATAATAATGCCTGCATGATTGAATGTGAACAAATAACGCAGGGTCTGGAAAAAAAATACTTTGTACTGATAAAAAAAACAGTGGGGATATTTGGTGAATACCTATACCTTTGGTGCATCTCATGACAAACACTTTATATGGGCAGTCGAGCATGGTGGTGGAGAGCATGTTTAACAGTCAAGACCTGCGACACTTATTCACAGAACGCTGAACTCCACTCTGAACTCTTTTTGTGTGTATGTGTGGAAAAATTACCACATGTGCTGTGGTCCTTTGATTTTTATAGAAGTTCGTAAGGACAACAATTTTTACTAAGGACCTGATAAATTAAAAGCATTGAAATAAATCATTTGTGTATGTCAAATGTCTCTTGAAATAAGGATTCATGGATAATCAATGTATCCTTATGTCAAAACCACCTCCAGAAATGTGAACACACTTTTCAATTTGGCAGTGCATGCTTGGTGTAATTCAAATTTTCAATTCATTTTTATTTATATAGCGCTTTTAACAATGGTCATTGTCTCAAAGCAGCTTCACAAAATGAAAAGAAAATTTATGGAAGAGTGTATGAGTGAGAAAAATGTGTCTAGATAATAATGAGATTGTCGGCGACGGTGACAAGGAAAAACTCAAAACAGAAAGTTTAGGCTTCAGTGAGCACAGGCTAAAGACTAAAAAATGTTGCCTGGTCTGATGAATCTTGATTTCTGCCAAGGAACATAGATGGTAGTCAGAATTTCGTGCCAGCAGCATAAATCTAATTGACCCAACCTGCTACAGTATGAGTAAACAGTCCAGGCTGGTGGAGGTGGTGTAATGGTGTGGGAAATATTTTCTTGAAACTTAACTATGAAATAATGAACCCAGAAGATGATTCCAGGTAAAACTGTATAGAATTGTAAAGAGATTTTCCTTTCTTAATTTGACTCATCATTACAAACGATGAACCATATTTTTTGACAGGTATCATTTTCTGAACCTCTGGTTTAAATTTGCCAAAAAAGTCAAAAAACAAAAACATTTTGGCCCACAATATTCATTTTTAGCTCCACCTTATGACTTGATTCAGATCCTTATATGTTTAAAGGTTCGCAGATCGTTAATGCAATATAAGCTTTATCATTGTGATTTCCTTTTCCTACCTAATAAGCATTGGATTTTGTGACTGTAAAGGAAGTTAAAGTGTATCAATGTGTATAACAAGAAATTCTTAAAAATTCATACTGAAATTTCAGAAACTTTCATTCTATTTTATCATTAGAATCACCTCACTGGCTCTATCATCCGGAGATCGCAAGTTGGTGATGCTGTAACCTCTCGCAGCCAGGTCTAGAGAGATCTCTCTCAGAGGGGAGGGATGAGAGGTACTTTGTGCTGCCACATTAATCACGGCTCTATAGCCAATCAGGGGCGTCTGTGAGCTCACGCAAGCGGAGGGAGTGGATAGCGCTGTCATCCGAGAGTGTTACGCCGCCCCCAACGGTGAGTGAGCAAGCAGTTCGAAAAGAGGTGGTCAGCTGGCGTCACGTGGTTTGAAGGAAACATATGATAGTCTTCGGCCCTCCCGGCTGAGTGGTAGTAGTAGCCTTAATGTGGGAGACCCCTAGTGACGGGGAGGAATTGGACACGACTAAATTAGGGAGAAAATCTGGAAAAAAAAAAGAATCACCTCACTGGCCTTTACTTGTTTTTCTCCCTCTATTTTCTTAATCAGGACCATGCTTGTCTGCTCACCACTGTGTCAGCGATGTTACAAGAGACGGGAAAGAAGTCAATGTACGCTAAAATCCTTTTGTGTTATTCTGCAAAACTTTTATTGAACAAAAGTATTTTAATTCTCACCACACTGTCCTCAATACAGTACCATAATGCTGGATCTAAACGATTCATATATGCAACTTATCTTTATATATATATTTATATTTATATATTTATATGTACATATAGAGGAAAGAAGAATTAAATAACATTGCTCAATAACATTCAGACATATTCTTAAAAAATGATCAACACTCTTCTTGGTAAACAGACAGATGTGGCTAAAGGAAAGAGAACAAAAACAGTTTACATTTATTATTATGCTTAGTGTTCACAATCAGCTAGGCAAGTGTGAGTGTTATTGAGAGATGTGGGTGTGTGTGTGTGTGTGCGTGTGTGTGTGCGTGTGTGTGTGAAGGAACTCCAAGTTGATAAGGACACTAAGCATAGCCGTACTGGAGATATGTGGCACATTTGGCTGTAGAATTAAACACATTCAAACTCCCGGGTGGGTCATAAAGATGCTTAGCCCCGCCTCTTCCTCAATGCATTAGGACTTATACACGCAGCCCGTTTACCTAAAGAAAAAGCGCCCTGAACCTAAAGAAACCCTGAAGAGCGACTTGTATTTATGGTAAACATTTGAACTAAGTACAGTAAGAACCAAGAAAACCAAGGTTCACTGTGTGCACTGAGTCAGTGAAATTGAAAGCTGGCATGAATGGAAGTCAGCATTAGAAATTTCAGCTTCAAGGCTGAAACAGTCTCAGGAGGATAAGAAAACGCACAGTTGAGTTTTGCAGGCCTTATTTAGCTCCAAGTCCAATGCTGAAGAACATTTTAAATTGAATTCTGGTACAGTTGCAGTGGCGGACATGCAAAGACGCTGATGTGCTCTACATACTGGCTCTTTAGGTGGACACACAATCTGGGCAGCACCCCACTATGCATGTTATGCCTTTTTCACCCTAAAAACCATATACATAAAGCAGTGCAAAAGATCAATGAACTGTATGAATTTAAATATATGTTTAGCTGCTAATCACATGCTATGACCAAAAGCAAAAAACATCCTACTGTTGGCCTGATATGCCTCTTATTAATGCACAAGGTGAAGTATCTAAAACAGTCCAAGTTGGAGTGAGAGAGGATCTAAACACAGATGCTATTCAATCAAAGCCAATAAAAGCAGAGGAGCTTTAAGCCAAAGGCAGAGGGATTGTTAACAACAGTCACACAGTGAATCAGACTGTATTTATTTCTAGGTCCTCTTCAAAGGCTGGAATTCAATTTTTAAACAAATAATTAACAGGCTTATGGGTATTTCAACTTAAAAGAACATCCAGTTTCTCCTTGACAGAGCCTTCTGAGAAAGTACAGGATTCCTACAGGATATCTTTTTTTTTGCTCACAAATGGATCCTGCTATCCAACCCCGAGGCTTGATTAAAGTCTTACAAGGAGACAGGCAGGGAGGGGAAATGGAAATAAAGAAGAAAAGGTAAAATTTGCCAAGTAGAATAAAATCAAGTTCAGGCAAGAGGTTTCACCAGGTAGAGTTTGTCTCCCTGTTCACTAGTGAAGATGGGAGCTTTTTTGTAGTGCTCCACGAGCTCTTCCATACTGCTGAAGCGCCTCTGTCCAATGCAGTAAACTCCATCCTGCAGCTGCACCTTGAAGTGTTTGTTCTTCCCCACCGCTTTTAAAGACACAGAGAAATCACTAGGCTGTAAATTGGGTAGGAGAGAGAGAGAGAGAGAGAGATAAGTCATGCATATAAAAATAAAATTTAACAATTAACGTTATCTAAACTGCATTTTGAATACTTCTCCACAAGATGGCAGCAGTAACATTTACTTTTAACTCGAACATGAGATGATTATGATGATTATTATCATTAACAGCTTCTACTTGTATAGAAAACAATTATGAAAAAAGAAAAGAAACCAGATCAGCTATAGTATTTATGAGGATTTGTTTGTACGTTCTGTTTTGTTACAGAGGGAAGATTGGTTCTCACCGAGGACTCGCTGTCTCTTATAAGGAAGTCTCCCTCAACTCCTCGCTCATTGAGTGCACATTCTGCCTGGTGCCGGGTCACGTTACCGTAGTACCAGTCTTTGCCTGCAAACTTGCCTATACGGGACGGGCCCATGTGGCTGATGGGAGGAGAGGCGGGACGTCGTCCAGCAGGCCCGTCATTCAACACCACAACATAGTTCTTGGGCACAAGGCCGATCACACCCTTGCTGTTCCTACATCGCCACCACTCAGGATCATTCTCTGGCTTCTCCACCACCTCCATGGTCTCACCCTTCTCAAAGTTCAATTCCTCATCAGTAACCGAGCTGAAGGGGTACAGAGTCTGGACCACATGGAGTACTGAGCTCCCTGTGCCTGCCAGCCTGCCATTGGCAATCCCCAACCCCTGCCCTGCTCTTAGGGAGCGAAAGCCCCCTAAAGTGTCCCCTCCAAAGCTTGCATTTGTATCTGCATAAGCCGGCTCCTCACGGACATAGTTTGAAGGGAACCAGCCCACGCGGCCGTCATGGCTCCCCCTCCACCAGCCATCACTGCACTTCTCCATCACGACAACCCGGTCTCCTTTAACTAAACTCAGCTCATCATCACGTTCTGCTGTGTAAGAGAACTTCACCACTGCTGGAATGTTCAGATCATAGATTCGCTCTGCCCCACCTACTCCACTGCCTCCTGCACTCCCATTGGATGGGTACTCTGCATCTGTGCTGGGTGTGGGAGAGGCATCACGTGCACTTGTTTTCCTTTTCGTTTTACCAAGACCTGAAAGACAGAAGAAGTGTGGGTTGGGCAGGCATACATGAAGGGAACAGAACTCATTTAGAAGAACAACATAAGCCTGCTGTGCCATGAGCACTCTGTTTGCTGTCGAGTTGTTTTTTGCATCATCTATCTGATGGATTTTACAACAAACTATTCTACAACCCCAAAGTCTTAATATATTTTTGTGCATTAAATATTTATACCTCCTCTGGCTCCAAGGGCAGCAGGAAGCTAACAGTCATTTAGCTAGACTGCTATCTGATAGATCTAATAAATGACTGCAGACTGAATCAGAGCGCCAGCATCTTAAGGAAACATTCTTATAGTGGAGGTGATGTCAAAGTCAAACTATCTTTATCAATATCCTAATCGGAGCATAAAGAAGCAAAGTTGGCCACGATGTACAGATGCACGTTCCGCGGCTGACACAAGAGAGTGCATATGAATAATTTGAAACACACCTTGCTATGGAAGAGGAACTTGTGTCTATTTAAATCCCTGCAAATGGGACAAATATATACTACCTATGCTAACTAGGACACATTCTGTTGTCAGATAATGGCATATAAGACATTTCCTGTACTCAGGCATCATAAGCAATTGTTATAGACCCTTTATTATAAGAATAACAAAATTGAAAGTGGAAATGTATGAGGCACAGTGAGTCAAGAACAGCTGACCCTTACAGTCAAGAGGGACTGAACTTTGCGTGCATCAGAGCACATGAGGTGAAGCGTTAGAAGTGAGCATGTCAGGGTTTCATTTTGTCAAGCTGATAGAAAAGTCTTTAACAGGCAGTGACCCGTACAATAACAGAGGTGTATATGCGAAGGAATTTTGATGGCTGTCACAACTCTCCAAGAGACCATCACACAAACTGACAGACTTTTTACATCACCACTTCCCCCACCTTCCCGCAATGTACGTTCAACTAACTCATACTGGATTAATCTCCACAAAATGCCTGCAGTAATCTTTGAAGATTGTGAAAACTCTGTCTCGGAACATCATTATGTGAATCCTTAACCTTTCAAATTAAGGTCAAATTTATGACTGAACATAAAGTTCAAGAGAAGACACAATAAACAGTAAATCTAATCTCGTCTCTAAAGAGTAAAAAAAAATCATCACACTGCAGTGCAGCTGTGGGGGAAAAATAAAATAAAATAAAATACAAAAAGAGACAAGAAATCAAAACTCTAAGACGACAGACCGGGTAGGTTTAGTTTAAGCTGTAAGTGCTACAGCTGAGTTCAAGTCTAAAAACAGACGCTGACTTTATTGATCCAGCTCACTCCTGACACACGGCAGATGGAAGCCTGTAGAGGGAGGACGTGTCCCAGTGTTTACAAAGAACAGCACACAGTTCAAACAAAGTACCAGTCAAAACTTTTCCTCTGTTAGCGATTTGAGAATGTGTTTCCTGGGGAGCTGTGTGCTTTTCTGAGGCTTCTGCTGCTGACAGCGTATGAAGACAGCAACAAAACAGAACAAAAAGCTTTTGGGAAATCAAAAAATAGAAGCACGTCCCATCAAAAGTGCATTCAATGCGTGAGCTGAACATCTGAAAAGGAGGAGGAGAGACGAGAGGAAAAAGACCTTGAATACAAGAATATTATGTGCTAGTTGTCTTAGATGAGACATATTGTGAAACTGGTCTGCAAAGTTTCTTTTGAACAATGCTGCAGAGAGAGGTAGACTAATAAACACAGAGAAGCAAGGCCCATGTGTCTAAACCTTTAAAATATATATACACACAATATAAATGCATGCCTGTATTCAACACAGAACATTCACAAGGTTTGGCACACGAAACAAGCCACCACATGTGTACTTTTATTAAAGGATTTGGTTATACTAGTTAGAATAAAAAAAGACCACATAAAGCCAAACAACTGCCTAAGAAACAAAAAAACTTTCACCTAATAATTTAAAAGTCATTCTTAGTGATGCGCAGGACTTTACCCTGAGTATTTTCGTGGTTTGGAGGAAAAAATACAATAACTTATAACCAAAATACACTCACTGAGCACTTCATAAGGAACACTATGCTAATTCTGTGTAGAGCCTTTCTTTGCTTTCAGAACAGCCTCATGCCATGGATTCCACAAGATGTTACAAACATTCCTTTGGCACCATTCCTGCAGACGTGTCAGGTGCACTCTCAAGCTATCACATCCCAAAGGTGGAGTAGATTCAGATATGATGACTGTGAAGGTCACTGAAATCATTGTCATGTTCATGAAACCAGTATGAAGGAACTTCTTCTCTGAATGAATTCCCATGAAGGAATATACACAGAATACTCAAACAGACTGTGGCAGTTAAGCGATTGTTGACTGGTATTAACATTCCCCACAGCAACATATCACCCCCACAAGTCTGGACTGTTGATACTAGGTAGGTCCATGGATTTAGGCTGTTGGCAATACTATTTGTCTTGCTAAAATGTATGCCTACAACTGCTTGGCATGAAGTGACACCAACACAAACTAAGGATACAGTTAATGTGCTCGGGATGTGCTGCTCGATAGCAGGTTCTGTTTAAAATCCTTAAAAATCAAACAATCTAGAAAGTCAGTCTGTAAATAAGTAGGTCTGAAGACAGAAAGAAAGAAAGAATCAGCAGCACTACAGTAACTGCCTTGTCATTGTTCAGTTAGCATTTTTTAGCTGTTTATTGTTTATTAGTTTAACAATCCACATTATTAAGCAGAAATTATATAAATGATTAATCTTTACAGTAATCTCAGCTGGTTTGCTGAGTTTTCTTTGGATAAGTGTTGAAAACCAATCCTTTTTTTTTCTTTTTTTTTAGAAGGTTCCTTTGGTCATCAAATCAATCCTTAAGAACGGCTTCCCCCCCATTATGTCTTAAGCAATTCTTAGGAAAAAGGCATTATAAATCAATAAATCTTGCCTGGAGAGGACTTCCACATGCAACTGATGACTTTATTCTCTTCTACAAACTGTGTTATGTTCATACGTTGCATTTACACACATACGAGGGTATGTGCAGGTCTTATATTTTTTACTCAATGTTAGCAACATCCAGCTCATGAAATCACTTGTCATAATAAGGATGCTTAATAATGCCTGATAATTATGATCATCGTTATTAATATTATAAATGCTACCATCATCCTACTACAAAGTAGGTTTTAGCTTTGTTTTAGTAGGTTTTGTGCTGATTTCAGAGAGAGATGAATAGAACCCAAGAAAGACTGGAATCAAGCTCTTCCACTATTTATCTCCACCTGAAGCAAAATGTTGTAAGAGTCTGTTCAGTCAGCTTCAGCACAGAGAACTGCTTATAACAAGGGTGTGTGGAGTGTGACTAAGGAGGCCCTTTCAAAGACGACGAGCTAAAAAGAGTGGCACTGTGCTGCTTGCCTTCCACCTACACAAGGGGAAAAACACGAGACAAAACCTCCATTCATTAGAGAACAGGGTTAATTATACTTGCAAACCTACAAAAACACGAGTGTGCATGAATACACAACTGCAACTTCAAAATAAACATCTAAACACCTTAAAATAACCATCACATTAGGGGAGAAAAAAGTTTCAAAAAAAGTTTTTTAAAAAGTCTAGAAATTGGTCTAACAAAAACATTGCAATGACTGAAAAGATGGTCACACCGGATACTGAGCGCTGTGAACTGCAGCACATCGACATTTCAGACAGGCAAGGAGTGCAAAAAGATACAAATCATTATGTCAATCTTGTGTTTGTAATGTGGTTTATTCATCATTCTGGTACCATGAGTGGTGATATAGACCATAACAACACTGGGACATTAAACTATATTTTGGCAACAGTTAGTTCCGACCAAACAATCTGTTAGTAAGAGAGGCTTTCCTTCTTTAAAGGTTCATGATGTCCACAATAAAATTATTTCAATAATCACTGAACATAAATGTGAGCTCCTTCAAGACTGCTGTAAAACACTGTAAGATATATAATACATTACATTGTACATTTGGCAGATGCCCTTTTCCAAAGCATCTTGCATTTTTAGCTCATTATACCTGATACATTATACCTGAGCAGTTGAGGGTTAAGGGGACAACAGGGACAACTTGGTGGTTGTGGGATTTGAACCAGGG
The DNA here is from genome assembly GCA_003987875.1 of Clarias batrachus. Classification (NCBI taxonomy): domain Eukaryota; kingdom Metazoa; phylum Chordata; class Actinopteri; order Siluriformes; family Clariidae; genus Clarias; species Clarias batrachus. Next base: position 203,641 of record QMIH01000917.1, read on the forward strand.
ACCTTCCAAATCGTACTCCAGTGCCTTAACCACTAAGCTACACCTGACCCCTGAAATACAGCTCCCTTTAAACTTCGATGCTATTGAATCAATAAAAAAATTGAAAATCACAATGCCCCAAGTTCGATCTGAATCGAATCGACAGTCTGCCTACAGTTTACAGGACATTTCCATCACTTACCTAGAGTATCCTTCAGGTTCTTCACAATCGAAGCTTTCTTGAGGCTATTCTTACGCTCGACGTAGTTGGATGGGACGTAGCCAGTACGGTTGGAGGCGTTGCGGACTCTCCACCAGGTTTTCGAGTCATCCAGGAGCCACAAGCGCTCGTTTTTCCGGATGTCAAGTTCCTGGTCCTGCTGAGCGATGTAGTCCCACTTGGCTATAACAATCACCTCCTCTGTCATCTTTCATCGAGTCCCCACTGAAGCCACAGAAAAAAAGAAGAGAAAAAAAAAACTTCATAAGAGACAGCGACAGTCCAAACAGCGATAAGTATGATAGTTCTCGACACCTGATGTCCTTAAATCCATGTGGATGAAGAGAAACTGGCTCTGAATGCTTTCAGATTTGATGGGTAAAGACAATGCACACTATTAATGTGACAGAAGTCTAAACAGGCACATCAGATACACACACACATCTCTCAGATCCCATCTGTCTCTAGCTTACCTGAGGATTCAGCTGTGTTAAATAGAGCATATATAATCATTGCCTGTCCTTTGTCTGAATCAAAGTACTGACTGAGGTTGACTAAGCCCATTCTCAGAGCTCATGCCTTTCTATGGTCACTTTATGCAACATTTATTATCGCCGTCCTTTGTGCATTTACTCCAGTAACACTTAATTTATCCATTATTACTGTAATGATTTGTTTAAGTCACTAGTTAATCTTACCTTTAATGTCTTTAAGCATATATTTTGCATGCATATTTTAAAATATGATTACAAAATATAGCCTCAGATGACATGAGCTGCTCTACTTCCTCTCAAATGAGCAGAAAAACATTATAATAATGACTATCTATAAACAAAGGGGATATAAATAAAAACATAAAATTTCTGTTAATTGTGCATAATAAAGCTGAAAGATCAATGCTAGGAAATAGCATTTGTGTGTGTGTGTGTGTGTGTGTGTGTGTGTGTGTGTGTGTGTGTGTGTGTGTGTGTGTGTGTGAGAGAGAGAGTGAGAGAGAGACAGAGAGACTGACTATGATCAAAAAACACACAAAGGAAGGAGGACATCCATTGAGTGTGTGTAAGAGAAGAGAAAGATAATGAACATTTACAAGGACTTAGTAACTTAATCTATTTCGCTCATGACCTTAAATATAGCTACAGCTTCATTCCAAGATTTTATTAGAAATTACAAAGCCTGTCAATGTATGAGCAGAGCTTTTGAAAAACACATTTCTTTTACTAAAGACAACCACTCAAAGCTACAGCAGGCATTTATAAATGAATAAAATGGTTAATGAATCTGACATTTCTCCAATGCATTGCATGAGTTATAAGATGGCACTGTTGCATGGCAGAATATGGACTGAATAGTAATCGAGTGATTAAGTATTCATGGGATTGCAGGGAAGCACACTTAAAACTCTGCACTCCTGTTGCGAGAGACCCTCGGGCATGGCTACTCAGTCAAAACAGCCATTAGAGAGGCGGTGAGCATGTTTAAGCATGTGTGTGTTCAAAGACAAGGGCTATCATACTGAAAGCTTGGGTACGCACCTATTTTAAAACGTAGAGATACACTCACTTTGTGTGTGTGCTTTTTTTAAGTAACCTAGGCCATAAATTTGTGACCTTCACATAGCCAGATTCATGTACTAAAAGTGAGCATGACATGTCCACATACACCCACATCCCTGCATAGCCATACTCATCCACACACACACACACACACACACACACACACACACACACACACACACACACACACACACCAAAAAATTAAACATACTGAATCCCTTATGGAGCATTCCAAATAGGATGGTACTTCAATAAAACAAAAACACTGCTCTTAGCACCCACTTCCTTCAAAATCACCACAAAGCCACACTTCAGTTATGAACACAGCATTATTGTATCACTTTTATCTAATTCTAACTAACCGTGAGTTTGAATTGAGCCTTAATGCAGAACTGAAAAGCTAGCACACAGAGTAGTTGAGCGAAGGTTAGGACTCTGGGTCTCAGATGAAGAGAAAAAGAGTCACAGTCAGAATGGAGGACACAATAGTATTTAAGCAATTACTTAATACTTATATATATTTTATACTCATATATATATATATATATGCTGGTTAGCTATATCTACAAATAATGGAGCACTAACAACATATTTACACTTTACTATATTCAGAGATGGCACCAGCCTGATATCCATATCTGAGTAATATCAGCATAAAACCCTGGACTGTATATCAGAGGAGAAACAAACCCTATCTGATATGATTCTGTAACAAGCAAGATTATTAAATAATAATAATCATAATAAACTGTTGTTTAGTTTTCCCCAGCTCTCCCCTATCACACAACAGCTATCACTTCACAGAAGGGTGAAGGCTGGCACGTGACGTGTTAAACCATCCAACTGCAACTTATTAAACTGCTGATTACGCTGAGTCACAGGGCAGCATTCTATTTAAAAGAGGAAAGCACTATCTGCCCTCTTCCACATGTATGAGCTCACAGATGCCTGTGCTTCGCCTTTGTGCTGCTGTCACTGACCGGGACTGTCAGGACTGACAAGGATTTGCATTTGAAATATCAAGCAATATATTTAATGAACCCAGGACTCACAAATCTACACTACCACTCCAGCTCGCATTCTCCACTTTAAAAAAAAAGAAAAAAGAAAGCAAACTCTACTACAAAGACAGATGCAATAGAGAAAAGCTTAATTTCCCTTTTGAGCTAGATGCCACTATATGTGACTTGGGGTGATTGTACTGGATTTGGCACATGGACAGATGCATCCACTGAGAATACAACTCTCAACATGTTTTAAATATATTGCGTGGGAGAACTTAAGTTTCTCTGAAGCTTATGACACTGAGAACAAAACAGTGGTGGACTGAAACCATGATCTAGACGAAATGAATAAATAAATAAATAAATAAATAAATAAATAACACAGAGCAAAGCCTGCCGAAAGCATATCCTGTCTGATTTATCCCTGGCTAGTCAATAAACCAGAGATATAAGTCCCTCATCTTGATAGTAGAAAAATGTGGAAGCAAGACAATTGTGCTTTCACTCATATAGAAGAGGCATTTAAGTCAAACCAGGAATAAGACTCTGGGCGGAGGTAAAATATTTGAATGGTGCAAACGTTTTAAAGAAAGCCATATATCTATGAATGAGGATCCCAACTGAGATAGCTCGGAGCCTGCTGCAGTCATTCCTATGAACATTCAGCTTGACTTTGTTTGATTACAAAAGGTGTTGTGTTTTCTTCAGCATGATAAATGCCCTCTTTTTTCTTCAGCATTATAAATGGCTACTGCACAACTTCCTCGCTCCAAGCCATGTTTGGGCCATTAAAGGAGTTCCTGGGAGACCAGCGTTTCAGATGTGAAGCAGGCAGTCCTATTATGGCTCTGGAATACTGAGAAAACTTTCTACCTTAAGGGTATACAAGCACCAGTGAAACGCTGGGATAAGTCCATTAGTGTAGCAGGGGATTATAGAGATAAATAAGGGGAGTTTATACTTTCATAACTCAAAAGTCTTCTGTTATTCTGCATCAACATGCCCAGTTTGACTTGTACTCTCCTCATACAATGAATAAACTGACTTATTTGATGTATAATCTATGAACTGGCTGCTGTAACAATACCAGTTCCATCTGGGATTAATAAAGTAAAATTCTTTCTATTTTCTATCTAGCAATCTAAATAAAAGATATAGAAAGACAACAAAGAGGGATAAAAGAATAGAAGACTGAGGTTGTCCAGTGCTTGTGTTATAAGAATAAATGTAATATATGTCTGCTATGTATACAAAGTACTCGTTGTTATCTGTAGCCTTGTTCAATTTCAGTATTATGCCTGGAAAAGAGGAATTATATCTATGGCCTTCTCACCCCTCCACAGAATTACTTGGGTCTCCATGGATATGGCAGAATGATCAATGACCCTCGTGCCATTAATCAGAGCAAAGGATACATGCCCAGTCAAATACGTACGTGTGCTTAATAATGAGGATCATTAAGAAGAGTGATGCCTAGGCCACAGAGGAGGACATCAATCCTGACAGCTGAAAATTCATTCAAAACTACTTGGTAACCATCAATCTCCCTCAGTTTAATGTCACCTTAAAAGCATACATAAACATATAATATGGGATAGAAGGTAGAGCTGGACTGCACACATTATTTTCTATTTTTATTTTAGTAAAATAAAAAAAATATAAAAACCTGAAATAGACCCAAAACTGCAGCTGCCTTTTACTAGAAAAATCACACGCAAGATGCAAGAGTGCAGTTTCAAAGCCACAAACTAAAGTGCTGCATTAGCTGTATTTTGTCGAGGAAATGGAAAAGCCATAATTTTTGACCTTGAAGAGATTTGGTCTCTCGGCCACAGACCCTTTCCCATAAACCAGCAGCACTCAGCAGTCCCATCTTCTGTCTTGCACTCGAGGGATTAAAGCATTTAATACAGATAACACATCCGCAAGGCTCGAGTTCAATGATCTCAATACTCTCACACATTTAACCATGCTTTGAGTGTTAGTGCGGCCTGTAGTTTCAGATGCTTTAAATGTATATGTCCATCACTTCCTACAGAAAGTAACAAATATAATAACAGTGAATTAATATCAGTCATAAAATCAGGCTTTGTTTTCATATGAACATCTCTCCTTTTCTGAAGGAACCAAAGTGCTATTAAAGCCGATGAAAAAAAATCTGAGGTCAAGTGAAAGAATGAAACTGCACAAAACTGACACGGACCCTGCAAGAGGAGCGAAATGGGTGTCCATTTGGCTGCATCAGCATTTTACACCCACTCAACTTATCAAGCATCACGCACAAAACGCCTTACAAAGAGAGGACACAAGAGAAAGAATGAAAAGGGACAAACTGGCAGATCCCTTGTGTTTGTCATCTGGGTCAAACTGTATTAGGAAAGAAACCCTGACCTCTCCTTCTACTTTCATTATTTCATTCCCTGTCCTAAATTCCATCCATTAGAAAGCCAGCACATTCCTCTTCATTTAGCAGCTCTTTAAACAGAAGCTTTCATTCTACAGCATTCCTGAAATTAGCTACAACAGAAGAAAAGCACCATTTGGCTCAGGGTGAGTAGGTCGGTGGTCTAAAGTCTGCACAATTACAAAGTGGATAAACTGCACGCGGTCCTCATGTCTCAATTAGCATCTCACGGTTCCTGTTGCACCAACTAAGTGCAACTAACTCCCACTGAATGGCTTTGATTACCTCAGAAATTACAACAAAGTGTTTATTATAGAGGAGTATTTCATCATACAAAGAAGAGAGGCTTGGAGTAACAAGTGGTATTATATATATATATGTTTGCAACTGAAGTGTTAAAATGTAGCTGTTTCTTCTATGTTCCTCTAATGAAAGTCTCATCATCAATCACATTACAGATCATTTACATATAGTAAAAATGTTCCAACATCCAACAAAGGTTTTTTAGCCAGTGTTTCTGTATTATTATGATTTTTTTAAATATCTGTTCAAGAGAACGGTGTCATCTGCAATCAATCAATCAATCAATCAATCAATCAATCAATCAATCAATTAATTAATTAATTAAGAGAGAAATTTTTCATCACGCTACCGCTCCCATACCTGGGTGTTCTGCCATCATGAACAGACTAAGAAAAGCACACTGAAAATCATACAGTCCCTGCAGAGGGAAAAAAAACTAAACGAAAAAAAAAAAAACACAAACACTAACATTCCCATCTTGAACATGATGTGAAAAATAGGCGGCAGAGAGAGAGAGAGAGAGAGAGAGAGAGAGAGAGAGAGAGACGTGTAGGCTAATAAAGTTGGTGCTGCATATTTTCCTTAAATTCTAATTCAGTTTTCGGTGTGGTTTTCAAAATGTTTCAGTTGAACCTGTACATGTTCACATATTTATTTATTTTTTAATAAAACGTCCATAAGAGCTGTTTATTCTTAAACTTTAAACCAATACAAAGAAAAAAAAACAACCCTCTTAACCTGATAAATGCATCCAGCGAGACAGAGAAAGAAGATGGCATTAACACAAGGTTTGAAATGTCAGATTTTAAAGTTAAAGTTATGTAAAATGCAATGGTAATGCTGTATTACATCCTAAGTGTTATGGCGCTGGTCGAAAAACGTAGTTTCTGAAGTGGATGAGGCATTCCCATGTGCACAGACGTGAGGCACTTCCTTAAAAAAAGATTTTTGTGAACATTCCACAACATTGCAAACTGCTTAAATGTGCAACATGGTTTTTATTCATACATTGCTATAATATTGAGCTATGAAGTGAAAAATAAAGAAAGTACTGTGTGTGATACCACTTCACTAGTTTTAAGTCAAAGCAGAATAATAATGTGTAATACTGGTGCATCACTACTTCGCAGAAGCTTGTTCCCTGTGTGCACGCTGAATAAGTGTAAGAACATGTAATGTAGGATGTCTACTTATAATTAAGTGCGAAACAATCCTGTGACTCTTTGATCTACAACAAGGCAAAGAAAAAAGAACCCAAACAACCAGTTGAGCTACACCGTGCGTCACAACAGTGCATTCACCAACGCGGTCCAGACACAACGCGGTGTTCATTTAGTCAACACATTTATAAAACAAAACTCTGAGGTTTTATAGCCACTTTTCTACGTTATTCCTTCGTGATTTTTTTCGTCCTAGCCGCTCATCTGATGAATGTATTATTGTTGTACCAAACAAAATCTCTATTGTCAACATGGGGCTTAATACTGAAACAAACAAACAATCTAGATCAGTTTGGGATCTCGACCTTTAAAATCTTAAGCTTCCAACATGCCGCCCAGACTTACTGGAATTCTTTCGGTTTCTGGATGAAAACCATGGCTGGTTAGGGTAGAACTGTTTTTAATGCAAACGAAAACAATACAATGTGTACAACAATCAGGTAAGTGAATAAATAGTTAACATTTTTTAAGAAGAATCACAATAAAAAAAAAAAAATACAAGCAACATTTTGCTCTGGCATTTTATACTAAGCCTGATAATAGATTTACATTACTTACAGAGATGGAATGATACTGATAACTCTTTTTCAAAATCCTGATGATTAAACCTCAAGTATCAATCAATACCTAGCCGATATATTTTTCTTTGAAACCGTACACATTTTTTCTGTAACACTTCCCAGTTAAAATCTTTCAAATAAAGATTTCAAATAAATATTTGTAGTGTATTTATGTATGGGTGTGTCCATAAATGAAAAGTCATGAAAAAATTAGTCAATCATTCATTCATTAGGGCTGAAGTTTATATTCATTCATACAGGCAACACCTTCACCAAATATCCTTCATCTGTGTCAGAGGTCTGATAACTCTCACGCTCCTCCTGAAGGGCATGGTCACGATCCATATTCTAGCTCTCTGCGTTCTCTTATGTCACTTATTTTCACCCTTAGTGCTTCTTCACCCAGCCTTTAGGACTCACGCTATTGTTTGCCGTGTTGCTATGGCAGCATATGGGAGAAGCAGGAGTGAAGGTTAGGACATTCAAGCTGACCTGAAAACACATGATTAAACACACACACATGCACAGAATTCTCTAGAATTCTTCTATAAAGACACATAAAAAGTCAATACAATAAATCCTAACATATGATATTTTCTGGTGTATTGTAGTGTATCTAGAGCCTTTGAATGCATGGTCCAAAGTCAAAACACCCACAGAAGCACACAAAACCATGTTGAGGCTACAGTACATTAAATATTTCTTGGCCATTTTGTGAATGTTCCTGTGCAAGTGAGCAGACTGTAACACCATATGTTACTAAACTGGCCAGTCCAGGTATGACAATCTCCTGAAACACACTACAAGAAGATTGCTCATATTTTTAAATAGTGCTACATAATGATGCATAATAATGCATTTATTAAATATCATGGCTATCTTCTTTTTCCCCCCAATGAAACTGTTTTCCCACTGAAACTGAATCAGTTGTCATGTTATTGTTAAAAGTTTTTTTTTTTTTATACATTTTTTTATTGGAACTGAAGATGCTAATATGGACTCAACAAGCCAATAAAGATTATGAATAAAAGGCAACGTATCACGAGTCAAAAATATAGATTGTCTTAATGTTTATATGTTTATATGTCTTATATGTTTGTCTTAACTTGTATTTATTTTAGCATTGATTCTTTTTTTTCACTGTATGTCACTTTAATGCTTCACGGCTTCATTTGATCGATGGAACTAATCTAACTGTTAATGTTTTGTTTATAAATAAATAAATAAATAAATCACGATTAGTTTGTGTCGCAATTCACGTTTTGCCAGATTGACTCTAATTTTTTTTTTTTTACAATTAGAGATGATTAATACAGATGAATCGGTTGGTTGGCCAGTTACTAGAATTGGCTGGTTTTAAGTTTGATTGGCATAACCGATTATGGCTGATCAGCCTCAAATATAAACAATTCTGTACTGAGTGCAGAAGCTTCCAAGCGGCACAACAGAAACGCATTCTTTACATTATCAAAAATCAAGCCTCCGATCTGACTTTTTCTCCAAACTATGTGAGTGCAATTGGACTCAAACCAACTTATTACACACACTTACACAAGCCTCAAAACACAGCTAGCACTAATTAGTCTAAAGCCATGTGAATTAGAAGCCTTGAATGCCCGCATTAGAAGCCGCAAGTGCCAACGTGCTCGTAGCCGCTGAACCCGCACACTGGCAAGTTGAGCTTTGAAACATTTGAGGTGGTGGTATTAAATTATTTGCTTAGTTTGTTTAGAAATAATAATTATGGCTGCTGAGTAAAAATGTTGCTTTTTGTTTTTTGCATAATTTAATTCACTTAAATGTTAAATGCCGCGTTTGGTTTTAAGTGATAAAAATGATGTTGTAAAGAATGGGCTACATTTAATTTAATTAATAATCTACATTTAATTGAAAATTTTATTTAAATGTTTACAATTATAACAAAATCAGTAAAAAAATATAATGTCAAATTGTATTTATATTTGGCATATTTATAAACTTGAGATCAACTTTTTGATCAAATCGGCACCTTAGTATCATGATAATATCGTATCGGGTGGTGATTCCCATCCCTACTGTTCATATAAAATACTGACTGTCTAATAAGAATATCATCTGATCAAAATGATGAGACTCATACTGTATGTCATGACCAGACAAAAGAGATGTTTCCATTATTTGTACACAGTTGAATGTAATTCACATCGAATTCCCTACATAAAGATATAGCATGAACAAACAGTGGCTCTCTGTGGAGCAGGGAGGATGGATACTTTCGTTCTGGAGAGTGAAAATTTTATGAATTTGCTCTGAAGGCATCAGACTGTTCTGGTGTTCAAAAGATAGGTAGAAACTAAGATCTAGTCCTAATATTACTGAGTATTTCAGAACAAATGTCATAAGCAAAGCTCTCGCATGCCTTCCTACTTTATTAATTATAGGCGTGGCGGTCAGAGGATGAGATTGCTGTGTGGTACGAGCACAAAGGGATTACTCTTTCATTTTCAGATACGATTGCGTCCATATCTGATGTTGCATCATTCGAGAGGACTCGGGCACGGTTCCTGAGTGTGGAACGATTGTGTTCTCACTGATCAGAATGAAGCAGACGTTTAGGTCAAATGTTTTTAAAAAAGACTGAGTGGCCCTAATGTGAAAACACCCTAAAAGACAAACTCATCCATTAATTTTCTTCCTGTTTAACTAGTGCCACTGACCTGCCAATAAACTCTTCACGCGTTTATCTTGTTTTCTTACTCATCTTTCTATAAGCCCATTTGTGTGTTTAGTTATCGTTTATACTTATAGCATGTCCACTTTACTCCATACCTTTATCCTAAATTTTATTTGTTCTATACCTGCCTGTATAATCTAAAGCACTCTGTTTTTTTTTTTTAGTTTAAGCTATACATTAGGAAATTCATTTGGGTGCTTGCATGTGATCCAGGAAAATTTGAAGCATTTCCTCACAGAGCATTAACAAAGCTAAGGCTGTACAGTAGCAAGGCTAAATGTACTGATTTACTACAGCAGAACTTCAACGCCCAGGTTTCAATGCCCATAGGTCGGTCCTGTGAACATCTCAGTACCAGAAAGGTCCTCAAATAGCTGTCATAGACACGAATGAGTTTTCTTACACACATTCACAAAATACAGAACAATACCTGTGCCTGTGAATAAACATGCTTGGGCATACGGTATACATGTTTTAACATGAAAAGGAAATAGAATGGGACGTGAGGCAACAGGTTCTGCTTCATTCCTACCATTAGTGAAGGCGAGACGTAATCCAAAGAGGAGGCAGTGATGAACATCAGTGCTACAATTTAAACGCAGAAGTAAAAAGCCAGAGTGAACATACAGGGAGTGTAGAGTCTTCACTGGCTACAATCAGTATAATAAACTCAAACACTAAATACGGTGCACACAAAAGCTGCATCTAATGCTGTAGAATATGAACCTAGAGCAGTGAAGATGATGTTTCAGGTCATACAGACTAAAAAGCACTTCTAAATGCTGAAAAACTTTCGTGTCAAACATCCTGCTTCTCTGTAAACTTTTTATACTGTACTTCACTTTTTTTTTTTTTTACACCTCATTCACCATCATTACTTACAGTAGGCACACTGTATTACTTCCTGGATTTCTTTATATATTGAATAATAGGTTATTAGCATCTTGATCAGTTTACCTTTTATACATTGGATCAATGGATGATGACTGACTAGTTTTCATGGCAACAACACTAAACAGCACTGCTTTCATGCACATAATTTGGATTTGATTAACATCTTAACATCTGTGGAAATGTAAACAGATTGCAAAGTCGAGGTGGCGTAACTCAAATAAACAGCTCATTTAGAATCTACAGTCAGAAAAAATATAAACTTTTACACATATCTCCTAAGATTAAAGGCATTTCTCTTCAGTACAGTGTTAGATTGTGATCACTCATGGGACACAACAACGCATACACAATTTTAGTCTCACATTCCTGCTTTGCTAAAAGTCATTCTACCTTCAGACTTACTACACCAAAATCTATTATGCATTTTACACAACATTTTCTAAAATAACTGGAATGGAAAATGCCTGTGTATGAATTTTTGCTGCAAAGCTACACCACTAGTTATCTTTGTGCTAAACAAGATATGTAAGCATATCTACCAGGATTTCCTGCATTCATTAATGTAGCATTTCCCTTACGGCCATGTATAGGCATTGGAGCTGAAATTACACACACTGCTCTACATAGTTTTAAACCAAATAAATTCCAGCACATGACAGCCACCATAATCCCCTGAAGCGAGAGATATATGTGCATAGTCCTTTTTTCTCTGCTCTGAAATACAACTCTCTCATGACAGACAACAAGGAGAAAAATGCTGATCTTCTTAATCCTTTCTTCCAGGCTGAGAAAAGGAAATTTTCTGAGAGGCCCATATGGATGTCTGCATGTTTCTCTCCTTTATGATTTAGACAGTGAATTCTAACTGGAGCTTGCCAGGCTTAACCCAAGGCAGTAAACAGACATGTGCATAATTTCTTTAATAAGCTGACGGGGAACTGCGACGCTGCAGAGAAACATGCCAACAGCTATTTATTTACTTACACAGAACAAATAATACAACATAAACTACTAAGTATATATCTATAGTCATAATGACAGGATGGATTATATGCTATATTTGAGAGGCAAGTTGAACAGTGAGTAAATATCCCACAGCTCACCGGCTGTCTCACACTGAGTGTGCCCTTCACCTTGCGTTTGTTCCATCGAGCTTGTTCTGCTCAGCATGCTGAATAATTCCCTTTGAACATTCTCAGTCAACACACACACATACACCTATAGCACAAATAGGAACAGCACTCCGGGCACAAAAGGTCCACTGGAAGTTCAGGATTCAAATTGTATAGAATAAAAATGTATGACAACTTGTTATAGATTAATAACAGTAGCCAAAAGTATATGAACAACCAATTATAACACCCATATGAGATTCTTCCTCAAAGCTGGAGGGACACAACTGTCTCCCTTTGCTATAGCATTACATTTTTCTTTACTGGAACTAAGTTGGACCAAACGTGTTCCAGCATGACTATGCCCCGGTGCACTATGGGAGGTCCAGGAGGAAATGATGTGCCAAGGGTGGTGTGAAAGATTTTTTTTTGCCGTGATGTCCACCCCAGTGAATACATCAGGAATGAACTGGACAATTGATTGCTTGCTCAACTTTCTCACTGAACATCAGTTCATGACCTCACTGATGTTCTTGTGGCTAAATGGGAAAATGCACATGGCTATGCTACAAAATCTAGTGAAAATATTTACTACAAGAGTCTAGGTATTATAGCAGAAAATGGGGACTATGTCTGGGATGGTATGACGGTCAGGTTGTCCATTAACTTTTGGTTAGGTAGTGTGATATAATGCCGATATTAACTTAGTTAGATAGTACAATTACAGTGACACTGGATGAAAGCAGTGTTTGGCTGTCTACGTACCAGATGTCCAAATACACCAATGCGATAAAGGCTAATATCTTACTTAAAGAGCTCAAAGGTGGCAGATTGCTGAGTGCCCTGATTTTAACTTGTACCTTTGGGATAGAACCAATAAGTCAGTAGTGCAGAGCCCCTGAAGTACCGCTGTACCCAATTAATTAACCAGTTATCCTTAGGGTTGGGTACCAAAAACCAATAAAGCACCGGCACCTATATAACTGGTATGTACCGGACCGAAACAGAACGCGCCTTTCGGTGCCTTATTTCGGTGACACTGAACCTAAATGCCTGACCTGTCGATTAATAAATTTGTTCTCTGGGGCTATGATGAAACATAGCAACAGTTGTAATAAGCATTAGATTCATCAACACACATGATCGCTAGTAAAATTTAAATACAGCATTTATGGGGTGTCAGAAATGATCGGAAAAATTTATTATTTCCTTAATTACAAAAATTTTACAAAATTACAAAAAAGACTTCGGAAAGCTTTGATAATACAAATCCAAAACATTGTTGAAGTAATGTTACTGTCCATTTTGTTTTTGTTAAAAAGTTTATTAGATTTTTAAAAATTAAAGCACAAATCATCAGGAAATGAGACTATCCGAGATGCGCGCGAAGTGTGGCTATATTTCACAAGAAAGGATTCCGACACCGCGACGTGCAGCAAATGTTTTACAGCAGTTGCGTGTAAAGGGGGAAACACGTCAAATCTAATGAAACATTTAAGGGCACACGGAATAAACTTAAAAGCAGAGGGACCAAAGCTGGCACTATTGGTGTGGATGACCTCAGCCCCAGTCAGACTACTACTGCACAATTCAATAAAGCTATTAGGGTAGAAAAAATGTCCTTAAAGTTTATCAAGAATTTTCCATGGAATATGTAGTCTAAAGCAAGGGTCAAACACTTTTCTCCTACCCTACAAGCACGAATGACCTGAAATACCTCCAAGGTAATAGGCAATAGGTTCCAGTGTCGACTGCTGACTCCAAAGACACGCAGTGCTTACAAACATTAAACAGTGAAACATTGATTATTTTTTGATCAGTTGTTATAGATTGACATATACTAAACTTTTTATTTATACTTTGTGATTCATTTATCAATTAATTTACCCAGTATAATATCCAAGGTATACTTATTTAAACAAAAATTACATTTTAAACAAAATCATTCATTCATTCATTCATTCATTCATTCATTCATTCAGCTTCTATACCGCATATCTTCTACAGTGTAAAGCGGGGGCACTCCAGCCTATCCCAGGAGACTTTGGGTACAAGGCGGAGTACACCCTGGACAGACACACAMAACAGGCAATTCTAACATCACTTAGCCGAATCTGTTTGTTTTTGGATTGTGGGAGGAAAACCAACCYAGCACGAGGAAAACATGCAAACTCCATGCACACAGATTAATCCTAAAACATAACAGAAAAAAAGATGTACAGAGCAGGAGCACTTATAACAATCAAGATCTATTGTACTGTACTGTACTTACACTACTGCTCAAAAGTTTGGGATCACTGACAAATTTCTTTGTTTTTGTTTAGTGATTTCATGTCTCCATTCTACAATACTGGGGTTTTCAAAACTATGAAATAACACAAGGAATTAGGTCATTATGGAACAACAACAAAAACAACAACAACAACAGTCAGTTGTTATTTTAAGACATGGAAGTAGTAGTAGTAGGATAACGTAATGTTAATTGCAAAATGCAAATCTTGCATTCATGCTAACAAATGGTCAAACGATTTGTAAAATACTAATGTAACATTGATTCTGTTCATAATTATGGCTTTCCAACTAGTACTTAAACTTTTAATATAATTGTTCAATTTTTAGCATTAAATTTTTTTTTCAATAAAAATGTATTCTTGAGTCATCCACCATCATTTTGTGGCTTTTGCAAAGTATCGGTTCAGGCACCGCTTTGGCACCGGTACCAATTTAAAAGTATCGATTTGGCACCGGTATCCAAAAAACCCCAAACGATACCCAATCCTAGTTATCCTACAGGTAATTCATCTATTAACAGTTTTAGCTGTCTACTGAGCATTGGTGAAAGCAGGCCAGTACAGAACTGCATACCACTAAAAGATTCAGAGACAGTGCAGTAATTCACCGATTTTTAAGTTCCATTCCGAGAGCGTGTTCGTAAGTCAGATACGTTTGTAATTTCCAACAAAGTGATTATTATACACCTTTGACACTAATATACAATGTAAAGCAACAAAATTATAATAATAAAAAAAAACACAGGTTTGGTGTTTTGGTCCCGCTTTATACTAATATTATATAGGACTGCGCTTTTAAATCATAAGGGAAATCCCGGTGACACAGCAGGGTCAGCTGACCTCGTTTAAAGGAAAACCGGGAAGAATTCGAGGGGAGGTCAGTGGCCTTATAGGACCGCCATTTTCTATCATCGTGCCCCAACAATATTTCCAGTGTGTATTTTTTTTTCAATACACGTGAACTACTTCTGCAATTTGTTCGCATCTACGAATGTTTGTAGATTCGTGGTCTGCTTGTATTTGCGGAAATTTGTCGGGGACTTACTGTACACAATACTGGAAAGAGGCTCGAGCAGCTTCCTGCCAAAACACACATTCAAAACCAGTTACAGAAGCACTTTCAGCAAGAAAGCAGATCTGATAATGTTGTCATCTTACACAACATGTTGTCTCCTTGGTAAATGCCTTTAAACCATCCGTGTTGTGTTTCGTTGTGATGGCAAACTTTCATTATTACTAGTTAACATGAGTGCAGCATGAGTGCTGCCAGGTTCTTGACTCACTTCACGTCTTTGTTAATGGCTAATGCCAGCAACAAAGCTGACCAGCGTCCAACACAAGGCATCTTGGGCTGTCAAAATCCCTCTTTAACATCTGAACAGGGGCACTACTTGGTGTGTGAAACAAGAGAAACTACACCCTACATAGCACACTATACGTCCCTGTTACAGTACGTTACCTGGTACCTGTACGTCCCTGTTACCTTCATGGTTTAGTCCCTGGGCATTTTGACTATTTAGTACTGGGAAGAATTTAACACTACTTTCATCCCATTCAAATAAACTGAATAATAACTGAGAAAATAAATTCCAAATTAAAGACATTTGGGATAATATTTAGTTTAGAATGCAGATCTTATAATATTTAATTACATAACAATAATTAATTGCAGCACTTCACTGAACAAGGGATTAGAGGCTATGCAACAAAAGCAGAACGTGTTCTTGCCTCCTACAGGGTTCAATCTGGCAGCGTGTCCAAACACACCAAATGGGCCAATGAGTTAATGCACTGTAGTTTTGCCGAGTCAGCAGAAATATTTCTCTCTTCTTGTCACATCTATATACTTCATGTAGATACGATCTATTTTTATATCCCCTTTCACACAGAACCTCAGTTGTTCACTTATTCTCTGATTAGTGTGTATTTTCTTTTCCCAAATTCTGCATTCTATCCTCAGTTTTCTGGCCTGAGTTCACCATCTTGTTTTCCCTCTCTATCTTCCTGCGCATGATGTCATTATTAAACAACGGCAGCACAGTAAGAGTGGGAAGGGAGGATATGTGGAATTTATGAGAATTGGAAAATGGATACCTTTTTGATTCGCTTTTCTTTGCCCCACCATCTTTGCTTGCTATGTTCTCCTTTCCTTGTTAGTTAAATTGAACTAATTTGACTTGAAAAATTTCATACAAATGGAATGAGGCAACTTCCTCCAAACAGCTCTACTGCTGTTCGTGTTTGTTCCTTAAAAACTTCAAAATCTTAGCGTCTCAGCTACGCTAAGTTGCTGTCCATTCAATTCAATATGTGACTTCTTACAAGACTGCGCTGACCAATATGGGGAAAACGTAAGTGCGTTAGTCAGAACCCCAGCTCAGTAATTACAGCTCAACTCAGATGAGTTAATGTGGCCTCCAAGACGATACAATAAACTGCTGGTGGTTTCAAGGCACACAATCATTTCCATCAGTAGCAAGCTGAAATAGCATTTTGGTTAAGATTTACTATACAGCCAAAAGTATGTGGACACCTAACCATATCACCTATTCCAAATTATTCTAAAAGTATTCAGCGGGGTTGTGGTCAAGACTATGTGCAGGCCAATCGATCAGGTCTACCCAAATCTTGGAAACCATGTTTTCATGAAGCTTGCTTTGTGTATGAGGCACTGTTATGCTGTGTGAGAGTGTTTGGGGCTCTGAGTTCAACTGAAGGCAAATGGTAATGTAGCGGTACAGTTTGAAAAAAATACACATGTGAATGTGATGGTCGAGTGACACAAACTTTTTATTATACAGTACATGTTTTGGTATAAAATTATCTAGAATTGAATTTTACAGTGATCTCAAACCATGTAAAGAACACATGCTAAATCAGTTGTAAAAGATCAGATGAACAGGAAAGGCACAGGGAGTGAAAGCAGACGACTCGCACTGGAACAATATGTGCATTAGCTGCCAAATCCACATGGAATGTGACATTTGACCAAATTGACAAACACATGCTTGTGCAGGAAATAGAGAGGTCAGAGAGCATATCACTTCCTGTGCAAATAATGGCTGTATTACAGTCATCAGAGAGGTCTGGGCTTTAATGTGCTAGAGGCTGAGTGTGTTAGTAAAAAGGTGGAAGCTCAGGGCACAGCGGTAATCATTGTGCCCTGTGGCTGGCTCAGTGACTGCTTTAACTTTGGTCAGGTCTCATCGCCACTGAAAATACAGTAGGGTGAAAAGGAAACACAGAGCAAAGTGTGACTACAAAGCAATGGATCACACAGCATAAGCAGAGAGAGCTGGCAAGAGCCCAAGTCTCTGATCTCAACACAGCAGGTTCAGCTCAGGTCACTCGCACAGAAGAAATGGAAGAGTTCTCGCAATTCCATCAGCCCTCGGCTTCTCAGCATTCAAACCGCTCCCAATACACAGAGATACAGAGCGATCAATCCTTACATGTCTAGCCTGTATTCTATAATTACCATCTGAGGTGATGTTGTCTTTCACAGCGCTGGCAAACACAATGGTATTTTTTCCCGTTAAAATGGGCTGCAGCTCTGTACTGCTTTTTAAGCATTTAAAAGAAATATGCGCTTGCACATTTTTGGTTATAACATTATAGCATGTCTTATTCCTTGTACAAACAAACCAGCCAAATTAAAGCACTAAGTAAGAAAACAAGGAAGGCTGTGAAGGCAGACCTGCCAAAACACCTTGGAGTGCAAGGCTACGATGGCACCTGTCCAACATACCCCAGCAGCTTCATCAGCATATGCTGTCCTTCACATGCTAATGTGAAAAAGAAAGTGTGTTTGACGGAGTGTGGGTCTGGAATAATATCAGGTCATTGGGAGAAGCTTGTCATGTAGTGCTTTTCATGAGCCGTTTCTGCTAAGGTGGCAGTTATATGTATTTTTCTTCTATAAAGACACCTCTAACACACTACTCACTGTATAGAAAAACTAAACTTAAACTGAAAAATAGAAAAATTAAATGACAAGGATTTACACAGCATATGATTCATAAACCACTCTGCATTTGTTTCACAAACACAATTCCCTGATATCTGATACTATTAATATCTGGGTAAATTATGTGAAACTGAAAAGAAACTTATATCTACTTCAGATCCTTCTTATGTTTTCTGATTTTGAGGTGTCTATTATAGGTGTTTATGACAGAAAATCACAAACAGTAAAAACACACACACACACACACACACACACGAACAAAGGTATGTATTAATAAATCAAAACATTTGTCATTTATTTATAAACTGTGCAAAAGGCTTAGGCACATGCAAATAAATGCTGTAGAGCAAGGATGCCTTAAAAAAAAAAACTAAATTTCAGTAAACTATAATTAATGAAACAAAAGTCATTATTCTGTGTGACAACGCTTTGAGAATCAATAGTGTTAGGTACTGTTTGTACAGTTTTATAAGGAAATTAGTCATTAGGTTTTACTGAGCATTCTGCAGAACCACCCACAGTTCTTTAGTTTTTCAGACATTCACTGTTGTACCTCCTTCTTTTTTGCATGCAAAACCCAGCCACTTCCTTTTAGTTTTTTTTTTTTGCTTTTTTGTATATATGCTGCTCTCTTTTCTGGCATTCAAATATTTTCATTTAACTTTTACATTTTGTGGAATACTTTTTTGCACATTTTTGTATGGACTCAATCATAAAGTAATAAAAAAAAAAAGTTGTACTAAAAAACATTGGGTGGCTAAGATTTTTTCAAAGTACAGTGCATCCATAACTTTCATCCCTGTAAAGCTGTCTATTGGTAAAATATATACATGTTAAAATTAATTTAATGGAATAAAACATACACTTGTATACTAGTTGGGCATTGGTCTATAGTGCTAAGTGCAAAGATCCAACTCTAACTTTCACTTCTATGCATCATCTTGAAGACAATACACAATACACTCTATCATACATAGAATACAAACTCCCTGTGAGGAACAGTAAAGCACATGCTCATTAGCTGGTTGCTGACAGTCATCTTTTCTCAGATAATTGGTAGGACTTAAGGATGTCTAGGTCTGAGCCGACAATTCTTATTCAGCACACTGCAGCTCAAATCTGAGAATCTGAAACACTGTGATGAGTTCACAACCTTCCCTAAATTACAACACACCTGACAGGACGCATAGTAGAGACATTCTAGAGGAACTAGGAATGAAAGGAGTACAAGAGGGAGAATAAATAAAAAAAACAACAACATTGTAGTCACTCTCCTCAGGGTCACAGAAAGGTGTGGGTCAAGCAATGGCACTGCTTCATTGAAGAACCACTGCAAGGGTGTAATAGGGTGCTTTCCATAGAAACTGTTGCTCAGTAACAGTAATCTTGTAATCATAACCTCGCCCATGTTCAAAGGTTACTTTGAAGGGAAGGAGTCAGGTAGATTATATTATGTTTCAGTCACACTGTACAAACACACCTAACTATTACCCACATTTCTTTCTTTATGACTTGCTCCCTGTGCCTGAAATCAGAGAAACAAGAAACCTGAGCAAAAACTGGGGGAGAGCTACAGAATCATTTTTTACTTGAATAGTACAATAATGGTGTTTTTAAAAAATTTTTTTTACTAACGTTAAACATTCACCAGGCAGTTCCAGCTTTCTTAGTAAGAACTTAGCTCTCGGGAGAGGAAAGACAGGAAGGCGAGTCTCTTAACAAAATTAGCTAGCAAAATCAAAACTAAAGCAAATGAACCCTTGGGGAAAATGACTGAAGATTGTAGCAGGGAATACACAATGTTTCAACCTTATCTCATTTTACCTTTCCCTCTCCTCTCTGGCAGTGAAACTTTGCGTACATAATATCACATAATATTTACTTCCAGAAAAGTTGCATTTAAAATTTCTGCAAGATTAAGAAAACTTGGGAAATGTTGATTTTTTTATTCTCAACATGATTATTTTAATTACAAAGTACAAGTGCAAAGTTCCTTCTCAAGAAAGCTGATTAACATTTAGAGATGCCAACAAAACGCCGTAAAATGTCAAGCATACAGAGAGCCGGGAACAAGAAATGTAGTAAACAAGCAAAGAAAAGGAATAAAGGCAGAAGAGGATTTTATTTTGACCCACTTCTATGCCAATGAAATTATTTAGCACCTAAAAGGTCAAAGTCTCTGGACAAATAACAGAACAGGTGAATTGTGTGTGAATTCAGTATGGAAAAACCAAAACTAAATATGAGAAAAAAAATCTACTCTCCACTGTACACAGGTAATCAGGCACATCAATTACATTAGCAGGACCTGCTATTTTTAAATTGCTTCAGATGTCTCAGCTGCCTTCACTGGGTGTGAAGTGTTGCACAGCCATGACACGGTCACAGAAAATATCCTGCCAAATTACGAGCTGGAAAATATGAGGGAAAGGCTGTTTAAATATGGTATGATAATTGTGACCTGTGCTAAATCCTCCCGTCGGATGAGACATTTATACAGCGCCATTTCTTTTGTAACAATAGCCCGATTCTTTTGGGTTCATGTTGGTTGGCTTTCCTTTTGTACGCCAACAATATAAAATGACTGGGTTTCACATAATTTCATTCAGCATTACTCAGAGTCCCTGACACAGAGAACTAGCATGAAGATGTCTTTTTTATATACGTCTATCCTCCTCTGCATCACTCTTGGTAAAGGTGTCTACTCAATGTTGTAAATGGAAACAAATGATCTTTTTAACTTTGTAGTACAAACCATATATAAAAATGCAGTAACCGATGCAAATATATGAATACAATTTGAAATTGATCAGGTCAAACATTACGTTAGTTAGTCTACTATTTAAAGTTTACACCGAGTATGATACAAAAGAAATAATGGAATGTTCACGAATAACAAATTTCTCCTGCAAATTTCAAATATTCCTATAAATAATTTACAAATAAACCTATTCAAATCCAGAATGGTAAATGAGGCCCTTCTTTACATAATGTTTCCTCTCTTAGTTTGCAAGTGACATAATTTTCACAGTTATTCTTTGTTTCTATTTATTCCACTGCACATGTTAATTATTGCTCACTAGTTTGGATCTTCCTATCTCCTTCCACACTTACCTCACCCTTCAGCTTATACAATGCTCAACCTCTCTGGTTTCTCTTTTCCTCTGGGTTGACAGCACACTGGTGGATGTGAACCTTGAGTTTCATGGCTAACTGCAAGTTGCTCGTTATTGAAACTCAGAATCCCATCTCTCTCTCTCCTCTTTTGTGTATTACTATAGTAGCAAATTGTAAAATTTAATTTACCCTAACTGAAAGATTTTACCATTTTAGAAGATTTTATATAGAAGATTTCTCTTTCTCTCATGACACACACATATCTACACAGTTAGGCTTGGGGCGTAGATTTAAGGGCATCATATTTGTATGAATCTAGCTGCATTCTGTCCAGGGTTTTTGTACTATCAGCAGGGGAGATGGAGCAGAAAGACAAGAGCTCATACAGCCTGGCCTGCTCTGGATCTCTGTGGGCTGGTATTGAATTTCATCCCCCTGACTCCTGCCACACGGTCCAAATCCACCAGCCATTTCAGAGAGGAAATTTAAAACCAGCCATGCAGTTAAGTGAGGGTGCAAGCCTGAGAAAGAACCTTAATTGCCTTATAATAAGCCCTTTTAAGGTGTTTATAACAGCTGAATGAATTAACACCCAAGTCACTTTTTATGGTAAAAGAAAAGTAACTGTCTGGTGGGTTGGCCTTTTAAAATATTTTATATACTCATTATTAGGTCTGTTAATATTGATGTGTTGACGCATCTGATTAATCAAGAAATTTTAAACACATTTTTTAATGCAAATTAATAACATGACCAAGTGTGACACTAACGGCTTCCTGTAATCGCAGCATGGTTACCCGGCTGTGTGCGATATTCGAATGTTTAATGTGTTCATGTTTAATCGTGATTAATCACAGTCTATGTCTGTGATGGACCAGATTAAAATTGTAATTATTTTTATATTATCTCATTATACTACTATTTCTACTACTACAACTTACAAGGCAGTACCCTTACTATATCAGTAAAAGAATCTTGTATATCAGGGAATGAAATGGACTATCTGTACTGATGATTCAGCACTATTCTGCATATGTGAACATAACAAGGACTATTTATTTTGGGGTTCATTTAATGTGTGTCTTGTGAAAACAAAATCTGCTTTGCAGTGAAATAACTCCTGATGTAGCTGCAGTTTTCTGTCAAAGCACAAATACAAACCACACGAAAAATGCAAACAAGGAGCGGCGTATTCTAGCTGTGATGCGGTCGCCTGAGATAATCTCTGCCATTGCTTGTGTTTCCACCGGGTACACCGTGGACCATCTCCAAAATGTCTCAGTGTGGCACTTTGCTAGATTCATACTTAACCCATGTGTCTCAAAATCAAAAACTTACCCAGACAATTTGTTTTTCTTTCTTTTTCTTTCTTTCTTTCTTTCTTTTTTTTTTTACAAAATGATGCATACAAACGCACACACCACACACTAATAACAAAGTAATTATGTAACACCAATACATATGATCCCTCTGATTTAGATAAAAATTTGTCTAACAAATGTCTCTAAACAAACCTTCACTGTTCATTCATTCATTCCTTCATTCATCATCCCAGGAGACTTAAGACACGAGGCAGTATACAGTCCGTCCACCCTGGACAGTGGTGCCAGTAAATTGTAGGGCACACACGCACGCACGCACGCGCACACACGCACACACACACAGAATAATTTGGAAATGCCAACTGATTTAATCTGCATGTCTTTGGACTGTGGGACACAACTGGAAACCCGGTGGAAACCCACCAAACATGAGTAGAAGATGCAAACTAACATCCCACACAGACGTGGGGCAGGAACTGCACCCTTCACCCTGGAGGTGTGAGGCCACAGCGCTAACCATTACGTCACCGTGCTGCCTATCTCATACATATTCATACCAGGCCAATTGTCAAATTAAGCTGCTGTCCAGTGTCAGCAGGACAATGCACAAAATCAGACAGATACAGATCAAAATATCAGAATGGGGAAAACATCTGTGACTTTAACTCCACCATGTATGTTGGTATCAGATGGGCTGGTCTGGGTATTTCCTGAAACTGCAGATCCCCTGGGATTTCACACAGCACTAACACATCTTTTAAAGAAAAATGGTGCAAAAGAACAAAAAAAAATTGAATGGCTTCAGGCTAATCTTTAAAATCTGTCTTTAAAACTGTGGTGAGCAGGAAAGCATCTTAGCATGCAGAAAACATCAAACCTTGAGGTGGATTGCCTATAAAATCAGGAGACCACATCACGTTCCAATCCTGTCATCCAAGAAAAAGGATCTAAGGCCATCATGGGCACAAGATTGCTAAAACTGTACGATTAAAATCTGGAAAAGGAACATCCATCTCATGGTTGCTGTTTTATGCATGCTGGGATGCTTTTTCCCCCCACCACAGGTTAAAGTGATTATTTGAGGTACTATATCCTTCCTGGCACCTCAAACCAATCTGGGCATTTTCCTTAACCTCTCTTATAAACGAGGTGTTTTTAACCACATAACTTTATTGCGTCTCTCTGTGTATATTTTAGAGACAGATGCCAGGAGATCAGCAGTGTCTAAACCACTCAAAACAGCCCATCTGGCACCAACATCAATGCCATGGTTAAAGTCACAGAGATGACATTTTCCCCCCTTTCTGATGTTTAATGTGAACATTACCTAAAGCTCCTGACCTATATTTGCATGATGTATTGCACTGCACTGCTGTCACATGATTGGCTGATTAGAAAACTGCACGAATGTGCAAGTAGCAAATAAAGTGGAAGCTGAGTGTATATTACTATAGAACTCCATGATTACTGCATGTATTTTGCATTTTTGCCTTAGCCTGCATGAGTGTCAGAAGTAGGCCTTGAAGTATGAGTGGAGTTCCTCATTTTTTTCCCCAGACACATCTGGTAATTGCACTTCAGTTCTGTTTTTGGCACTTTTTATTTTTCATCAAAATGATGTGCCATGATCCATAATTTAGTGATTAATAATTAATTAATCCTAAGCTTTGGCGTGAGAAACTTTGAGGTCGCAGAGCTCATCAATGGTAAACTGTCCAAAAAGACTTGTTTTGTGGGAGCATTACTCAGAGGACTTTTCAGTACTTCCAACAAGACTGAAAGACATTTCAGCTGGAAAAAAAAGATATCTTAGAACATGCAGTTCTGTACGATTTTTTTTAACAAGAACTCACAGGGAACATCCTGCAGTTTCTGCTGATGTGGATGAACAGCAAAGCACAGGGAATAAAGATCCCTTGAACAGTCATCCATTTCCATGCGTACATGCAAAGGTTCAGGAACAGAGGGACAATTATTTGCACAACTACTCACAACACAAGAACAACATTATTTACATCACTGGTAAAAATCTGGCTCGTAAATCAGGCAATGAGTCGTGAATGCTGGAAAATAAGTGCTCATGTAGAAAACAACAACACTGTTCTTTTCCTAAATTATTGTAGCAGCTAAAGCATGCCGAAATGGAAAATTATTTCCTTCAAATATTTTCTTCAACTTGAATCTCAGTCCTCACTGGAAACATAATGAATCAGCAGCATGCCTAACGCCTGTTACAGGTTGTAACTGGCATCGTTTCTATGATCTATTGGATGAGACGGTTTATTACTTGGCTGACAACTTGTGCCTACTTACTCTAATTGATGCCACCGTTTTGGGAAAGATTGCAATTTACTTTGCACAGGCAAGTCAACAGTTGGAGACTGGAAACAGCAAATTTCACACATTTTTCTTAAGCAATAGACGAACATTTTAACGATAATTAATGGACTAATAATCAATAATTAACGATGTACAGACAAACATTTTGCCCTCCATTTAAGTTTTATTTAAAATGTCCTAGTAGTACAAACCAGTGGTTCACATACACTGATTTATTTGTAGTGTACCATCATAACATCACCACTGACTGATATTAATTTACTATTTTTTATTTTTTTAAAAAAAGGGTAAAAAATTATTTCCTTGTAATCAAACTACACTAATGTGAGTTTACAGTTGGCTTGTCCAGATTACCGCTACACATTAAAAATCTTATCCCTAACCGTAATTATAATAATTAATCGATTAGCGATCAACATTTCTAGGTATTTTTAATCAATTTTCCACTACAAACCAAAAATATCAGATGTGTTTCAAATACAAGACGTGCCACTATAACACTCTGCCTACATCTTTCAGGTCCTGGGATTGGACATCTCCATGTGAATCTCCATTGCCAGCGCCATGGCGATTCCTGTTCGGAACCAATGAGACGTCCCCAGCAAAGTACAAGAGCCCGGAAGTAAGGCAGGAGAGCACGACTTATTTCTTCTTTTTACGTTATGACAATTTGTCACGCAGCCCATCTTTTCCAATGTTGTGGCGGTTATGAGATACAAGTTTGTACTCGTGCTCAGTTTTCTTCAGCCATTGTTTTGCCTGACTGCGCTGTGTGTCAATTCACACATCCTGAGTGAGAGGATAAATTGTTGATCTTATTTCCAACTCACGGTGCTGAGGCAAGGTTAATATGTCCGCGTGCCTACACAAAGCAACATACAGAGCACATGTCTAGTTAAGAGCGGGAGCTAATAGTTGTGTTTATGTTTAGTTAGTTAATGGACTTAGTGGGCATTCTGGGCCCTAGATTTGTTTTTGTTTCTTTTGTGTTAGATTAGATTGGCTCTTGGATTAAAGTTAGAACGTGTTCCATTTTATTTATTTATTTGCATTAAACTCTGCTTGTGGCTCTTACTGTTGAGTTTATCATTGAAATGTTTGCAAATAATCTGTAAATACTGTTTCTTTAATTATTTGAATTTTTGGTTTCCACTGTTACTAAGGAGCAATTGGGTGTGGCGATGTAACTTCTCCACTAAAATTTGTTCACGTCTCAATTTTGCTTCATTACCTCGCACATTTCGTTCCCCATTAGTAATCAGTCATTTTATTTCTTACGCCAGCTTCCTATTTCCCTAGACAAAAATAACGAGAGTAAGAACAGAATAGAAAATTGTAACAGCCAGCTCATCTCTGTATCTACATCATTTAAGAAAAGAAAAAGCAGAAACGCTCAGGATCTGCTTGTGTGTATTATCCAATTGTATTTCTTCAGCAGTCCTCCATGTATTCAAATAAAAGCACGTTTAAATGCTACCATGTGATACATCAATATATTTACCAAAAATCCAAACCACAAACTATCTGGGGTTTGGCTGTATACTTGTAAAACATGGCCAAGTCTATGAACACTGTAATTAAGCCCATTTATAGTGAGGTTAAAGTATATTTAGGTCATGGTGCTGAGGGATCTCGTCATGGAGAGATTTGAGTAAGCTATCTGCGAGACACGCAAAACACTAGCCTTGCAAATTTCACAGTTGGATATGCTTATCAGCACACACACACTATAATTTTTTACGAATCATGTCTAAGAAGGCATGCTAATTCAACATTTTTGACCCAAGTTCGGTATTTCTTGGTTTTCACTGTCCTTTCTTCTACTCAAATCCAAACCACTTGATAAACATAAGTGGTGTGAAAGCAGACAGAATTTCAGGCGAGCGTTTCCGTCAGGCTGTTTTTATACAGGATCATGGTTAATGTGCCTGCCCTTAGAATTAACCCTTTATATCATGGGTGCGGCTGAACCAGTGCGGACAATGCAGTCGGTTCAGGAGACTGGCTAGGGAGTAAAGAACCCTACAGAAAGCAAGTGAAAACACTGAGCAGCTCTTTGTCTCTAACTCGGTGACTGGTACACAAAGGTCCTGGACATGAGTGTACAAAGCCAAAGAACAACAGGCTTACAATTTAGACCAACAGCAAGAGTCTGGTTTACTTGAAAGGGGTTTAAATTGACTGTAAATTTGTCTAGTTAAAAATAAACTAAAAATTTAAAGATGGACATTTTTTATCAGTTTAGGTTGAAATAAGGGGTTTGCAGGTTCTCTCTGTGCTTGGTGGGTTTCCTTCCACAGTCAGATTAGGTTTAGCTTTCGGCAGATTAGGTTAATTGGCATTTCCAATTTGCCTGTTGTGTGTGTTTGTGTGTGCCCTTTGATGAATTCGCACCCTGTCCAGAGTGTACCTTGCCTCATGGGGGCCTGGGATAGGCTCCATGCCATATGGTGTAGAAGATGAATGAACTAATTAATTAATTAATTGATGAAAAGCTGAACTGAAGGAAACTGAGATCAGGTCTGTGGTGGTGGTGGAGCAGGAGTCAAGAGCTGCTCTTTGAAGGGCAGAGATTCACTTAAGAAAAGGTTTACTGATGACAACCATCTATAAATCTAAAGTCGGCACACAGTGGTACACAGTTGTCAGGGGTGGCCTTTTTTAAATTTTTTTTATTTTTACACTTGCATTTACATTAGTGGTTCTCAACCTTATTCCTGAAGGACCACTGCACTGCATATTTTAGTGTTTTCTCTATGCTACCATACCCACTTTAATTCAGAAGAGAGTGTTAGTTAGTTAATCACGTAAATAAGGTGTGCTGGTAGCTGATAATGCGTTAAGCTTGCAGAGCTTCTCCAGGACCCAACTTAAGGACCACAATCGTGACTCTTGTGCCATTTACAATCTTTTTCCCCCCTGTTTATAACAGTAATGTCTTTGTGTGAGAGAATTCAAAGCTAGCGCAAAATATACATCTGATGATGTCACCAACTAATTGATCATGAAATTCGTTCGCAACCTAATTTTAGGCATCTTTGCTGATTATTCATTGTACCCTTAATGCTAATGGAATGTTTCTGTTGAAACTGGGTGTGGCCCATAATAGTAGGTTATACACTCATGTATAGACATAAACATTAAATTATTAGGAGGGATTTTTACACAATGACAATTCATTGTGTAGGTCTGCCTTTTTTAAACTACGATAACTTTATGTGTGTTAGTGAAGTTTAGGAAGCTTAACGCTCTGACATTTCATTCTATATCTTAAGCTGTCTTTAAAAAAATCTTAACTACTTTTAAAAATGCAGACACTTAATCCGATTAATACTTATTGTTGACTATATTGTTAACAGTGCTTACAAAAGTTTACAAAGCACTGGAAATGAGAGAACCGCATGATTTCAAGAATGACAACGCATCATTCCAGTGTGTAAGTAACCCATTTTGTCTAGGGGTGCTCCGATTGATCGGTCGCCGATCATAATCGGCCGACAATAGCCTTGGGAAGTTTGATCGGCAGTCTCTATAATGGCTGATATAGAAAAGCCGATCAGATGACGCGGTCTGGCAATTCTACGTTTTGTGTGAAAAAGACAATACATTAGCAATCGGCAACCTGTGTAACAAGCCAATTCCACGAAGCGGAAAGCACCCAAAGCATTTTAACATCACGAACCTCATCAGACATTTGAGAGAGCGGGAGAGCTCAGCAACTCGCGCGCCGCCACTCACTCAGCTGTTGGTAATTCCCCTATCTCACCTACACGGTTTCAATCGGTGGCCGAAAGTATAGACATCACGAGTTTTGGCGCTGTGATTACGTTTCCATCTTTCCGCGTGAAACATTAAACATGGTTGTCAAACGTTTAATTTTTAAACAAGATTTTAAACATGAACAATTAAACATGTTTAATTATACATGTTGAATGTTTGGGCAGTCCTTGCAGAACTTCAGGCGACTCGTTTTTTAACTCGTTTTTTCGTTTTAATTTCTTACGGCTTTGTGCTTCATGTCACAACATTCATAACAAAACAGCCTCGCGTCCTACTAATACATTATTTTATTTAAGCTTAGAAGCTGTTCCCAATTACTAACCAAGCACAGGCTGCTGTGTTTTAAATTGACGTGTTGCACATGTTGTTTGCCAATAAATACAGCTGTCAATTCATGATATTCCGCTTCTTGTACTTTCAATACTTAATTTACATTGTTGTTAGATATAGTTTAATAAATAATACTAGATGATAAGGCTTCGAGTAGACCCTGTAATCGGTGATCAGTATCGGTCGATACAGCTTCTAGTGATCGGCGATCGGTGATCAGCCCCAAAAATCCTGATGGGAGCACCCCTAATTTTGTCCAAAGTACCCAAAGTGCCAAATCCTAGGAGAAGGATTTTCTTTTAATAAAACTGTGTTAATCCTAAATTCTATGAGTAATTCACAAAGCATGTCCTAAGACAGAAAAAATTCAGAGGACTCTTAAATCACTAAAGTCCTATTCACACTGGATTAATTTTACACAGGGAGTAGGGTATCTCCTGTATGATTCTGCCATGTCAGTCATTTTTACACACTGAGCATTCCTTTGCCTGGAAAGATTATGCAAGCTTTTCACTTCTGTAAGAGGATTTGTAGAAATAACCTCAGATATACAAGCCTGGGAAAATCCTTCACATGTGGCATCAATTTTGACATTTCCTATATAATTCTGAAATCCACCGGCATTCTGAACTGAAACTCACGTCTTAGGTATATATACGGTATCCTACTCACAGTTTGAGCATTTTATAACTTGGTTACGCAGAAATTAAGAAAAACTGAATTTAAAGATTTTATTTCAGTGAAAAATATGTCACACCTACAGCTACACTTATGACCTGACTGGGTAAATTCCACAGAATTAAAATGTAACAATGTGATATCGGTTCTCACTTTGATTAGCAGCATCATTCACATTAGCCTCCGTCTCATCATATGAGAAAAATATTTATAAGACTCTTCAGGCCTCGTCACTCTGTCTGCACCAAGAATGATCTGGAAATAATCAATGATTCGTTCAGTCCGTGCTGTCAACTAAATTACTTCTTATTATGTCATTTAATCAATTCAAGAAAAACCTAATTCGCTATCAATAGTATAAAATTCGTCTTAATATGATAAACTTTTGGTGCGATGAACACAAACACACTCATCTCTGTGATACATACAGATATTGCTTAATTTGTGTGAATCAATCATAACTGCAACAGACATCCTCCCACAACATTACTTAACCAGCTTAAGCCTATAAAACTTATTTCATTATTAAACAGTACTTAAAACTGATTCTGTAAAAACACTAAAAGGTTGCTTACTTGTGTTTTGTTCTAACGTGTGTCAATTATTGTGAATTTGTATGTCCTGTCACCTCATCTACTGTTAATATTCACAAAATCAGAAACATTTTTTCATTTCTTTCATTTTCGTTTTAATTTCTAACGGCTTTGTGCTACATGTCACAACATTCATAACAAAACAGCCTCAGTCATTCATAATCACGGGTCAACACCATCTTTTCAAGTAACCTTCTTACTAACAGGTTAGTAATACTTGCTTTTGTCAGTTCTGTGTAGACATTTAAAAGAGAAACTCCGTTAGGATCTGTTAGATTTCAATGCTAGTGGTAAGATGTCCGTCACATGCATGAAACACAATTTATCTGATTCATGATCATGATTTCACAGTATGTTCTCAGTTGCTAGTGTGACATAAAGAATGCCTATTTAAAAACAGAAATCCTGTCCACTAGTGCTGTGCAATTTAGCGATTATGTAATTTAAGTGCTCTTTTGTTGATTTATTCACCGAATTAAATCAATGGGTCAGTTTTCAATTCATACCTTTTAAATTATTTAGGCAAATTTTTTAAAATAAGAATTCTCCAAAAATGCACTAATTATTTAAAATATATAACAAAGTCAATCTCAGCTTCCATCTTTTGTGCTTTGTTAGATATTGCTCCTTCTTCGGTGACATTGTGTCATAGTGTTTCGCAATGTGACCTCACACTTCCACAGTCAAGGGTTTGACTCCTACTACTGGTCTGTGTGCGTGGAGCTTGCATGTTCTCCCCGTGCTCGAATGGCTTCTTCCCACAGTCCAAAGACAAACCAAATTTTACCCTGCAATGGGGTAAGCAGTTTAGAGAATGACAGAGTGAGGGAGTGATTCTTCTTCTACTTTTGAGTTTATGGACAATTGGTGCACTAGGGTCACCTACTGAATTGGAGTATGGCACACCAGATTGGCAGGAAAAGAAAGTATCCTTGTATGAGACATGACATTTAAACAACAACAAAAAAAGGGTACACAGCATTCCAACGCATAGTAAATACTTTTAGTAGCTTTTAATACTTTTAAAATTTGTATGAAATATGGTTGCTTGCGACAAATCAAACAAACTTAGTGCTATTGAATTGGATTGGATCAAATCACCAGTTTAGCTACGATCCATAGCTTTACTGTTCATGTTGATTCTCTCAAAAATAGTCTGGGAAGTCTACATAAGATGGGTGCAAAAGTTTTCAGAGTAACTCCTAACAAGGTGTATGAAATAATCCTGGAAGTAACTTATACATTGAGCATGATGTACAACAGATTGCACCCATTTCCACAGTACCAGCTAATAATATGCACACAAAGCACATCTAAAATCACAATGATGATGAGAAGGCAAGTATTATCAAGATGCCCAAGATAGATAACAGGATATATAAAAATAAATAAATAAATCACATGGTGAGAAACAAGTAAAAATGTTACCAAATACAACAACTGAAGCTGACAACAATGTCAGTTTTGCCCCAGCCAAAGGTGGACTCATGACATGAAACTGAACTGATCTGTCATTCAGTTTTTATAGCTAGAACTGTTTAATCCAGTAATAATTTATGTTAATTGAGTCAGTATGTGAGCAAATGCGGAGTCTGTGTTTCTGTTCACATTTACAAGTCACATATCATATTGTAGTTGCCCTTCCTGAGAGGAACCAGATGTACACATAACTGCTGATTGAGGTACAGCTGTTATCACATTCTTTCTAATAGTATTACCTAACATTTACTTACTAGTTATCATCTATTCTTAAGGTGAAAAAAAACTTTCAAAAGCTAAAGTAAATAAATTACAGTGTATACAGTATGTAGCATTTTGCTCTGAGCCAAAAGCTCAGTGTTAGGATATAGCACGATACACAATATAATACTATTTACTACAAGTTGAGGCAGACAAATGATTACAGTATGATGTTTGGATAGCAGCATTGTGCAATGGTCTCTAGCAGTGTCATACATATTTGTTCCCTTTTAAGGGGAGTACTGAAAACCTCACGAGCATTAGTCAGTATACTTTTGCACTGCTGCTGGAACTCATGTTCCTGAGTTTGTACATTAAATGACTACACAAGAACATTCATCCTAACTGACAACTAAAAATATGAATAAAGCTGCAATGCAAGCAAAGCATTGCTGAATGCTGTGTCAAGAAATATTTTTTTTTCCTTCATAAAACTGTGAAGTATTAAACTTCAAGTGAATGCAGCAAAGGCAGCTCCCTAATAAAAAAAAATCAAAGGATTCTTGAAAGAGCATTGAAATACTGTAGATGAGCAGGTCAGCTCGATCAACTCTAGAAATTAAGTTTCCTTATAAACCTATGAATACACGATTACTGCCTTCAAAGTGGTGCACTATTCGATTCACTAACAGCACAAGTCAGGCAGGTGATATCCTAACTGGTTTAAAATTCAATTACTATAATGCAAGGATGTCTGAGAGTGTGTTAAGAGAGGGAAGAAAGAGACAGAAGAGTAAGGCATCTGAAGTAACAGGGAAGCAGCTCAGTGTACAACAGTGTCTTAAGTCATTTATTAACCAGTTAGAATACATTATTAACACATTATTAAGGCATCAACTGTATAAACCTACCCAAAAGCATGCACAGCCAAGCTGTAACTTAGACTCGCGGCTACAGATGGCTGCAGTTTAATTTTTTACTCTCAAATGCTTTCTGTTGCCCTACTCGGGAATCCGTGCACAGTAAGCACAGAAGGGGCTATATGTGAGGGTGATCGTGATCACAGGTCATTATCAATCACTCTAAAGACTGTTATATTCTGGTCATTGGCTGATTGATTGAGGTATTTTTAATGGAGTTTATTAAAATGACGAGTCAAATATAAAACCACAATTTAACACATCAGATCTATATGACATTTCCTTACTACAAAAAAAAAATGACCTCAAATATAAAATACTAGATTTATAGTGTAGTATAATCTATAAAATGACGAAAAAAGATGGGGATTTCGGCCATGTATGCTTCCCCCGAATGGTTTTAAGGTCAGACTTTAAATCAGAAAGAATGTTATATGAAAGGAATTCATGTGACATGTACATGATGAAACTCAGCATTCATTATAATTTCATGCTACTGAGATTGGGAATCTGGAGGATAACACTGAATAAAGATTTTAGTGAAAGGACTGTCAGGTAAAGAGACGTTATAAACATATGGGACGATGTAGCTGAACAGGCAAAATTAGAAGGCACGTAACACAACTGCTCCTGTTTAAAGCCAACTGCAGTGTCAAAATATGAAAAATCTGCAGGCGAATTTAAAGAACTCTACAAGGTTCTTTAACTAAAGAAGTGGCTGTATAGTGTGCTCTTATTACAGCAAGGCTCAACACAAGGCTCAAGACAACAAATTGCTCCTTTGTGCATTTGGGTCGGTAAAGAAGCCAAATCTCTTCAGATTAATATCATAAAGAAACCACACTGAAAAAATAGTGTGAACAGTCTAACAAGAAAATTTGGGCCACTTGTGCCTGCTGTGTGAACATAACAATAAGGTTTCAGAAGCAACAGTTCAGTGTGGTTTAGTCTACAATCACACTGCAGGCAATCGAGGCCCAGATCAGATTTTTACTGACAAAATCAGATTTTTTTCTTTGGGCTGTTTTCTGTTTTCAATGTATCTGACATCAAAGTGAACAAATCACGCTTTACAACATTCAAGTTTGCTGTCAAAATATTAAGTTATTCACTGACTACTTTGGCTCAGGTCCTTGGTTTCTCTAAATTCTAACTTAAAACATTACATTTTCCATTGTCACAGCAGCCATGTTGTCCCTTGGCTGCATTTAAACATTTCTTTTGTTATCTCTTAATATATAAGGCAGTTATGATAAGTGCTTTCTAATTTGCTTGTACAGCAACATCACTCTAAAAGTTTTTATTTATGTCCATTACCTCACTATCTTGTTAGTGAAATCCTCCTTCACTGTCATTCTCCATCTTTCCTAGAATGAAATTATGACAAGCATCAAATTGGATTGTCTTAAGAATCACATGAATTCCAATATGTCTGTTCTGACTGAGGTCACACTTCAAATAACCAAATCTGTATCTGATTTAAACCACATATGCTCAGATAAGAACTGCATTAGAAAGAACAGATTCCATATGATATATAATAGTTACACTGTTATAACACTGTTAAGGGAAAAAATCTGAATCACATGTGAGCAAAAACATTTGATTTGGGCCACTTTTGCCTGCAGTATGAACGTAGCCATTGCAGCCCATCATATGTGGGTAAGCATAGGAGCATGATCTGTTCAGACAAATGTCACGAAGAAATAACTGTAAAAATAACATCTTATCATCATCTGAGGAAAAATCATTGTGTCAATTTTGTGAACATGTCTGAACATAGCTTTGTTTGCGCTAAGAACACCAACAGTTTAGGGCACCTTAATACATATAGGGAACAATACAAGGGTGGTACCAAGAGTAAAGCAAAAGTGGGCATAACATTTTTATTAACTGACACAAATTTCACCTTTTTTGACACAAAGAGTAATCCTTCCACTATACAAACATATGTTCAGCATAGTCCCCATCACAAGCCATGTATATTGCACCACTGAACCCAGCACTTGAATCCTGTTTGTCGAGGTTAATCTTATCCTACTGTCTTACGGAGTTGGCACCAATGATAAGAGAATTGTGCACAGATGGATGAAAATATTGAAAGAAGGTTAAATCAGCAGTGAAGACAAACCACCCAGTCTGAAACCATCAACTGCAACAAAGAGGATTTCCAAAAAGGATTTGAGAGTTGTTCAACGATGGCACAAATGGATCACTATGATGAGTGGTACCTTTGTATAGAGTAAGCATCACTAAATGGCAGACCGCAGTTCAGATTCGGACAGAGTGAGAGTTATATACGGACCCTGATGCTTTTCTGGTAAATGAGAATAATTAATTTACCAGTAATCTAGTCATCTTTTTGACTCATGGTGGGTGTGGCTACACAGCCAATCAATGTAATAGTTTACCGTGTATGGACAGAGTGTGTAGAAGAAACTAAACTGAAAGCGATGACTTACTCAAAAAAAAAAAAAGAAAAAGGAATGTAGACTATGAAAAACGAACCTTCAAAAATGAATGGACAAATATTTATTCTCCTTGCAGGAAGTTTAAAACCAGTTTGTCTCATATGTTCTGAAACCGTAGCGATAACAAAAAGCAGTAACGTGAAGCACCACTATGAGACACAAAAATGCGTCGTTTGAGGAAATATATTCTCAGCAGTCTGAGGTGAGGGCATGTCAAATACCTGAACCGAGAGCTCAGTATGACAGAGCAACCAGAGTCCTTTCACATTCATTTATAGCCCAACACTGTGCAAATGACGATGTATTGAACATTGCTGTTTGTATTCCATACAAATACAAGCAAATATACAAGACCATCAGGACTGAATCTTAACACAAACATGAAATTCAGACCTCGGCTCAAAGAAAGAAATTTCTTTGACTGGACCTTAATAAATTTTAATTCAATACCTCTGGTATAGAGGGAGAGTTACTCTACCGCCATGTGCTATTTCAACAACCTGTCAACTTAAAATACATTACTTTTAGTTAGTTTTATTACTTTCGTTATTCCCCTTATCACATACCTAACTTTGACAATACAGGCTGAAAAAAAAGATTACTTGGACACAACGCTGAAGTTTCAGATACTTTTAGGAAGATCAGCCAGTCTCGCTGGACAGCTTTGTATTCAGTAATATCCCTCCAGGCTGCCATATGCAGATAAAAAGGTAAATGTGGTACAGAGAGAGAAATATCAGATAGTTCAGCTACGGAGAAAGAGACAGAGAGGCAGAGAGAGGGAAACTGGAAAGCGTTTTACCCGGCGTGTTCTCTCGCTAAGATTCAAAGCGCGCTTTTTTGTCAAGACAAATATGGACATTGGTATTACCAAAGCTCAGAAACAAGTCAAAATAACAACAGAAGTAAACAGATTGTAAATATATATTTGCTCTCTCTCACACTCTATCATATACAAACAAACACGTGCGCGCGCGAGAAAGAGAGCGCGAGGGAGGGCGAACGCGCTTTTACACACACACACACACACACACACAGGGAAACTGGCGCAGAGCAAATCAGCGTGTGTGTGACAAAGGCTACTGGTCGTTCGGGGGAAACAATCATTTAATTTCAGCTGTAATTCGTGTGACCAGTAAAAGAGTCGGATAAGCAGAGAATCTGCACCGATACACTGATACACTCTGCTCAACACTACTGTGTTCTGCTCACTTTAGTATATCGGTCTATTTCCAAACGACACATTTCTACACGCTGTGTTAAAGGCGTCCCGTTGTCAAGCGCTAACGTCAATTCAGCACGAAACCAACAATAAAAAGCCCCAAACCGGAGCGACAAAGTGATAAACTGTAAACAACTCGGCGGTTATTTGGGAATATTTGTTTACTCACACCTTCCATTCACTTAAAGCCCAAACAACACTGAAGCAAATGACACCGAGCACCATATTTGCCTCGTCTCGGCTCGACTCTAAAGCAGCGCAGGCAACTTTAGCAAACCCTGAAACTCCAGCCGAGATTCCGCCTGCGCTTACCGTGGAGCGGCTCCTCACAGTCACGTCCAGAAGCGAGGTGGGTGGGGGGGCGGGAGAGCGCTCAGAACAGCCCTGTCCGTGCGCTGGAAATGTAGCCTCAGTCCGGTTGTGTCAGTTTCTCACAGCTTTACAGTCTACTCTTGTGTGTGTTTACGTGTGTGTGTGCGCGGCCCAAGCAGCCAGCAGCTCGCTCCTTGCGCGCGACACTCTCCACTGGTGACGTCACCAGGGCCGTGCTACAAAGAGGGCGGCGCGCGCGCAGGGACAACCATCTAACCACTGCTACTGCTCCTACTACTGTCCAAACAATAGTCTCAAACGATAATGTGCAGCTGTGTTTCTGTATGGTTTACATAATCAGAACGGAACCTAGAAGCATATCTTTAGTGTCTCTAAAACATTACACAGGTTTTTAGATATAAAAACCAAAACAGTCATATAATGAGCCCAACAGGCATGCGTCACACTAGCAAGCTTGTAATAGTACTTTACAGTTCCAGATGCAAGTCATTATGCCATGACACAGCTAATATTCTACAAACATCATTCCAGATACTTCAACTTCATCTTCTATACTGCTTATCCTGGGGCCTGGAGCTTATCCCACAAGACCTAGGGCACAATGTAGGATGCACCCTGGACAGGGTGCCACTCCATCAGGGGTGCTTTATCCTGGATGACCCTGTGCTCTATATGCAAAAAATATACAATAATAATTCACTGTACATTGAATCTTAATAATCACAAATACACCATCTTTGTCTGTAAATCTGGGGCCTCCCTGGTTTGGCTTTGAGCTTGGCTTATTGTCCATTAACCTGCAAGTTCTATCTGTGCCTGTATGGGTTTCTTCTGGCTTCTCTGGTTTTCTTCTATCTTCCAAAAATGTCAATAGGCTGCCTCTAGCAATGAGTATTTGAATGTGTGTGTGCATGATACCATGCAGTGAATTGGTTCTATCCAGGGTGTATTCCCACCATGCTCCCAGGATAGTTTGTGGATCTACAACAATCCTGCTCAGCATGAAGGGATTACTAAATGTTAGCACGAGTCAGGCGCAGCATTGCAGGAACGTCATAACAAATATGTTATTACAGACACATGACCACAGGCACTGCAGATGTGCCAATAAGAGATTTATCACCACAGACACATTATTGCAAGTGCTTAATTACATATCTGTTATCATGAATATGTTAGACATTAGACTTTACTGTCATGCCGTAGTTTATGTACTTTACCCAGGATGAAGTGTTAAAAGGTGAATGAAATTATTACAAAGTTCCAACATCAAAGCAGACACGTCAACCAAAGGTCTTGGAGACAAAGATATACTGTGTATAATAAACCTGGTTTATTGCCAGCATAAGTTTGCTATATATTGCACTGATTAGTTTTATAGTGGATCAGCAAATAAGTATGTGCATAATATAATAGCAATCTAAACCTTAATTAAAGTGACAAGCAAATGTAAACATTATTTAAAATATTGAGAGAAAACTGTGCATTTCAGGAGAATATGACGTATGATTCAGTTTAATATAAGCCTATGGAATTATGTGACTGTTCAACAGTCTTATGGCCTGTGGGAAAACTTTTTCTGACATAGTGTTTGTAATATGCTGGGATATTATTTGCCAGAAGGCTGCTGTTTGAGCAGGTTGGAGTTCAGGGGGCTGGGGTGTTTTATGATTGAAGCCACTGTGTTGAATAAATGTCAAAAGAAAGGGAAAATCACTTCCAATTGTCTGCTGGGAAGTTTGTTCTGCAAACTGCAGGTTTTTGTTATCAAGAGCAGTGCAGTTTTTAAACCAGTAGGGGATACTTCCTGTCAGACTGCTATTTATAGTGTAGGTGTAAAATAAATCTGAGGATTCTGGGTTTAGGCAGGATCTCTTAAGGCACTTGAGGTTGCAAAGACTTGAAAAACACACAGGACTTTGAAGATACAATTAAACAATGATGGGTGCAGTTGCACATCTCTGAGGCTGGTGTCTGTTCTAGAGGGTGTGATGGACCCAGTTGAACACTGAGATTTAATCTACAGAATGCTCTCAAATGCTAACACCATCACGCCTTAATAACTCGACCCCAAGCTCAGAGACCAGATATGTTATGCAGATGAATCATCATAGATGCATCATCCCAAATCCATTATTGCAAATAAATAATTGCAGATGTTACATCAAATATACAGTATGTCATTGAAGGTATGTTGTGGAAAATGCAATACCTCATTATAAATTCACTCCTGGGTCAATTCTTTAGGTAATAGGTACTTCATGCTAGTACTGGGTTGGGCTTCTCTTTGCATTTAGAACTGTGTTAATTATTCTTGGCATAAATTCAACAAGGTGCTAAAAACAATTCTTTAAAATTTTGGTGTCAGGATAATCAGGACGGACACAGGTGCAGGTCAATTTCAATGATTTATTGKTAGATATTCAAAGAGTCTTTGTCCACAGGGTATCTAAGGCCAAAAAATAAACACAACCAAAAATATTCCTTGTAGCAGAAAAACCAACACAGGAGCGCCTTAGTCCCAAAAAATAAAACAAAAAACAAAAACTACTCC
>QMIH01000918.1:0-17704 GCA_003987875.1 Clarias batrachus
GTTCACTCCTATTTATAACCTGCAGGTGCACCTTATTCGGTGACGTCATGCCTGGCACAGGTTATAAGCCGAAGGTATTCGGCGGGTTTTGACATGCACAAGCTTCACAACCGGCAACAAAGAGATGTTCCCATAGCGTTTTCACGCAGCATTGAGTGTAGCTTTTGAAAGGGAACACATGAACACTTCTACAAATCACGGTGCAAATCAGTCTGACCCTTAGCACTGCAATATACCTCGGGTAAACACATCTTTTTGTGAGAACCTTGCAAACACTAAGGCAGTGAGACTGAGAGGAAGAAAAGAGGAAGAGGAGAGAAAAAAGACAGATAGAGCAAGGAAAAAAGAGGACCAGGCAAAGACAGAGACATATTTCCAATGCCATTTCCGTGGACCTTGTTATAAATCATGGCCTGATGATGAGTGAGTCTGGGCAGAGAGTTCAGTCCAGCACGAGTAGCTACACAATAATTCATAATACGCTTATTTATATTTGATGAAAGTTATGTGAAACTTGAGCTTTTTCCACACTAGACTGTACCTATGTAAGGTGGCACACATTTCACCATGACAGTCCAATATAATTTAGTTTTACAA
This sequence comes from Clarias batrachus, assembly GCA_003987875.1. Taxonomy (NCBI): domain Eukaryota; kingdom Metazoa; phylum Chordata; class Actinopteri; order Siluriformes; family Clariidae; genus Clarias; species Clarias batrachus. The sequence continues at coordinate 598 of QMIH01000918.1, forward strand.
CAACTTAATGAACAAAAAATGTGTAGTGCAGCGAATGACATGTAACACAGTTTTGGTGTTACAGTATGACTACAGTATGAAAAAACAAACATGACCAATGCTATTATGTTCTTGCATTTTCTACAGAACTGGCAAATGACTTCCTAAAGGTTGAGGGCCACATCTGTTCACCTGTGAACTGCAGCAGGCTCTTGGTAATACAATGTTGACCAACAACACTAAAATCACATTTTTTCTCGCAAGAACAGTAATGTCAAGTGCATTTGCAGTTCAAGCACCATGATGAAACTGGTTCTCATGAAGACCTTCCCGGGAAAACTTCTCAGGTTAACCCTGTTCTCTGAAAAAGCGGGAACGAGATCCTGCGCTCCAATGCCGCACTGTATGCGTGACTGGACGTCCTTTCAGATAAAAATTGACGTTTCCGGTTTAGACCTATGTATAACCTTCAGGTGCACGTCATCGAGGTTAGATGAGCCAAAAGTTTGGCGTGTTTGATGCACACGTGCTTCACAATCGGTCAAACAAGGGACGTTCCCATAGCATTTTCAGGCAGCACCGAGTGTAGCTTTTGAAAGGGTTTTGAAAGACCAAAACCTTCCACTGCTGCAGAGGAGAAGTTCATTTTGAGTTAGCAGCCTCAGAAATCACCAATTAACAAACAGCACCTCAGATTAGGGCCATTACGAAGGCATTATAGAGCAAAAGTAGCAGCAAAGTATTGCATATTTTAGATTCATTTAAGGTGCATGCACATTTTTGCCTGGTAGAGTATATGCAAATTCAGTATATAATCACCATAAAACACTACCAGAAGAAAACAAAGTATAGACTTGTATAGTACTGCCTATGGATCACACCTCCACGATGCCTGCAAATCCTGTTCTTGTATCATTACTAATGCTCAGGGGAATCTCCCTGAAATTAGCTGAAATGAGTTTTGCAGGGTGTGAAAGCTCCACACAACACTTGCAGTATATACTATAATCGAGAACAAAATAAAATAGGATTGTTATTGTGAACTGAAGGAATCTATTGGATCTGGCCACAACATCTCATCAACTATAGCAATGTTTTCTCTGGGCGGACATCTGGGGAAGCACAGTCTGAAAAATGATGTATCCCGACCAGCCATACTCCCACATCAATGTCATCACAGACCTCCTCCATTGCCTGAATAACAGCTACAGTATGCATTGGTTGGACTGCCAATCAAAGACCATCCTATTTCATTCTGAAAAGAACTCTTCAACAGGATTGAGGAATAGCAGGTATGGTGACAGGTGAAGTTGCATAAATTGTGGCTGGTCAAAGAACCAATTGCATACTACAGCAGACTACTAGAAACATCTCTTGTCCCAAACAACAGCAACCCTGAACTGCACAGGTCCTGGCTATTGATAATAAGTATGGTAGGTAGGTTCAAGGAAGTTGAATGATGTGGACAGGGACCATTCTGGCTAATGGCTGCACACATACTGATAATGTGTACAAAAACAGTGTACAAAAACATGTGGCCCACAGTAACAACACCACCATTTTTTGGAATACTGTATGACCATGTGAATAGACATGGAATCGTCCAAATTGTGTTGCACGTTACACTGGAATCCTTGATCAATGAGAAGATCTTGTTTGCACATATTTAAAGTGTAGATGTTTTATTCTTTCAAATACACTCAAATGGTACCCTGCAAAGCTGTCTAATGCATAGACATTGCTTTTTCAGGACAACTATGTTGTTGTCTTTTCCAGCTGGAATTAGGCTTTTTCTTGTGGGATTGGACTGGACAGGCTAGTTTTTGGTCCCCATAAATATGGGTGAGACTTGGGTGCCTTTGATCTTGTCACCAGTTTGCTATATATGTTATATACAGTATGTGGTATTTGTGGTGTCACAGTTATGGCTGATTGGTTTATTATAGCAGCACACAGCACAGTTCTGTTAATTCAGTAGCGCTGTATAGAGGACAGCAGTACTTAGTGATTGTCCTTTCCCAATGTCCGCCGACACTACAGTGTAGCGCCTCCTCTGGACGGCCTCTCTAAAATATGTCCCACGATTGACCACATGGTCAACCGAAGTGGCTTGGACGTCATCCATAAAAGTTGCTCTTCCTCATCCTGTTATGTGTCCTTGTCCTCTATTTATCTCTTCCCTTTTCACCTCCATTGTTATCTAAACAAAGACTTCTAACATGTGATGTATTTTACAGTAGTCAAGTTCAAATTTTTAGAGTGAGGACTGGGATGTGGTAATTTGTAAATGGTATGCATTGGAATGGCACTGTGTTCCTAAAAAAGCACAGGAAATAATGTTTCGAATGATGTGCTTAATGTGGAGAACTACAATATATTTAGTAACTTGCAAAACATTTTTTAGAATTGCAAAATGGTCACACAATGGTCAAGGACAATAAATAAGGTACATAATAAACTAGTACTTGCAAATACTAGGGTGACAAATACAACTTTTTGTATGTTAGTAACTGCAAAAAACCTATCGCACATCACACAACAATCCATGATGTGAGCCGTGTCAGTATATTGACATTCTTGCACATCCTGCATCAACATTAACACACAACTGTACGTACAGGATTCCATTTGAGAGGAACAGCATAAGAGTACAGATCATTGCTATGACTATGTACAAGTGCTGTAAGCAGTACCTGTAGTTGATGTGCTATACAGGAAGATGTTTTCCTCAATTCATAGCCAAAGATGACATTGCTTGAGATATGGATGAGGTGATCATGCCAAACCCTAAGTTTGCACTCCAATAAAAACAACAACATTTTTTTGTTTTTGTTTGTGTACTGCACTATAAATTTAGCTTTCATTTATTTTAGTAAATTGATTTTTATTTTATTGATTATTGAGTTTGTTGCTATACTGTATTTTTTCTGAAACATTTCTACTTGTGTACATTAAAATATCAGTAGATCAAAGGACAACCTCAGGTTCTGAAAAATTAAGTCGCACTGAAGTGCCAAAACGTGCAGTTCCTCGAATGTCCACTGGGGGCTAAAAAGTCTCAATTACATTGGGTGAATTTTTATGTAGCTCATCAGTTAAAATTATATTAGGCCATAAAGGTATGCATAATTCAGGGCTTGGCCAATTTGATTGACAGCTGGATTGCAGATAATCTTTGTACTGCAGTTTAACTTATCATAAGTAATGTAGGAGTTGGCACACAACAACATGTAGGGTATTAATGATGGAGTCCAATCTCATGCACTAGCATATGATTGAACTACCGTCACCATAGCATCCACAAGCTAGCCTGTGGGTGGTAACTTAGTTAGGTAGGTGGGTTGTAAACAATAGCTGGGCTCCATTCGTTCTGCCTCTTTGCTCATTTATGAACGAACTGGCTTTAGGCATGGTCAGCTCCTGCCAAAATTGTGACGTCCAGAACGTCAACATTTGAGTGTTTCACTTTCACATTAAAGTGAGATATTTATCTTAAAGCTTTTTTTTTATTATTATCTTTTTCAAAATCTGCCTTAAATGAAAACTGAGGTGCACATACGGTAAATACATCACCATTGGTCTAAATGATCCTGCTCTGCACACCGACCATAAAGTTCATTCGCAACACAAGTACGATTTAAGTAATCAAAATAATAATCACCAAATTCTACAACCCTTGTTCTATGCAGAAATTCATTTCAAAGTTCAGCTAAGACTCATATGAAGGTTTTGAAGTTGAAGATCTTTTAAAGATCTAATCTTTTAAAGTTGGTGTCCTTTAAATTTTTATCTTTTCTTTCACGGGAACTAGCTTTATTTGAATTTCTGGGGGAAAAAATCTGATTGGACAAAATAATTATATTTAATTATTTTCTGCCTTTGAAAGAAATCTCTTTTTTAATTGCATTCTCCAGAAACGCTATTGTTGCCTTTGATACATTAAATACATTCGACTCACACACTGTTGACCCACACAAGTTCAGCAGTGCACTGCATTACATCTGATTGAACAGAGATATATTTTATAAAATAATTATAATACATTATAATTATAATAATTATAATAAATATACATACATGCAGACATTGTTCTGTGACACAAGCAACTTTGATCCAAAGCCATATAAAAACCCAGAGTCTGATTTAAAAACAGAAGTCAGCCCTAAGACTGTAAAAAAAAATCTTAAAATATTTTGCATGGAGATGTCTAAAATATTTTTTTAAAAAGTGATTTAAACCTTGTTAGATACGGCATGGAGAGACTCTGTGCTTTTATTATTTGAACAAATGTTTGTGTGTATGTGCGTGTGGGTGTGTGTGTGTGTGTGTTACATCATATTCCACCACTTTTATTAAAATCTTAATCTCCCCGCAAAAATTTATTACAAAGTCTTTCACCATTACAAGGTGCAACAGAAAAAGCTGTATAAATAAGATGCATTACTCACCGATGTGTACAGATGGCCCTCTGCATTCATACCAATGTATAATCCTGTCTTTACAGACTGGATAGCAACGATTCGCAGACCCACTGGGATGAGGTTGAACATTGCTGAAAAGAAAAACAACAAAACGAAGTGTACTTTTGTTACCTGTATTAACAAGTTGTTGAAGTAGAAAAGTAACTTCTTCACCAACAATACGTACAGGTAGTCCACGAGTTCCGAACTTTCGTAGATATGAACATACAGCGGTTTTACGAACATTTGTTCACACTTTACAGTCCAATACAGTGGAAAACAGCTCGGCGACAGAATGGCGTCTGGGATTCGCCTCACGATTTAAAGGCACACAGACAACACTGTTGCATTTGCCATTTCCTTATCATTACGGTTTTTGACCGTGTAGTGTGTGGAAAAGGGACAGAGATTTAGTCAAGAGGATTGGTATGCTTTACATTGTATATTCTTGTCACCGGCGTATAAGACTCACTTTTTCGGACTTAAGAACAAATCCGACTTACGAACATGCTCCCGGAACAGAACGCAATCGTAAGTCAGGGGTCAGACATTAACAATAACAGACATTTAGGGGCATATTCAGTTGGCAAGTTAAGTTCAAAGGTCACAATATTTATGGCAGGAACAATTTAAGTAGATTTTTTGTGGCACTAAAATTTACACTAACATTTACTGTAGTAAAATTATTAGGGGTATTGAAGTCAAACTGTGACTTTTGATTGTGCGGAATAACAAAATACTGTACAGTTATGAGAGTTAAAACTAGCCTCTATATAATCCCTGCTACACTAATGCACTTATCCCAGAGTCATACTAGTGCTTGGATACCATCAAGGTAGAAAGTTTTCTCAGTACGCCAGAGTCATGATCGTACTGCTTGCGTCAGGTCCGAAACGCGTCAGGTTCTCCTTAATGGCCCAGGAAAATGCCAATGAAATGGCTTGGAGCAATAACTCCCAAACAAGTTCCTGTAATATTCAAAAGGTGCTTGTGTATGATTGTGTGTACAGTTCCCACAGACAATACATCTGTTTATTTTCTGTCAAGGATCATGAGTTCTACTCACTGAACGTTCACAGGAACGACTGTAGTGGGCTCGTCATTTATAGATATTCACTCATCGGGGTAGACCCTGGACAGGGTGCCAATCGATCACAGGGCATACACACACTCACACACTCGTTCACACACTACGGCCAATTTTGGGAATTAACCTAACCTAACGTACATGTCTTTGGACTGTGGGAGGAAACTGAAGTACCCGGAGGAAACCCACCAGGCACGGAGAGAGCATGCAAACTCCATGCACACAGAGACGGGAATCGAACCCGGACCCTGGAGGTGCAAGGCGACAGTGCTAACCACTACAATGCTAGCCGCCATTCATTTATATATATTTTATGTTTAAATCGTTCAAATGTTTTACAGCCATTAATAATCTCATCATCGTACTGTACTTGAAGCCTTCTGTATATTTCAAATGGTTTTACCGCATCATTTACAGGAGAGTTCATCGAAAGTCCCAGATTGATTTGAACAGCCCTCATACTGTTAAGATGACTTGGCAAACGTGTCCAAGATTAGATTTTTTCAAAAGGTTTGAGAACACCAACTGTAAAAGCAAACACTTGTCTTTAAGCAAGCAAAAAAAAAAATCATTTCGTTCTTTTCCTTTATTGTTATTTGCAACATAAGAACAAGAGAGCTTTTGAAAATGTATTTAAAAATTATGCTAATTATGCTAAATTTATGCTAAAGTCTATTTTATTGGTTCATAAATCATACGATAACATCTTATCATTCTTTATATCATGCCCTGAACATTTATTATGAACACAAGTTATGTATCATACAGTATGTATAGACACAAGAGATTAAATTAAGATGTAAGTGCAAATGCCTTTGTTCATTTGTTATGGTCTCCTACAAAGAAGATCTGTCCGTATTTTGAATGAAACACTGGCAAAGCAGTCTGAGCAAAGAAGAGTAATTTGCGACTTTATCCATAACAATGTCTCTTAGAAAAGATTCCAATTTTCTGCTGCCACAATGTTGAAAACACTTAATTGTATAGAGCGTCTTAGTATGCTCTAACATTACAATTTCCCTTCACTGGAACAATAGGACCCGAACATCACGATGCTCCAGCATCACAATGCCACTTCGCACAAAGCAAGGGCCATGAAATTGCTTGACCTTGACCCCTCCGGACACCTTTGGGATGATGACTACACACCAGACCTTCTCTCTCGGACATCTACACTTTTATACTTTGACAGTTATACTCTATGACAGCCTGTCGAAGCGTTATTTATAGAGGAAAAAGTGAACTCACAGGAGTTAGTGCTGTCATCTTTGGTCCCATCCAAACATCCATCTGGGCTCATCTGCAAGTAATAGCCTTGCCTGCAATATAACCTGGTCACAATGCCCTTGAGCTGGGGATCTGAGACCGGGGGAGAAACACAGAGACAGGAAGAGGAAAACAAGAGGGGATAAATATCACACCACACAGTGTCAGATATCAGATTATTTAGAGTCAGGATGCAGGATGAATCTCCTGGGTGGATTTCATTCAAAAATAAATGTCACATTATGTCAGATATTAGAAGATTTAGGATGGGTTTGCAGGACAGACCTCCTGGGAGTATTCCATTCTACCAGCTGTTTTACAACATCTATCATTTATTGCAATATTTATTATTGTATTTACAGTTTCCCTGAATGGCACTAAATCCGTGGCATTATAGCCCTAAAGTCAAACTCTTATACGGGATATACTGCAGGTGCACCAAAAGCATGACATATCATAAGTATGGTTTTGCCACTTTGGTCCATTCAAATGCCACGCAGCACATTGGGCAATGGAACCTCCCCACCCTGGAGATACAGTATATCCATCATTTCTGTGGCAGTTACTAAAGTGGTCAGGTTGCCAGCTGGATGCCCATTGGATGTCATTCACACACTACGGGCAATTTGGGAACGCCAATTAGCTTAATCTGCATGTCTTTGTACTGTGGGAGGAAACCGGAGTACCTGGAGGAACATGCATGCAGACAAGTGGCAGGAATCGAACCCAGACCCTGGAGGTTCAAGGCGACAGTGTTAACCATGAAGCCACCTTAATGACACATTCTGTATATAAAAGATATATGGAAGTATATACAGTACGGTATATGTATATTATACAATGTGTTAAATTCATTGTGTTGTACTTGGGATGTCTTCATTCAAGGTATACTGTATGAAACACCCTGATAAAGGCAAGAAGGTTTAAAAAAGAAAAGAGAAAAAAAGTAATTATGTTATTCATGATCTCATTAATCTTCTCAAGAGCCATTTCAGAAACAAAACATTTGCAAAGCGTAAATGATCTGACAGAATATTTATGTGCTCACATTGTCCCTGAATGGAGTTCCCATTTTTGGCCGAACAATAATTCATTTGTGCACAGACAAAAATATGACTTTGGTCTTATCTGACAACTGAGCTCCATGCCAATTACTGTTCTAGTGACGCAGCCAGGTGCGATAATTTACAGGCTGCTGGCTTCTGTTTACTCTGTTAGAATTAGGTTGGGTTGAGGTGGAGGCATAATGTTAATTACCTTTATTATGTTAATAATTGCATCCTCACTGAATGGCTTACAGGGTGCATTTTAAATGAGAATTCTTTACAACTATATAACTTTAAAAAAAAAACGGTTCTTTGTATGGTGGTCTGGTTTATATTATGCAAAATGTCAAAAAGCAAAAAATGATGGTCAAAATGATCATGTTAGGGTTTTCCTGAGGTTTTTATCTATGATAACACTTCCACATAGTGGCACAGTTTGAGGCAGTTTGAGGCAGTTCCTATTACCCTGTATTCCTGTTCCCGTCACCCCATGGTTTATCCTCCCTGGCTTACAGTATGTAGGTGAGGGAATCCCAGAAAAAAGTGTCTTTCACACCGCCCAAACCGCTACACAACCATACTATTACACACTCCAGATGGCGGTGACCCACTTTCGGATGTACAGGAACATTCCGCACATAAATTAGACAGGGACGTCTCCCTCCACTAGGCAAACTGCCTTTAGTGCCAAATGCTGTGATCAACCATTTTTAGGATTCTCTATCTCACTCACACATTATGTTAATTAACTTTCTTCCAGATCACACCTTTTGTGTTTGTGTGTGTGTGGGTTTGGAATAAGCTTTAAAGAGAATATCTCTTGTCTAACTTAATATAAGATACAATGGAGATGATAAATTAAATCAAATTATAGTAAGCCATAATGAACACAATGCAATAGAAGGTAATAGAAGTACTTAACTAATAAATGCTTATGTTACTTTTTTTTATGATTAAAATCACTAAAATCCTCAGGAATCATGAATCCTTCCAATATCACACACTGGCTCTGTTGCCATGGAGAGTTTCCCGGCTCCTTTACACAGCCCCGCCCTCACCCACAGTCTGTTACTATGGAGACATTCTTCCTGTCTAGGATTTCCCTCATCCGGACTGTTGCCAGGGAGACCGTATCAGGGATTCCCATTTCTTGTCCTCTAAAACAGACAAGTCCTTGTCTGTTTTCCAACAAATAGGTTTTGGTTTTTCCCTGGGAATCTCTTTATCTTAAGGGTACTTTTGCCTATAGGGTACCAAGGCGTCTGTCTTTTAGAATGAAAGGAACTTCAGAGTGCTGTCTCTTATCATGTCTCGACTGATCATGAAAGGTGAACAGAAACAGACGCAGCTTTGTTTGCAGTTCAAAAGTCCAGTGATGCGGGAAGAAGTCGAGCCTTTAATTTTTGATTTTTTTTTTTTTTCAGACTTGAAATATCGTATCATGTTTGGAGCAAGCAGCGTATGTCAGATAGCACGTTGCAAAACTTGAGCAATTATGAACAGCATGGTAAATGATCAGGAGGGTAAAATAATGAGTAGATTTTATAGTGTTTATCCACTACATCCTATTTTAACCTGTATTCACATTATAACATCACATTTAGAAAATTTGGCATTAACATGACACATAATTACATAAGCAATGGGGTGTTTGCATTTGGGGTGCAGCAACAGTATGTGGACTTAAAGAAATGTCTTTTCATTTACCAAAAAAATCTCAGATTTTATCACGTTACACATTTGAAAAATCTTTAAAAAGTCAACATTCTTATTTATTAAACAAAAAAAAATCTTAATTATTTCAAAAGATAATATACTTTGATGCATCATATACCATATTAAATGGCATTTTAACATTTGATATATTACCATACCTACAGTATATACCATCATCAATATAAAATTCAACAATGGTAATCATTTCTGTCAATAATCCTCTAGAATAATTAAAATTGCTTTAAACATTAAAATGTTTAAAACCTATAAATCCAACTAATTTGGCTTGTGCTCGGCTCAGGCGGCATTCATGAGCGACTGAGCAAACAATAACCGTCTGATTCGAATGCCCTTCAGACGACCTTCTAGTGATGCCAGAGGAAATGGCGAGATCCCTGAGACGTGCGGTGTCACACAATGTAATTGGCGAATGGCTACATTTTAAAAAGTGCTCTTTGTGTGTGTGTGTTTGTGTGTGTGTGTGTGTGTGTGTGTGTGTGTGTGTGTAAGTGTGAGTGTTTTTCTCCACAGATCAAGCGCTGATCAGAGACAAGATTAAATTTCTCACACACACACACACACACACACGCACACACACACACACACACACACACACACAAAGATAGTATATACAGTACAGTAGAGCCCAAGGACAATATAAGTGAAATAAATAACACAGTACCATTTTTGTTCCTACATTACATACGTACAGTACAGTATGTTCCATTTTTAGTGTTATTTAAATGAATGCATTTGTATTTCATAATGATGATATGACATGATATGAACAGAGTTAAATGGATTTGTTTGCTCTAATTGTTAATTCTGCATCATCATATTTTCATTGGAATGATATTAGAGTGGCGACATGTTTAAATAAAATAAATTCTATTTATTTCAAATAGTCTCTTCAATATGCATATGGTTAAAAATAATACATACAATATGCTTAAATGATTTCACTTCATATTTTTTATTAAACCTTTATAAAGCTGTGTTTGAGGCACAATCGGAAAAGGGTTGAAAGAGGAGGGAGAGATAAAACTAATACATCCGGAGGTGCCACGAGCAATCAGGGCGTTGTTGCTGTAATGTGAATGTGGTGACGTACAAATGAGACATTCACATTCACGCGTTAAAGCCGCCTCTTTCTTTTTCTCCGAAATGGATAAGCATGCCTGTTCATCAACGCAAGCTGACAATATGTTGCTGATGACATTTAATACGTCGTTCACCGTTTTGGAATCGAATTGCAATCAAGCACTGATTGTTCGATTTTTCGAACAAAATACTGTAAATATTTATCCTCAGTGAGTTTGGAAAAATGCATTAAAATACAATGATATACATGGAATACATGAATACATACTTCCATAAAGAAGTATACATACTGTATGGTTTAAAATAAAATATGTGAAATGCTATTATAGCAAATTGAACAAGAGCAGGTCTGCCACCATCTTGAAGCATCTTGATTTGCCAATGCAACTTTTTTTTATGTATTAATTATTTACCTATTATGATCATTAACGCCAGCAGTCTGCCCAGTTATACAGTACTACAGTATTACAGTATGAGATTAAGATGGAGTACGCACATGCTGGCATAATGCGTAAGCATCGAGTTGTTCACCAGCTTCACTATATACAGTACCAGCAACCTGGTGTCAGGATCCTGGGGCCCCCAGTGCTCACCCATGCCTGCGGGAACCAAAGACCCAGAAAGCACAAATCTCTGGAAAAAGGCAATGGCTGAAAGGTGTCAGAGGCACGAACCACCCAGGAGGGCAAAGAGCCTAAAGCTGCCAACCTGATCTCCAAACTCCTAAGATCCCAATTTAATCAAACACTTATGGAATGTTTCGGACAAACAATTCTGATTCACTGGGTCTCCACCTCACCACAACCCACAGCACCCAAACCATCCTGGTGATAGACACCACAGCATTCCTTCTGGAGGCCCACTAGGTGGTTTTAGTGGTAATGTTTTTAATGTTATGGCTGATTTGTACACCTAAAATATGTGTTTATTAATATACACACAAAACATGATTTATGTTTTCTGTGGAACACACTGATAATGCAGATAATAGCCCATAAACCTTTAGCACTGGCATAGGTGTGGCAGACTTATTGTTGGTATTAACCTTAGAATGTGTGTAATGGCCTGTTGAAGAGGAGTGCAATTGTAAAGAAGAGTTGGTTTAACCTGCTGTGTAATTCATATATTTTACACCTTTCTTTTTTAATTATGTTTTTTTTTTTTTTACAAAGTAACCTTTGTAAATATGTACATTTGCAGATTTGTACATTCCATCCATTTTTATTTTTCTAATTTGTTTAGTGGAAATTCTCTCTTTAGTTTGATCATATTCTTCTAGTTCGATTTCCCTTTTATAGTAGTGTAATCTTTCCATCTTTCGATCCTATCTTTCCATTTTAGGTCACGGACTGGTCACTGCATATTATACCGTGTATGCTTGTGTGCGTGACTTCAGAAATTTGAATTTAATTTGAAAAAGAAATGATCAGTATATGTGGTTAGACTACATACACGGTGATTAAACTTTCTGTATTCTCTCTAAAACGAAGTTTTAATTAATACTGATTTACTAGATATCGTGATAATATCGCATTGGCGGGTCCGTGGTGATTCCCATCCCGATCATGTGCGCACCAGTCAGAATGTTTTGGTAGGTGGGAAGAGATTAGACAACCTGAAAACCTGAAATCTGAACATATACGTAGTAAGAACATGGATAAGATCAATGTAGATTATTTACACTGAGTAACCCATGTTAGGAGCAACAGCATCCAAACATCCCAGTTCATCATAAACTATATCCCCATGAACCATGTTTTAACTAAGGAATGTTCAGAAATCAGAATTTGGGGCAATAACACTAGTTTGTGATCACAGCTTTCATGCATTGTGGTATGCTCTCCATTGCCTCTTTGGCAACTTTACGCCAATCTCAGTGCAAAAAATTAAAGGAACTCAGCTTTGCTTAATGGCCTATGACCATCCATCTTCCTCTTGATCATATCACAGAGGTTTTCAATAGGGTTCAGATACGGAGATTGGGCTGGGTCTCGATCTGCCGGTCCTCCATCCAGATTTTGATTAACCGGGTGGCATGGAAAACAAAATAACCTGTTTTAAAAACTAGTCCTCGAAGTCAGAGCAGAAAGAAGCAATGACGTAATGTTCTTTCAGGATAACCACGTACTGTACGTGGCTTGAGTCATGCATCCTTCACACGGACAAATAAACCTGATTCCAATATTGCTAAAGCACCCCTACTATAGATCACTGATAGATCTCAACTAAAAGTTGAGAATAATAATAATAACATTTGGACAATTTATTTCCTCTTGCTCACTTTTGTGTGGCATTTTTCATTTTACTATGTGGGACAATTCACCTTGTTGGAGCCACGATTCCAGTTTATAAGAAAGGCTCAGGATGGTGAATGGACTAGGAAGGTCACCCACTCAGTAGTGTGGGGCGGAGAATGAGGGAGGAGTCTACGTGGACCTCAACTAGTAAAATCAATCACACTCTGAAACGCTACCAAATATTCATAATGTGCTGTATTCATAATATTGTAAAGATGTCCTGCACCGTGTGGTTTCAAAGCACATTTCATTCCTCTGTTTTGTGTGAAATTGTTGAGAATAATTTATAACCAGTCTATAGACACCCAAAGGTGAAATGCTTTAGTCGAGACTATTAAATGGGGGTGGGTAATAAAGGTCAAAGCCATTAAATGCCCAGTTTCTAAAAAAAAAAAAAAGAAGAACTAAAAAGACAAATGACCAATACAAAGGTATGCAGCTATGTCATCACTTTATGAGTGTAATATTATGGACATAATAAAATAAGCTAGCAACATTTATTCCGTTAAGGCAAAAGTTTTTTTTTTTTGTCATCCAGCAGGGCACTAAAGAGGATTTTGCTCAAAGCACCATGCGCACTAGAACTGCCATTGCCAGGAGACATTTTATATCGGACCATGTAAATTACAACTAGATAGGTATAATAAATAAATAAATAAATAAATAAATAAAACTGTTGATAGGTTAAATAAATAAAATAACTTTGTTTTGACACATCACTAGATAGTTGGGTGTTATACTGTAGCATAGGAACAGCAAAGCTCTCTGCTCGACCTACCTGACCTTGCATGACAAGGTCAGAGCAACTTATCGAAAAACATAATGTTTACTATATGAATATATATATTCGTATTAATACTGATACTTTAGGGTTTTTTTTTTCAGGATACCAAAGCGCCTAAAGTCCCATAGTATTAAAATATTCCAACAAATTTTAACAAATGTCCAATTTAACTGTATAAATATCCTTTCATTCTTTATGCATAATCCTAATATACATATATACATTTCTATTCTTTGATTTTGCCTTTATTTTACAGTAGCTTTATCCATTATTTTTTATTGTATTATAATAAATGATATTCTATATTATACTAATATAATTGATTCAATTATAATAAATTATATTATTAGACTATACAATGCATATTTTCATGTACTATATATTATAATAAATAATATGATGAATAATGAATTAGAATTACAATGTAATAACTAAAATAAATTTTTTGAATGCATATTTACAATTTTTCTAAAGCATTTCGCAACTAATTCAAATTACAATGTCAAGATAGAAATATTTGTTTGTTTTATTGTCAACAATACAATTTATCTCATTGCTGTCCCTAGAATGTTTAAGTTATAACACCCCTTGCATTTCTTATACAGTATCTATTTCTTTTGTCAAAGCCACTGTTACTGAATTAAACTGAATACTGTAGGTCACCCTTAAATAAAGCAACAAGTTGAAATTTAAGAAGCAACTGTTGATCAGGGACTAACAGATCCCTCTAATCTCAGGCAGTGCTGTTCTGTGTATTTCAAAAAATAAAATTCTTAAATGGATTGAGTATTATATGCATAGTTCTCATGCATTGTGTATTTCTTTAAACACAACCACACTTTTAACTCACTGCTCCTCTATAAAAACTCTCTCTCTCTCTCTCTCTCTCTCTCTCTCTCTCTCTCTCACACACACACACACACACACACACACACACACANTATATATATATAAAGAATAGGTACTCCAGCAGGTATACATAATACTATAATACTAAAGGGTCTTTAGAAATGTAGGATTTCCATTTTCAATAGCATGGCGTGTAATGCAAAGGCAGAGCACTCAAATCAGTATATTTAAGAGGTTGTTTGTTTATGATTGCAAGGGTGTGTGTGTGTGTGTGTGTGTGTGTGTGTGTGTGTGTGTGTGTGTGTGAGAGAGAGAGAGAGAGAAAGAGAGAGAGAGAGAGAGATGGTGATGATGAGCTTTCTCTGTGTGTATAACGCCTGCCTTGCTGTCGACAGGTTGTCATAGCTGCAGTTAAATTGACTTGATAAATCTCAAGTGGGTAGAAAATTAATGACTTCCTATAAAGCCTGCATAACACAAACACAACCGTGCACATGCACAGAAACACGGATATTCATCTTTCTATGCAAAAAATAAATAAATAAATAAATAAATAAATAAATAAATAAATAAAAGAATTAAATAAAATATTCCAAACTCAGGCAAACCCTATGACAAGAGCCTCTTCATTAGACATTATCCAGGCTAAATAGTCCAACACACACTTCAGTTTCAGTTAAGCACTTAACCCAATAAACATTGCCGTACATAAAGGGCACTACGGTCAGAGTTTAACAAAATGGCCGTCACCTCTTATAGTACGACTTCCTGTCTCAGTCATTACTTCTCTCCCCAGGCTCCACACACACATATGCTCGTCATGTCTATTATTCACAGTATGATATTCCGCCCTGACAAACACTTAGACACATACACACACACTCACACACACACACACACGCACGCAAGCGCACACACACCTCTTGATATAGACACAAAACCCAAAACCACCCACAATGTGCCAAAGCTTCCATCTGCCGTGGTTTAATAAGAACTTCCTGTGATGTACCAAGACACAAGCTCCAGATCTACAGTACTTATGGATAATGAAACTGTTTTTAATGCAACAAGTCTGCATGTACTGTACCTCATCCAAACGTGAGTCATTTAATAAATATCTAAGAAAGGAAGTAGAGACAGTGTAATACAAACTTTGTAAAATCTATTAGACTTCGCAGATGCTCTAACTTTAGTTTCACTCCAGCAGTGTTAATTAGGTGGTGATAATTCAAGATCATGAACAAATTAATCAAAAGTTCCCCAGTGTTAAAATACCACAGAGTGTAGAATTTACACCATACAGTGTGTGTATACAGTACCGTGCAAAGATCCTCGGCCACCCGTCATTTCTTCCTGCTTCCAAAGAGCTAGAACTTCTTTTATTTTTAATGAAGTCTTAAAGATTAGTTGTTTAGATTTCCTGAATGATTTTTTTTAGCATACCTGACCTGTTTCGAAGAAATGTTTCTTTTTGCTTGTTAAGCCACACAGTGACATATGAATCATTTAAGCATAAAACCCATCTTCTATACTTTAAGGCATGAACCAATGAGAAACCAATGAGAATCAGAAAATGACAGATGATCAGGCCGGTGATTAGTGTACAGTACTAGTGATGCTGAGTGGTTGAAATAGATGAGAGGGGAAATGAGGTTGCTGCTGCAGTTGTTACATAAACAACCAATTTTTAATTAAATTGCATATTTGGGCACTTTACAACCTGTTGCAGTAAAAAAAAATCATATTTCTTTAATTTAATGAGGAAATGCAGAGTGGTTCAAGACTTTTGCACAGTAGTACCATTTTGAGTCAAACAAGGTCTAAACGTGTTTAATCTTCAGTGCGGATTTCACATTTGATTTGCTATGCATGATAAGATCAAATGCATTCCGTTTAATTAATGTGCTCTCCAACCCGGTTCATTTGGTGCGACAGTGAATGTCACCTGTAATCATGTGTATCCTAACCACACCCTCTAATTTTCTTTCTAACCACCAAGCAGCAATTAATACTAAAGGAACATTTTGTGTTTTAGACTACTGTGTAAGTGTGAAAGCAACAACAGCAAGAGATCTGGTGGAAATCATTCAAAATTCAAAACACTTCCAAAGCAATGACCCAGAATTAGACAACATTTCAAATGCAATCCAACCATCTATCCATCTAATGCGACTAGGGATCGTGGAGGCCAAGGTGCCCGTTATTCCCTGCGGTTCACACAAACATTCACACATGCAGAACGGCCAATGAGCCTAATCTGCATGTTTCTGGACTGTAGGAGGAAACCGGGGTACCTTGAGGAAACCCACCAAGCACGGGGAGAACATGCAAACTCCATGCACACACAGACCCCGAGTTGGGAATCGAACCTTTGGATTTGCAGACACACTATCACACAATGTGAAGAGAGAAAGTAAAGTGTAGCCAGGAATAAAAACCCATGTAAGCAATATATTTAAAACAATTCTAGACTAAGATCAGTAAGTGTAATTACACCGATTACACAATTACACAGATATATA
>QMIH01000918.1:17752-43413 GCA_003987875.1 Clarias batrachus
ATATATATATATATATTCCCTTATCACATAATATAACCTTAAGCTGAAAGGGGAGGATAGGGTGAATGAATGTTGCAGCGCTATACGAGGAGGTCTCTAATTAAACACAAGTGCCTTTGTACCCGAGACGCAACAGCTTCGAGAACAGAACAACAACAAAAAAAAAAAAAAAATGAAAAAAAGAAAGAAAAAAGGCGCCCTTTTATTGATTTTGCTCACACCTTGTCTCCGGAGTCTCCTCTTCTTGAGGCCAAAGATTCGCACTTTGGAGAAGATGTCGACCAGGTTGCTGTTGCACAGCCCTTTGCTCTTACTCGGGCTTTTCCTGCGACGGTGAGTCGCCGGTCTGTGCAGGTGCTGCTCACGCGCTTGCCGCTTTTGGCGAATCAAACCGCTGGCGATCGCCGCTGCCATGTCTCACAAGACAGATGGGAAAACGACACACACACACACTCCAACTACCACCACAACAACAGCCAGCATCCGACAACACCGCCGCCGCCGCCTCCTGTAAGCGCAGACGGCAAAAACCGGAGCGGCTTCACCTCCGGGCGCGCGCAGCGAAACGACACCGAGCGATTTGTTGCTTCTTCTTCTCTCTTTCCGTCCCTCTTTTGAGTCCCGCTTTTGTCCCCGTTCATTACCGAAACTAAAATAAAAGATTTTTTATGATTGGTATTGTTATTATAAAAATAATTATTATTATTATTATTATCATGTGTAGAAATGCTGGCGGAGAAAAGTCCAAGCGCCACACGTCGACGTCCACATAACCCGCGCGCACCGTCATACACACTCCGGTGAAAGCTCTCCTGCAAACACGATTCTTCCTGACTTCTTAGATGGACCTCGCAATCTACACATTTTCCCACCCCTTTAAATGATGATTATTTGAATTCCACCCGAGCTGTGAGGATCCTCCAGCAGACATGCTGTGTGAACACTGTCTCCTCTCCGCGCGCTCTCCTCCTGTTCCGCTCCCCCGCCTGCACAGGTGGAGCTCAGTCAGTGTCGGGGAGTTTTAATGTCCGCGTGTTTCTCGTGAAGAGTGTGTGTGTGTGTGTCTGTGAGTGTTCGCGCGCGCCGGGTGTGGCAGTATGGTCGCCTCACTCGCACACGCGCCAAGTTCACTATGAAAATGACTATGCAAAAAAAAAAAAAAATAGTGAAGGAGAAGAAAGGAAGCGTGCAGCGTGCGCGTGTGTCGATTCGGATCGGGGATTGGCATTATCAGGGTAATGACCTGATGCATGCTTAACTCATAACTTTGTCTGATTTATTTATTTATTTATTTATTTTGCTACAATAGAGGTGGCACGGTGTGTTCTATGTTGTTTTTCTTGCATTTCCAGGTTCCGGGTTCGATTATGTCTGCATGGAGTTTGCATTTGCTTGGTGGGTTTCCTCCGGGTACTCCGGTTTCCTCCCACAGTCCAAAGACATGCAGATTAGGCTAACTGGCGTTCCCAAATTGCCCGAAGTGTGTGAATGAGCATGCGAGTGTGTGTACAGGTATGTGTGCATGCTCTGCGATGGATTGGCATCGTTCCAGGGTATGCCCCTGTCTCCTGGGATAGGTTCCAGGCCGCCCGTGTAAAGGATAAAGCGGTATAGATGATGTTTATAGATATATGTTTCCAGGGGCCCCTGATTGACAAGAGCATTTTAGACATTATTTCTTTTGCTGTTTTTTTTTGTTATATAACTGTATATGTAGGGCTCAGGATTGTGCACTGTAGAGTGACATATCATTTTTTTAGCACACAATAGACAATATGATTAACTGAATTTAATTTCATTTTAGTCAACTATACAAAACATGACTGAGCAAAAAAAAATGTATAGGCAAAGAAATAGCACAGATACAAATGTTGACATGTTTTTATGGCTAACTTTGGTTGTTTCTATGACCAAAGAAATATATAAGTAATACATATTAATAATAAAATGCAAATTTTGAGAGTTCTACATTTTTGTGACATCATTCCTATATTCTGGAAGTGGCAAAAATTAGTTATTAGAAAAGCAATGATAACTTCAGTTCTACCTGAAATATTTCCGAAATCCAAAACACAGATAGAAGTCTCCATCAAGGCTTCCTTATAAACACACACACACACACACACACACACACACACACACACACACACACACACTCAGTCACTCATCATCTATACCGCTTAATCCTGTATACAGTGTCACGGGGGCCTGGAGCCTATCCCAGGAGACTTAGGGCATATGGCAGGGTACCCTGGATAGGGTGCCAATCCATCGCAGGGCACAGACACACACACTCACTCATTCACACACTATGGACAATTTGGGAACGCCAATTAGCCTAACCTACATGTCTTTGGACTGTGGGAGGAAACCGGAGTACCCGGAGGAAACCCACCAAGCACGGGGAGAACATGCAAACTCCATGCACACAGAGACGGGAATCGAGCCTGGCCGGGGATCGAACCCGGACCCTGGCGGTGCACACACACACACACACACACACACACACACACACACACACACACACACACACACACACACACACACACACACACATATTTTTTTTTTAATTATTTTTTTTTTTTTAATCATCTTTGACCAGTGATTTGTAGCCAGTACATACAGTGTGTGTACCACTGGAGTTTTGAGGGTTTTAAAAAAAGCTATGGTAATTTATGGAAGGTTAAAGGCTTAGTATAGTAGGGACCCAGAATCTTTAATGGCGCACCAGGTCTGTAATCCCACAGACATCCTGCAGTCCTATCTCTACCCACTGGCATCAACATGCAAAATGTCATGTATTACACCCCCCCATATACGTCTACACATATAATCAGGTCAAACAAATCCCCAGCAGCAGATTGCACATCTTTAAACAGTGTTTTGATGCATATATTTTTGCACATTAATTTTTTTTGCTTTCATTCAATGGAAAGAGACTGCAGTGATTTTCTATTTTAACAGTTCAAAAACAACATATCCTGTATAATTTGCCAAAATTCACACTTTCATTTTTCATTAAAAGGATGAAACTCAAGAGAGCCATCTACTGTCTGGGCCGGTATGTAAAAGCTGTTTGTTTAAAATTGAAAGCAGCTCCTCTCTGTAATCTTGTCATGAAATGTAGATGCCCTCGTGAAATGCAGACGCACTGCAGGTCTGCTGTGAATACTCACTTAATGTGAGTGGGTGAACAACAAGTGAATAAATGTGTGTGTGTGTTTGTGTATGGAATAGAGTTATGTTGGAGACAGTAAACAACTAAGTCATGCTAATCTAAACTACTGCACATGCAAATAAATCAATCATTTCACTTTAAAAAAATGTAAACACTCGTCAAATCATATTGAACCATCTGAATTATGTTGCCAGATGATAATAATAATAATAATAATAATAATAATAATAATAATAATAATAAGTCCTACAACTTAGTTCCTTCCTTCGAACCTTTGGTTAAAATAATGATATTTACGGGTACGTGATTTTCTCACCAAAAGCTTGGTGCTGTCTTCAAGGATTACGGTAGTCCTGCTGGCAGTTTAGGGACCTTGGATAGCTTCAGATGGATCATGCACTATGATGAAACTGTATGTATGAAGAAGAAAATCTTTTTGCACTTCATCACACAACAGAAAGCTACACTAACACAAAAGTTAAATCTATAACACATCATTTTACAGTTTGTCTCACGAAGTTTCCATTTAGGAGCCATTTACTTGCCATTCTCCTTTCCTGGGAACCAAGTTCTAAGAACCTTCAAAGAACCTTTTTTTTTTTTTACCTAAATGCAGAAATGTCTGTTATTTTCAGATATGTTTGTATCATTTTCCTAAATATTGACAGTGCTATAATTGTTAGGTTAGAAGCATCTGTAGGTACAGGGTGGGCCGTTTATATGGATACACCTTAATAAAATATATAATAAAATCGTTATAACCATCGTTATAAAATTGTTATAACCAAGCACACCATTGTTTTTCTTGTGAAATTCCCAATACGTTTGATGTGTCACATGACCCTCTTCCTATTGAAAAAACAAAAGTTGGATCCAAGATGGCCGACTTCCAAATGGCCACCATGGTCACCACCCATCTTGAAAAGTTTGCCCCCTCACATATACTAATGTGCCACAAACAGGACGTTAATATCACCAACCATTCCCATTTTATTAAGGTGTATCCATATAAATGGCCCACCCTGTACATTGATGTTATAATTCAAGAGATCCACTAGAGGGGAATATGAAGCACTATTTTCCTTCCTTCACAACAGCTTGTAGTACAGAATAGGCTACGGACTAAGAACTAGGATGATCTGATGAATAAGCGTAGTCCAGATAATATGACAAGCAAAAAGTGGCCAAGAAAAGTTGATAAGACAAAACAAATATAAAAAATGTATTGTTTGTATTGATCTTGGATTAGTTGTCCCTCCATTTTAATGTGTAGATTTGATCAACTATTCAATCTAATCTTGTTGTAGAATTCTCTGGAGGTTAAGAGTATATACAGGTAATATGGGACATGAAAAAGTTTAAATTAAGGCTTTTTTTTTTTAAGTGAAGCTGTTCAGTACACAATACTGCATGTTCAGTGAAAACTTCAACAATGTTAAATTATTCAGCTTAGAACATTGTGATCTTGCATTACAAGTGTTCCGGGTGACTGACTAAAATATCCTAAAAAATCTTACTTTCTTTTAAAAAAACATTACTGCGCACTTTAATTGTACAGTACTTTCATGTTTGATAAAAAAAGGCATTTAAAAAATGTTTCACCCTATAGAAGGAACTAACATACACTGATCAGCCATACCATTAACACACATAACATCAACATATTAACACTGACTTTTTATATTCTTATGATACAATTATATTATAATTATATTCTAGCAAACAGGTGATATGATCATGGGCACTCAAGGCCATTACCGCAGTGACGAAAGGCCAGTCTGATCCCACAGAAAAGTCAATGCAGAACAAATCATGGAAAAAGTCAATGCTGGCCATTATAGAAAGGCACCAAAACACCCAGTGCACCACAGACTGCCACACACAGAGCCTAGCAGGCAAGGCCATCAACCTGGCCTCTAAATTCCAAAGATCCATTAAGTATCCATGGAATGCATCAAACAAATCGAGGCCCCAGTCTTTTGCTATCATTCCAGTGCTAGACACCACAGCATACACCCAGCATATACCCAGAAATCTTATGGAGTCATTCCCATAGGGAACAGAGCTGCTCCTGGGACACAGAAGGGAACCTACACAATATTGATTACAATATTTTGCCTAGTAATGTTTTGGCTGATTGGTGTCTGTATACTACCTGACAATAATTACAATAAGATTTTTTTTTTTTTTTAAATAGTCATAATATTTTTGTTGTAGCACAAAACACACAAGTACCTGAACAGTTACGGTACACATTTTGCATCATTTTGTCTCAATACATCACCATGATGGATTTAAAATGAAGCAATCAAAGCATTATTGAAGTGTAGCCCTTCAGCTGTAATTCAAGTGCTTTAATAAGAATAAAGTACTAGTTGTTTAGCACTTACAACTCTATCTGCTACATTGTCCCTTTTTGCTTTCATATGACATTGAACAAATGAATATACTGTAAGAATTATTTTTAATACTTGGTTGCAAATCATTTGCAGTCAGTGACTGCCTTAAGACTAGATCCCATTGACGTCACCAAATCCTGAGCTTCTCCCCCTTGAGATTCTTTGATTTTAATCACACTGTCAGACCTTTGCTGCAGCCGTCTTCAGTTGCTTCTTAATTGTAGAACTTTCTATCCTTCAGTCTTCACTAAGTGACGCACTGGGCCCTTTAGGAACAGCTCCTTTCTTTGCTTTAACAAACTCTTTCATTGCTGTCAAGGGATCTTGCGGTCATTGTCCATCTAAAGTGCAGAGTGCTGTTCTATCAGTTTTGGAGTATTTTACTGAATCTGAGTGGAAAATATAGCTCTATAAACTTCATTATACTTGTTCTAGCAGGAGTCACATCATCAATAAACACCAGTGACCCAGTTCCACTGGCAGTCACACATGCCCATGCTCGAGATGATGTGGTATATTTTGGATCATGATCCTTTCTGTTTCTTCTTTTCCTGTCAACCTAATACATGGTAATCTCGGTTTCATCTGTCTAAAGACTCTTATTCCAACACTGGGGAGGTATTTTAGATGCTTTCTAGCATCTGTCTATAGGCCAACCTCCTGAAGAGTATTCTTAACATGCCTTAATGCGGTAAAGGCTTTTTTTTTCCACCAAAGAAGGAATTCTGCAATCACAATCACTTGAAAAATCAAGGTGTCATCTGTGGTCTTCCAGGTCATCTTGTAATGCAGAGTTTACCAGTGACGTCCTTTCTTTTTAAGGATGCAGCAATTCGTTGATTTGGCCAATAATAAAGTTTTTGTTGTTGTTGTTGTTGCTATATCTCCAATAGGTCTGTTTTGTGCTTTGAGTTCATGTCCTTCTCCACAAGCCTCAATACATAATTTGACTGTATTAGGTGTTTCTATTGTATGAACAGCTACCAATAAACATACAGTATTATTAGCTATAAACATATTACTTACTGTAGCGCCTGTGAAAATGGGGGTATTTTTTGAAACATGGTTGTAATTCCTGTTCAATTTTTTTTTTCAACCCCTGAATTAAACCAGACAGTCTACACCTTAGTCACAACTTGGCTCTGCTGGTTGTAATAGTGAATACTGTTTTTATGGCACATGCTTTTTGAGCGAGCGCATTGTTATGCTAAACCATAATTGCACAAGATTCCTTAGTGCCAATGAAGTGAAATTATTCACTTCATTATGTAAAGTCTCTAAATTGTATTGTTTAAAAAAAAAAATTGTTAAAAAGTTTTGAATCTACTGTACCCTTATACAAGCTTACTATAGGACTTCAAGTAAACCACTGAGGACTCGCTTTTCATGGTCTGTCTAACTTTAACTTTAAAGTCTGACAGAGCGCAGACAGTGTCTCACTCTCCTGTCCTCTAAATTAATCATTTGAGTAAGCATAAGGATTTGACTGACTTTGACAAGGGCCAAATTGTGATAGCTAGAGGACTGGGTCAGAGCAATTCCAAAACTGCAGCTCTTGGACATTCCTGGTCTGCATTGGTCAGGACACACAGTGCCAAAAGTTATCCAAGGAAAGAAAACCAGTGAACTGGCGACAGGGTCATTAATGCACATTGGGAGTGAAGGCTGGTCTGTGTAGTCCAATACAGTACAGTAGAAGTGCTAGTGTAGTTTAAACTGATGAAAAGGTTCATGCTGGTTGTGATAGAAAAGTGTCACACAGTGCATCACTGTTATGGTGGCAAAAGGCCGGACCTACTTGATGTTAGGCTGATCAGTGTGTGTGTGTATGTGTCTTCAAATATGAAAATAATCTGCTTCCTTTCTAAGCAACATTACAACTTTATAAGTTGTCCACAGTGTGGAGCTGTGGTTCAAGATGAAAAATGAACCTATAAACAGACACAGACATGAAAGCATTAGGACTTTAAAAAAAATCTGTAATAATAGCAGAGTGGAGGGTGGATTACTGGGTAATTACATATAGTGCTGCTTTCTGCTTCTGTGTATGAGATAGACCTAAAAACTAAAAGGGCTAAAAGCTGGACAGGACGCATAACATCATTGTGGAGTGAGATTGGCACAATACTGGCAGATCTGGATGCATTTACATTGGATCATATTGTACTGTATAGGGGTGCCATTAATTAGGTAACACCGTGGAAGCGACGAATGACAGGCAAGGAAGACGGAAAATGGGACAGAGATCAAAAAGAATTGAACTGACATATTATAGAGGAGAGGGAGGAATTATTTATTTATTTATTTTTAATCAGTCTCACTGTAGAAAAAAATGGGAGCCATCTATAGGACAGAAATGGTAAAACAGTTCATTAGAGACTATTACTGTAAGTGTTTCATCAAGCAGAGAAAAAATGTGATACTATACAACAAGTCATTTCATCTTTTCATATTTTTCCAAGATAAAAACAAGAGTCAAACAAAAATGTAAATGTATTATATGTCTAATATATTGCACTGCTAAGATATAACAAAAGACTCGTTATGTGATCATTTGTATGCTTGCTAAGTAGTGAACAGAACAAGGGGACTAAAACAGACCCTCTGATGCTAAGCTGATGCCATTGCTTCACTACAATAGCTTTGCAATATTCTGCTCACATGCATGTGACAGGGAATGACGCCCATGCTTACGTCTTCCGACTCGCTCGGTCTCTCCCTTGCCTTTCCTCCTATGGCCTAATTGATGGAGTGAAAGGAGAGTCCCTCTGCAGTGGTAATTCCCCCCCCAACCGCACCCGTACTAAACCTGTTGCTAAGCAACACGACTTGAGTGGAACTCCCAAATCCCAGAAAAGAGGAAGTTGGCGAGGCAATCACCTGCAGAATGTGAGCTGACGCAGCAATGATCTGACGTGTTTTTTTTCCGTCTCGAAGGAACCAATCTTCCAGTCTCAGCACCACAACTATATAATAACTACAAATCTATTTATTCCATGTTCTATTCCACTGAAGCTAAATAATTCATTTGTCTATGTGTACTCATTTTCATAATTTTTTTTTTTTTTTTAAATCAGTTCACTGAGGCCTTATGTGCATAAATTTTGCTAAAGAAATCTAATGCTGATGAACTAACACACACACACACAAATACACACACACCACACACACACTGATCAGCCATTGTCACTGTACTGCAGAGGAGCATCAGCAGTTACAATATGATCAGTGCAGCATTGCATTCATAAACAAGGAGTGCTCTCTCTTTGTCTCTCACTTGTTCTGGCTCTCTCTGCTGCTCCATTCACAGACAGAATGATGAGCTAATTCTTAGAGGTAGAGAGAATGGATAAAAATATTACCTCCATAAAGCGGAGTACTTTACAGCTCCATTTTCTAAGGCACAGTAACATATTAATGTGTTTGTCTAGGATTGAAAAGAACACTGATGTAGGTCGTATACAGAATGTGGAGCGTATTGCATATGCATTAATACTATTAATGTACAGTACAGTACAGGACATGCTCACCAGAGAATTTATTAGGAATATCTATACTCTTGCTCATTCTTGAATTGATCTAATCAGCCTATTATGTGGCATAGATCATTAATTCATTTATTAATCCGCTTATCCTGTGTCCAGGGTCACGTAGGCCTGAGGCCTATCCCAGGAGACTTTAGGCACTAGGCAGGGTCAATCCATTGCAGGGAACGCACACACAAAATAGGCATTGTTTTCAGACTGTTGGAGGAAACACGGGGAGAACATGCAAACTCCATGCACGCAGACCCTAGGCAAGGATCGAACTCTTGACCCCATAGGTTCAAGACCACAGTGCTAACCACGGCACCATAGTGCCACCGGAAAAGGATGTGAAGCTCCAGGTCAAACGTGGGGCAAACTGTGATCTCAGTAACTGTGGCATAGAATTTAGAAGTTCGGTGTGTGTGTTTGTGTGTGTGGGTGTTTTTTTTTTTTTTTTTGGGGGGGGGTGGTTGCACCTTGTTGAAATACCTTGTTGATGAGAGAGTTCTGGTTCATATTGAAAGAAAGTCTACTATAAATCTGAACCACTGTGTAGCGGGGTGCCGCCAGTCCTAATACTGTACTGTATGTGTACATTTGTGTCACATGAATTTGATCACTTGCGTTTGCCGGTGAATGCACATTTGTAGCTTAATTTTGCAGGCAAATAAATAGTCTTGAGATAAGCAAAAAAACAAACAAACAAACAAACAAACACATTTTTTTCAAGCTTTTGAGCATAGAAAGCTGTCACATATGTCTGCGGGTGAACGGATGCGAGGCATAAATGCAGAGGCGGACGTTCAGCAAACGTGTTCTTTTTATTAAACATAAAAGGGGTCAGGGAAACAAAACAACCACAAACATAAATAAACGTAACGATGCAAGACACCCGTGTRAACTCAAACCCAGCTATTTATAACGAAACTAATGACTTATTCGGATCAGGTGGACGCCCACGTCACCTGACCCGAGGTGCAAACATACATATCCCAAACAAAACACAAAATGGGTTCTTTGGGCGCTTTGGCGCCCTCTAGTGGTTATCCCTGACAGAACCCCCCCTCAAAGGGCGCAACTCCGGGGCGCCACAGGAGGTCCAGGGCATCCCCCCCAGGGTCCAGTGTCTGCCCTTCTCACCCCGAGGCTGGCTCTCTTGTCCTGAGGGCACGGCGGGTTTGTGTGCCCATAGCTGCCGGGTGATGAGGGCCCGGAAAGCGCGTTTTCCTCGTTGCTGCAGGGCGACGGCAGTGGAGGAAGCTCGCCATTTATCTCCGTGCCGGGCGGCGGCGGAAGCTCGCAGTCGTCCTCTGCGCAGGACGGCGGCGGTGGCGGGAACTCGCTGCGCTCCTCGGCGCTCGGCAGCTCGCTGCGCTCCTCGGCGCTCGGCAGCTCGCTGTGCTCGACGGCTCGGTGCAGCGGCGGCAGCTCGCTGTGCTCGACGGCGCGGTGCAGCGGCGGCAGCTCGCTGTCTACGAAGCAGCTACGTGGAAGGATATAGAGCTCGTTGTTGTAGCTGTGCGGCGGAAAAGGAAGTTCGCCATCTTCGTCGTCGCCGCTGAGCTCGCCTTCGCTGTCTTCGCAGTACCGCGGGTAGCATAGCTCGCTGTCGTCATCGCTGTACCGGATGTATTCCAGCTCGCCGTCGTAGTCGCTCCCGCTTAGCGGAAAGAGGAGCTCTTCTGGGCCTTCTGTGAGGCTTAGCCGAGTTAGCAGCACTTGGAGCGAAGCTACCTGCTCCTGCAGGTCTCGAATGCGCCGCTCATTCCTTTCGGCGCTTCGACCGGTGCTGCTCCACTCAAACTGGGAGGCTGCTCCCGACTGTGCACTTCGTCCACACACCGTTTCTTGTAGTCGCACGCTGTGGGGTGTCTTTCCCCCCTGGTCACCGCCGAGTCTGAACCTCCCGGTCTCTGCACTCCAGTCGGTGCGGGGACTCATATCACCCCCAGCTGCGCCACCTCTGAACGGCGTGCGCCGTATCGCCAGCCGGYAGCCATCCCAGTTTGGCTGCTCTCTCAGCTCTGTCACTCGTTGAGCTGCCCTGCCAGATCTCCTTCTCCTCCTCCTTCCGCTGCGCCGCTTGGGAATCCGCTCGCCTTCTGCTCCGTATTCCCAAGTTGCAAACATCCTTGCCCCCCCCAAAAGAATTTCATGGGGAGGCTCCTCCGCTATGCCTCTTGTTAGGTCTTGCATTCTGTCACATATGTCTGCGGGTGTACGGATGCGAGGCATAAATGCAGAGGCGGACGTTCAGCAAACGTGTTCTTTTTATTAAACATAAAAGGGGTCAGGGAAACAAAACAACCACAAACATAAATAAACGTAACGATGCAAGACACCCGTGTAAACTCAAACCCAGCTATTTATAACGAAACTAATGACTTATTCGGATCAGGTGGACGCCCACGTCACCTGACCCGAGGTGCAAACATACATATCCCAAACAAAACACAAAATGGGTTCTTTGGGCGCTTTGGCGCCCTCTAGTGGTTATCCCTGACAAAAGCGATCTGTTGTACGCAGAGAAGATTCTGCCAGGAGTAAGAACAGAATCGAGTCAGGCTTTTGAAATGCATGCAGATTAATCATTTTTTTACAGTGTTGAATGGGTTACATGCAAAAAAATCCCGAAGCATCTCTCTCGCTCTTGCGCACTCACTCGCTGAGAAGTCGTACTGTATGTATGTTCAAGGTAAGTAATAAAGGATGTAACACAAGGATATAATATAAGGACTTAAAAAAAAAAATCAATCTTTCAGTGTTTGGTGAGCCTGTGATATACAGTACTGTAGTCCATACATGCCAGAAGATTCGTCTTTCCAAAAGAATGGCAAGAAGAAAGTCATTACTACTACTACTACAAAAAAAAGCCAAAAGTCCATCTGAAGTTTTCTAGTAGCTTGTAATAGTTGAAAAATGAGGCTGAAAAACAAAAATGAAAAATTGATTCTGTTACAGTATTGTTCAAGTGCTTGTTTAAATCTGCCAGAATATACCAGTTCGCACCCCATGTTGCACTGTTTTGACTGTTGCTCATTCTCTGCCTCATTCACTTTTGGATTTCTAATATTACAGTTACACCATCATTCATCATCTAGGACATCAGCTAAACTTGCAGAACCGACTCGATTTTAATATTGCACTACAGTCACAGCATGTGTACATGATTTAAGGAGATGCAATAAGTAAACAAATGTTATTACAGGCTACAGAACAACAATATGGGACGATCAATGTGGACCCATAAACGAGTAATAAAATTTGCCATTTGCAATTAACAGAGACATTTGGAGCCAGGATAAGAGAGGTCTGTGTGTTCTGAGCAGGCCAGGTTTACCACTTTTGGATAAAATATGGACTGGACATGTCTCCATTGGTAGGCATATTTTTACAGTATACATTTATACAATTTTTAATGTAAATGCTTATGGATGCGTATAAATGTTTATATTTTTCATATGTAAAAGTTACTCACAGCAAACCTTGTCGTTGATCATTATTATCTGACCAATGTTTCATAAAGTTTAATTGTATTGGTATGTACTTTAAGCTTACCTTAAGCTTTCATATGAGGCTTTTTACTTTTAAGATATTGAATCAGATGACTGAGAGTAATAGCAGATGTCAGATTAATTATTACTTTTGTGAGCTTGTGTTGTATATACTTTTATGTTATATACTTTCCATTGAAATCAGTTTAATATGGGTCTTTAGTGTACTTCTAAATTTAAGATCTAAAAACTAAATCTTCAGTATACTACAATGGGATCACAAACCTGATGCACCCTCTCCTCCCCAAGCATCATTATTTTCAAAGGTAAAGTGCTATAAAGAGATGAAAAGGTTATTTAACCTTTTTAGCATATATATGCTAAAATGAAGCAAACAATATGCTGACGTGTGCGCATGCATAATATTTTAAAGGACAATGTGGACAATGTAATGTAAACACAGCAAGACTCTACTATACTGTATGAGTATGTCCCAATACCATGTCCCAATCATAGGCATTTTTGCAAGAAATACAGTTTAATCATACGTAACTGTCCACCTAAAGACAAAAGCAATACATAAAACTGCATATTCATTCCAACTACAGGAAAAGGTTATTAAGCTCACTGCTTAGAATAAAAGTCTTTAGCTTAAATAACCTTTTCATCTCTTTTTAGAGCATAATAACAGTGTGTGTATGTGTGTGTGTGTGAGAGAGAGAGAGAGAGACTGCCATCTATGAATAATTCAGATGTCATATGATGAAACATGGAGAAAGGCCTGGGGTGACTGACAGAAAATCCCAATAATGTGTCTGACACCTGGTGGCCTACACAAATGGATGACCAGATTAAGACAATCTCAAGGTATCAAAATCAATGCACTGCTGAGCAATCATTTAATAGCACGAACCAATAGAATGAATAAGCAAATTATCTGAACATGAGTGAACACAAGTAGTGAGTAACTATGAAATAAAACCAAATAAATGAGTGACTTTTAATACTATGGGATGCACTGCTGCAAAATATGCATAAGACTGTATATTTAACCTGAACAATAACACTATGTCCAATTTATTTTGTACCAGATTATATATCTTATTAATTCCTACTGTACTGTATTCACATTAGGGTCTGTATCTACTGTAGGCCCCAATAAGTTCATTAAACAGTTCCCCTGCTGTGTTACATAACAACAAGGATCCAGAGCTTTCTCTAGTTATGTGTGTGTGTTTGTGTGTGTGTGTCCGTGTGTGTGTGTGTGTGTGTGTGTGTGTGTGTGTGTGTGTGTGTGTGTGTGTGTTGAGGTTCTAGGCTACTAGAAACTTTGTAATCATTGTGAGCATAAATAGAATAGAGAACTAGACAAACGCATAACAGCTTCCTTAACCCACATAAAAAGCTCATCATGTTACACATGTACTTGCATGTTGTATATATACATTGTGTATATATATATATATATATATATATATACATACACAATGTATATATACAACATGCAAGTACATGTGTAACATGATGAGCTTTTTACCACTTTATATATATATATATAAAATGTAATGTTTTGTAATCTGCTTGTCTAATACAATATTTTCAAGCACATGTATGTGTGTGATACTGTGCTAATCTTAAAAAGGATATGATTTGTTAATGTAGCTTTTGATACAGATCTTCTGTTACTTACGCATATATGAGTCAGTACAAAATGTTGCATTTTTGTATGTCACTAAAGAAAGATATAAGAAACTGTACACCACTCTTCACACCAAAAAACATACGGCCAAAATATTGGTACTGATTAAATGTTTTATGTTATACATATAATACAGAAAAAGGGAGTGTGAGTAACGTGATTTCAAGTCTCTATATGTATGCACTTTGACTTTGAACATGTGTGCCAAAAAGGCTACATTTGAAGTTTATGCAACATGGAAGTTACCAATGTTGCTTCCCTAAAAATGTCAAATTGCTAATTGCCGCTCTTTTAGAGAGATGATTTTATACGTGCCCCAAAAATGGCCATTTTTCAGTGTTATACAATATCAATTTTAAATATAAATTATTCATACGGTATGTCTTTATAAGAATTAATACTAAAATTGATGTAAGCTTCTAGAAGCATATGACCTGTAAAAATTATGCGAAAATCTTAAAAAGCTAAAAATCTGCAGTGCAATTTCATGTTGCAATATCTTAACAACTAAGCATTTTGGAATAATACATTTCATGTGAAATCTAAATTGGCCAAGTTTTATCTGAATGACAGTTAAGATCATTGAAAGATTTGAATAACAAAAAAAAAAGTTACGGACACTAAACGTAAAAGGGTGTGAAACTGTAGTTAGCAAATATTTCCTTTTATCTGATAAAAACACACAACAAGTGTGTGTGCATATTTACAAAAAAAAGAAGCATGGATCTGAAGTTTCATGAAATTATGTTACTGTATATGATCCTGTCTAAAAATTCACTTTTTTAATTAGGTGAGACCATTTTTACTACTGGCCGATTATAAAGGTTGTTGGGTTTTCCCTGCAAAACAAGAAGCAGGATTGTTACTCAGAGTCATCCGAAGACATGTGGAAGATTTAAGTAAAACTTAACAGCCAATGTCTTTGCTACGCTAGACTTTTTTCTTCTTTTTTTTAAAGTAAGAAGTTATCACACGCAAACTCTACTCCGTAGTTTTTATGTAGAAATATTTAATATAGTGATTTTATTGTTTATTTGTTTGATCTTGGCATGTGGCCATGACTTTCACATAGTCCTGAATATCCATGGTAAAATATGATGATGAAGTTCCTCCTGTACCCCTATACTGGAGACATCTCAATAATTAGTTTCATCTTGATATCTCATCCAAGGAGACCATACATAAATATAATCATAAACAGCGTTGAGTTAATGCCTGGATTGCCCCTTATACTCCATAAGAAATGCTGAACTACAGAATCAAAGACCTTGTCCATATCAACAGCACACATGTAGACTGGCTAAGCATATTCCCAAGACACAAGGCTGTGGAAAAGTAAAGAGCGTGGCCTGGATGGACCCTACATTGCATCCCCCTTAATCAGCAATCAGATGGAGCATTCCGTCAAGAACCATGGCATACATGTATTTTGAGAACCTGGGGATTGTGGCTTTCTTAACCCTTATGAAGACTTCGCATTCTGTATGAGCATACACCATTGACCTACCTTCATTAAACATTTAAAATAAAACATTATTTCACAGAATTCTATCTATTTTGTATGAAGAAACATCTGGTCAATCCAGAGAGACTGCATTTAATCAGTCAACTACTGTAGTAGTTGTAGTGTCAAACGTTTTACTGTATATACAGTATGTGTAAACATAGTTATTATTTTTTCCTTTTTAGTCTTTAGGCAACATACAGTAGTAATATATTCTTCCACAAAATCATTTTTGATCATCATTCATACAGTAATTGGTGCATTGGTGGCTCAGTGGTGGGTTTCTCGCCTGCCATGCAGAAGGCCTGGGTTTATATTCTCAGCCAATGCCCAAACCCCAGCCACTGGATGCTCTGCCGGTCCCAAGACCGGATAAAACGGGGCGGGATGCGCCAGAAATGGCATCCGGCGTAAAACCTGTGACATGCTCAGACGTACGGCCTTCTTTAAAATGTGTGTGCTATTTAAATGCTTTACTCAGAGTCCACACTACATAGGGACACCAATGATCCCCAAGAAGAATTTTTCTTATGACATCCCACCATAAGAATATTCATCAATCAGCCTTATCATACAACTGTATCATACACATCCTGCTCCCTGGAACATTTCTACAGCGGTCATTCAAACCACCTGCCATCTTTCCCTGACCACCCATTCACGTGTGGGATTAAAACACATAGTAATATAAATAAATGATGTGAAATCAGTATCAAATGATATATTCTCTTATCCTGACATCGCTCCTCTTTATCGCTGTTGGTATCCATATCTGTGATGTCTGCAGTAACGGTGCCTTGTGGTTTTTGACATTTTATTGGAGTTTCCTATCGTATATCCTTAAGGAATTCCAAGACATTTCATTTTAATTTAAACTGTAAAGGCCAACTGGGCATCCTGTCATTACCTGAGGCCCACAGTGGGTTTAAAATCTAATTCCCACAGTGCAGATGGTTAGAAGGAAAGATGTAGGGAAGTCACAGGAAGAGAAGTTAGCTGTAAGGCAAGGCTGTTAAGCTGAGGACGTTTAATTAGCTTGAGTACCTCTTTGTGTATTTGTTGCTAATTAGCTAAATAAGAAAATAATTAAAAATGTTATAGACATAATTACCTGAACTAACAGATACTAGAATGGATAGGAATACCAACATGAATACGGCACCTGCAAAATTGTTATTAATACTTGAACACACTTCAGTGGTCGAGCATGATCTTCAGCCGTGGACGTTTTAGTTATGCCACGCTAGCCATGATGGGAGTGAAATTATTTCCTTTTTGTCTCTCCCCTCTCTCTTTAAATTTCTCCCAGTCTGTCACTGATACAGTTATTTCTGGCTGGCTGCCAAAGACACCGGCTGACTGTCAATGCTTATTCTATTACAGGTTTGTTGAGGCAGGATGCTGGCTGGCTTGTGGCCAGCTAGCATTGATTTGCACCACTGAACACCATCCAGAACGTAGCCCACTCATTCAGGCAGTGCGCTGCAAATTCCACATCACACATATTCCGAGCAATATGAAATACTGTACCTAGAGGATAGCAAGAAGTCATCTGAATGGTTAAGCTGGTGTTTTATTTCCCATTGATACGGGCAGAATTGGCACACCGTATCAAGATCAAAATAAGCATTTAGGTTGGACCAACTGTCACAGAACAAAAGTACATCGGTGGGTGGATGGATGGATGGATGGATGGATGGATGGATGGATGGATGGATGGATGGATGGATGGATGGATGTTTTCCAAGCACACTACAATTCACAGAGCTGTAATACGGCTCGAACACATCCATAACCATCATATCATTCCATATAAGCAGAAAATAAATACATAAACTACATAAGCAAAACAAATATTACAAATATAATTCACTTCAACAACATTTCAAGCCTATAATAAAAGCTTATCTGATTGCTCTGTCAAGAAATAAGTGTCACACTGCCTGATATAATAAATGTGATTTGCTAATAAAGCATACAGTCGCAGAACCAGTTGTATCTCAGCTTGGATAAGCTGTAGCTAACTGAAGGACGTGTACACTATTTTCAGCTTAAGTGACCTTCATCCACATTCTGTGGATCGTCCTCCAGATCTGTTACACTAACTGTAAATAGAAGATTAACTTTGTGTGTGCTTTTAGACTTTCTAGGCCTCATAGTTCTTAAAAGTCTTTAAACACCCATGAAACCAGTGGTTGGGCCAGATTCACCCTCCCCAGTCTATATTTGCTGCCTAGACAGAAAAAAAGGTACATACTCTAATATCTTATTTGTTTCCTGTGCATTTGATTACAGGACACAATGTGGTGGCCAGTTGATGTATGACAATGGTGCCTCATGCTCCCAGAACCATTAATTCACTGTTTAAGTCCTGAAATATACCCACACCATCAGGAAAGAAAGACTCCATAGATGTGGAAATCAGCCTTGACCTCAAAAAAGAAGCATTAATCTAAAATCTAAATTTTAATTTTACTGTGCTAAAGTATGGAGAATTGTTTACAAATGAAGAAACTTCAAGATAGTTCACAGGAATGTGCCTTCCAGCAAAGTCACCCATATCATATATGATTGATCAATGCTCAGACATATGAAAAACAAAAAAAACAAGAGCTACATCGTGTGACGCAAACACTTTAATTGTTTAAGTTCTTGACAACATAAAAAATGTAACAAGTATGTCTAAAAAAATAATAATAATAAAAAGCCCCTTCTCTCCAAAATGTATAAAGCAGCATAAATCAGGATTTCAAAATTGCATTTGAACAAGTCACAATCGTTCTGGAACAATTTCCTTTGTACTGATGAGACCAAAGTGGAGATGTTTGGTCATCAAGCACAGAGTCAGGTTAAGAGAAAAGCAATATATGCCTGGTATAAAAATGATAGTGTATTACCATTAACACCTTAAACCAACTGTGCTGCATGCTGGTGCAGTGATGTTGAGACAAATATGAACTCCACTTTATATAAGAATATTCTTTAGACAAATGTGAAGCCATCTGTCCAGCAGTTTAAGTTGGTCCAAAAATGACTCATGCAACAGGATAATAATCCCAAGCAAACAAGCACATCAGCAAATCAACATCTGAAAGAAAAAACAGCATTCAATATTTTTTTCGAATGCCAAGTCCAGAAAATCTAATAAATAAAAATAAAAATATATATATATATAAAATACCGTCAGACATCAATAGAATGAATCAATGCAACTGAAGCAATAGCACAATTTCTCCAAATTGGTTGTGAGGCTGAAAACTCCCACTCTATTTATTTTACATGTTACTGAATTGTATAATGCTTTTTTTTCCCCAGCTGTTTTTTGAATGTTTGATTACTTTTTTTAAGAAAAAAAAAAGAAAAAATGATGTTTTCTTTTTTTCCCTTTCTTTTTTTATGTGATTATTGTCATCTGAGGTTATTTGTCTGTTCATAGGAGTTTGTGATCATCTAGGTGCTCATAATTAGAAATATGGTTCTGCTCCCCTCCCCCTCCTATTTCTGCTATAATAATATTCCTTGCTTTGGGAAATGCATTCCAATAGATGTTGTAATGTGGGTATGGGATTTTGTGCAAAAGAGCATTATTGAGGTAAGGCAGTGAAAAGTGATCACTGGAATTGAGGTTGAGTCTCTTCAAAGCTGTACAGCAACTTTGGCAAAGCATGACTTACTTCGTGCCATGCAAGAATTGGTATTGGTCTTTTAGTGATTGGCCAGAGAAGGGAAATCTTAACACTACTGCAAACAAAGACATTCCTAACAGTTCTTTCTTTTTGAGTTTCTATCTTTACCCAGAATGATGTTTCGCTACCTGCTGATAATGGCAGCAGAGGGAATTTGACTTTACTCCATCTCTACATAAAGGGGCCAATGGAGGTTTTAAAGCTCCCCTGTTAATGGTAATTCCACCACTAATGCCATTGTGATTGCCATCTAAAGTAATTCAGTAACTAGCTGAGCCAACTCTTTGCTCTAACTCAGAATTTGCCGTCTCCACTACTTTTTGTTGAAATTCTTATCAATATGACATTGAAAAATTTTATCACATACACCATTATAACTCCTACTGCGCCGATGGTGCAGGAGACAACCTCAACACAACTTTTCCCTGGAATATCGAAAAAACATACCCCTAATACTTAGTTGAAGCTTCTTGAGATTTTATCATGGCATGCAATATTTTTTGCATGAGCTCAATAAACCTGAAACATCTTGGGAATATTTTGAGGGTCAAGGGTCAAATTGAGCATCTCTGGTGCACAGCCCTTTTCAGATCATGCGTATATTTTTCAGATCTGGACTCGAACATTACAAGATCATGATCTTGTTATGGTAATGTGATAGCGCATTGGTAAGGTGCTCGCCCTATCATCGAGAGATCGCAAGTTTGATTCCCGGGGGATGCTTTAGCCGGAGGTCTAGAGAGAGCTGATTGGCCGAGCTCTCTCAGAGGGGAGGGATGAGATGTACTTAATGCTCCCACATCAATCACGGCTCTACAGCCAATCAGGGGCGTCTGTGAGCTCACGCAAGCGGAAGGAGCGGATAGCACTGTCCTCCGAGTGTGTTATGCTGCCCCCAACGGTGTGTGAGCGAGCAGTTTGAAAAGTGATGGATACGACTAATTTAGAGAGAAAATCAGGGAAACCCAATGAATCCATGAAGAAAAGCATCCCAAATACATCATGCTGCCACCTTCATGCTTCACGATTAGCATGGTCTCCTTTTAATGATGTGCTGTGTGTTTTGGTTGCAAGCATATTTTTTGGTATTATAGTTTAAAAGATTCAACTGGCCAGATTTAGCTTGGGTTGGATATCCAGTATACTTTGTGTGGTTTGACTTGCAGTTAATTTTAAATAAGAAATTTAATCATTTTGAGGCATTTGTAAACATTAAACAGGAAACACACACACGCACACACACACACGCACACACACACACACACACACACACACACACGCACACACACACACACACACACACACACACACTAATGAGACTACTCCTACTGGACACAAAATTACCATTTAATTGATAGCCTTATTATAAAAACATGTTGATTTATTTAGAATTATAATTACACTTCACTCTATAATTACACCAACATGTATTTTTCAAAGACACTGTTCAATTCTGTCAAATTATGTACTACAAAACTAAATATACAGGGAACACACAAATGTTATTCACTGATCAATAATAGTATTAATAGTCATGTTTAATAATTTGTTTTTCTGATGTACTGTACAGTACTTGTCTAACCTGGACCTTGGAGGTGCAAGGTGACAGCGTTAACCACTAAGATATGGCTAACTGGAAGTAGGAAACCTCTCAACAGTCTCCAAATTCCTTACTCAATTAAAATGCAACTAGCCCTCTGAAAAAAATAAGTAATAGTCAAGAAATTAGGGATTGTCAAAAACACTAGCTAATACAAATTATTCCTAATCTCTCGAATGTTACAGTACTTACAGTAGCATGATTATGATTCAGGCAATATAAAGTACTGTAGTTGATTTTTAATAGCTAGCTGTAATAATACAAAGTAGGGCAATACATGAAAATTGTAAGTAACTGGGTTATTGCTGTATATGTCAATTCAACCAAATTACAAAATTTTTATGAACATCTTTAGAAAACTTTAAACTTAGTTGAAAGATGAAAAAATGATGTCTACAATGGTGATAGACGGAAAAGGAAACTTGTATAAATATTGTAATACTATGCGTTATATATTGATATAATTGATAATATTATGATGATAATATAATAATATAATTAACATTATGTTAAAATAATATACATCATACTATTCTTTCTGAAGCGTGTACAACGTTGGCTGACTCAGGATGTGTGTATATATGTGTGTGTGTGTGTGTGTGTGTGTGTGTGTGTGTGTGTGTGTGTGTGTGTGTTCTATGATGTTTTGTTGACAACAATGATTAAGATTTGTCCTTTCTGCCTACACTACTGTATGTCCCAGTGGCCAGTACAGGCTCCTGTTTGCATGATTTCTTTTTCAAAGGTTATGTAAAGATTAACATAACGTACCTGGGTCCCTCTGGCCAAGAACCCTGCGTATCTGTTTTTCAGTCAGTTGAACTATTCTGTCAAAGTCCATAGCGGTATCCTCTCTTTGTGTGAATGCAGCCCAATGATATTTTTTGTCCAGTGCATTTTTTAAGTCAGTCCGCCCCACCACTCCCTGGTACTTATCAAGACTATAAATACACCTTTGTGTCACATACAGTATATATATGCAAGTTAGACATAGAGGAACTGATGATATCCAGGCTTATATTACTTGTTTAGACAAAGGCTTATTTCTAATAAGTAAAATGAAATTGACAAGTTATTACAGTTAATCTAATAAACTTTTGGAAATTTCAAATTTCAAAAATTCTATCAGAAAGGTTTCCTATTAAATGAACTTTCTACTGGCGACAAAAGTTATAATAAATAACACAGACTGAAATTTTGTGTTTTATAGATATTTGGGGGAAAGTGAATAATAGAAATGATTTTTAATTAATGTCGTCATAAATTACAAAAAAAAAAAGAAAAAACTATTTTTTCTGCAATTACATAACCAATTTTGAAATGAAGTACCCAGTATTCAGTCTCGTTAAATGGCCTTTTTAGCCACCAACTGTGTCACAAATTGTGCAATTGGTAAATTGCACAATTTCAATACCAAACACCTTCTACTTTAATTTCTGCACCTTATCACCATGTCAGCAGCATACTTGGACGGGTCGATTAGCCCTTTGATGACCTGCGTCTCTTAAACTAAGGTAGACAGATCTAATCTAAAACCTTTCACCACTCCGCTCACACGAGTCTAATGCTTGAGAGGACGGAATACTCCAAGATTATTCCTTATTCATTTAGATTAGGGGAAAGTGATGATATCCTTATGAGGGCATGACCTCTGAGGTTATGCAGCACAAGTGCATGTGGGTAAGAAAAACCATAGTGGAGCTGATTATTTTACTATAACAGTATGCTCTGAAGTTTGTTATTCAAATTTCAAATAATGGAAAGACTATTTAGTTCCTGTTTTAGAAGCTATAAACATTTTCCCAGCGTGTCATGTTATTGAGGAAATACACTAGGAAGTAGTGATGGGAAGTTTGAATCATTTTAGGGACTCGGTTCTTTGAATCTCGATCATCAAAATGAAGGAATCTTTTTTTTTTTAGTCATTTAGGTCATTACGTTCTTTTGACCAGAAAATAAAATTTTACATTTTCAATAAACAGACCCCCAACTCCTCTACACACAAACATTTTGTCCAGTAAAGAAAATATTACACTGTAGCTAAGGTCATATTATAAACAGAATGAACAGCTCACCGTCATATCTTCAAGTCCGAGTCATTTGTTCTTTTGAATCATTTGTTCTTTTGAATCATTTGTTCTTTTTGCACTTCATTGCGTCTATGGGAGTCACGTGACAAAAGAACGAACGACTCGGACTCATAGAGGAGAACCGTTCGATTCTGTTTCCTGTACATAACCTACGGAGGTTTCGCGATGATTTGCGCATGCGCGCCTAGTAGAAAATGAACGAATCACTCTCCGGGGCTACTCGTTCTTCTGAGTCATGTTAAAGATTCGTTCAAAAAGAACGAATCGTTCATGAACGACCCATCACTACTAGTAGTACAGTACAAGGGACAGTAAATAGATGTGAGATGTTTAAAAAGTGACATATACTGTAATAAAATAGTTTATACAGTTTGTACAGGCAAGTTTTTTTCTTGGACATCAATTCACTTTAGCAGAAATAAGTTTGACCAGTTGAAGGAGAGAGCCATTAATTATAAGCCGTCCAGCCCCACGCTGTGCTCTCATCATTCACAAGAAAATAGTCATCCTTTAGTGCTTTCTGTTTTAGTGGAAAACCCATGATTGTGTATTTAGGAGCATATACCAAAACCAGTTGAGAGTTAAAATACTTTAGAAAAAAAAAAGAAAAAAGTTTGTCATTAGGGAAAACTATCTACAACCAGAGACAGACTGGCAATTTTGCATAGCGGGTATTTTCCCAGGGCCAGTGCACTGTATATACACCTTGTGATTGATATAATTTAATTCATGTTTTTAATGTATTATAAATACAAATAAAATTGAATTGAATTGAATTGAAATATGTACTGTAGGTGGATGTGTTATTGCATGGCCGTGTACTGTATAGACCTGCAGAATGTCCATGCAAAATGTACCGTGAAAGCACTCCAAGGGAAAGAATTAAAATGGTCTTAAATAGCCGAGTCAGTCATCTAACCTCGGACCAACTGAACATGCTTTTCATATATAAGATATAAGTGATGGAACCACAAACGTGTAACCATGAATCAGCTTAGCGGATACAATAAAAGCCCAGGGGAAACTCAGCATCTGGCGATGTCCATGTGTTCCAGACTTCAGACAGTCAACGGATTTGCATCCAAATATTAAAAAAATAATCAACTTTATACCTATCGTTTCATTAGTTTGACCAATTAAATTTTGAACATCTGGAAATGAGAAATGCACCACTTTTGTTAAGCTGCAAGCCTACACTTCAATTCCATTCTGATCCAGTCTCGAGATTCACATCTTTTTTTATCATTTATTTACTTGTTTGTTTGTTTGTTTTTGCAACATTACAAATTCCGCTTCAGGTTCTGCCGCCTTTAACTCAATTTCCTACGGCAAACAAAAGAAAGATTCCATTGAATGCACCTCGAAATGACTGAAATGATTGCAGAGTGCAAGCTCTCCAAAGACAAGTGCATTGTCATAGTGCTACGCAGCATGATGAGGATTAATTGCTTTGCCAGAGAGATCTCTTACTCAACTTTTACTCATCCTTTGGTTTCCTATACCTCATTGGAAAACCTTAAGACTTTTTGGGAAGGACGCAACAAGGCCACGTTTGCACGGTCAAGTGCAACGAGGCCTAGTTTTCAACCTGGGTCTGAAATAACCAGAACACTGCAGTACTTTATTTGAAGAAGTAGCCCAAAGCACATGTGCTAGCGAACCGGGAGCAAGCGGCAGTGGACACTAAAGCACTATTATGTACTCCATTTGGATTGCCATAAGGAATCGCACTTTACTTCAGAAGTTATTTTAGCACTCACATAATGTTTCTCCTTGTGCTAATAATTACAATTCCATGTTATTCTATACACATTATGGATATAATGGAATACAGATACATTAGTAGGAATGGACAGATAATGCAATGGAACAATTGCAGGTATAAAACAAGGCAAGCTATTCCTTTTTTTTAATTATTCTTAAAGAAGAGCATACACAAAAAAAAATGCACCTGTACACCTGAACATTCATGCACATAAGGTAAAGAGCTTCACTTAATATCCACATCAAACATCAGAATATGGGAAAATGTGAAAATCTCAATGGCTTTAACCATGACTGTTGGTACAAGAAGGGCTGGTTTGAGTATTTTGGAAACTATTGATCTCTTGGGAGTTTCACAAACAATAGTCTATAGACTTTGAGAACGTTCTCCTAGAACAGTGAGTGAGCTACAGCTATGTGATTGAAAATGCTATACTGAAAAGAACCAACCCTTCTCGTATCAAAGTCTAGGTCACATTTTTTTCCTTCATTCTGATTCTGATGTTTGGTCTGATGTACTGTGAATTGTTAACTGAAGCTCTTGACCTACGTACAGTATATCTGCCTGATTTTAGACCTTGTGCTTCTGCCACATGATTGGCTCATTGGATTCCTGTGTAAATAAGCAGGTGTACAGGTGTTCCTATTAAAGTGTGTTTATGCACATGTCGATATCTATATTTATACATCTATATCTGTATATATATATATATATATATA
>QMIH01000918.1:43437-62326 GCA_003987875.1 Clarias batrachus
TATATAACATCCAGTGAGTGGCAGATCTTGGGAATGAATCTCCATTCTGTACAGCTGTGGTAAGCATGACAGAATATTCTGTACAACAGGTCAAACCTTGAGACAGGTGGGCTGCAACAGCCGAACGACCATGTTAGATTCCACTTCTGTCACTCAAGAATCGAAAGCTGAGGCTTAAATCTGTAGAGATGAAGACAGAGAACACACAGTCTGGTCTGATTAATCTTGATTTCTGCCGAAGCACCAGACGGCAGAGTCGGACGACGGTGCCAAAAGCAGGAATCTATGGACTCAACCTGCCTTTTGTCACCAGACCAGACTGGTAGGGGTAGTGTAATAGTGTGGGAAAGGTTTTCTTATGCATACTTCGTTCTTGTTACCAGCGATCATCCCAGCCTATTTGGGTACAGTTGCACACCATGTGCATCCTTTCATGGCCAC
The DNA here is from genome assembly GCA_003987875.1 of Clarias batrachus. Classification (NCBI taxonomy): domain Eukaryota; kingdom Metazoa; phylum Chordata; class Actinopteri; order Siluriformes; family Clariidae; genus Clarias; species Clarias batrachus. The sequence continues at coordinate 43,879 of QMIH01000918.1, forward strand.
GATTTAGCCATGACATAATGGCTGCAGTACTTCCAACATAATCATACCATTATCATACTTCGAACATACTCTAACTACCCATTTTACATTACAATGAACATGTTCAGGAACCTGGCATTTAGTTCAATGATCAACAATGACTTTCCCAGTCTGGATATTGATCGGGAACAGAACACTTCTGGAATATAGAAGAATGATCTACATATCTACGTATATCTACATCTTTATCCATCTATTATTTGTCTTATGGTTTATGACTGATATGGCTATGCATTAAACAATGTATGGTTAATGGAATTTCAGATTGCATTGCTTAAATTGAAAACCAAAGTAACCTATAAAATATTATAAGTAGTGATGGAAGTCAGGAACCATTTCATAATCCATAATCCATCAAATGTTTGAGTAAAATCAATCGCTTATCAATTACTAAGCGGTTTTTCAAATTGCACATTCCAAAGCTTTTTTTTGCTTGTTTTTCTTTCTTATTTTTTTTAAACATAATCATCTATTACTAAAGATATTAAAGTTACATGTAACATGACAGCTGTCGAAGCAGAAGTACAACTCAGTTTCATTATATAGTGCTTTGAACAATGATCATTGTTGCAAAGCAGCTTTACAGAATCAAAAACTAAATTAGGTGGAGAGGACATTGTATTTTTTACTTTGTCATTGTTGCCCAACTAGTATTTAAAATTGTAAGGTCACAGATTTTGCACATCATGAGCTTCATATTAATATTTTCTTATACTGGTGGTTATTTGTGATTTATTTCCTAAAACTAAAGTACGCCCGAATCCGGGAGCAACCCTTTTGCCAAGAAAAACTATACAACAGCACAGCTATAAGCATTATAGACATGATGCTCCTTTTGATTTTATGTGTATTTCCTTTTTCTAGAAAGCAGTTGTCCGTGTGTGCAGAAAGAAAAACCTGACACTAGAAATGCACAAGAACTCAACTGATCATCGACTATAATCGATGATCGTCCCATCAAAAAAAAAAAAAAAACCGCAAGCTTGTCATATAATTCCAAGATGCATGAAAATACATGAAGGTGACAAATAAAAAACAGCATAAAGTACAATAGTAGTATTAACATTATATTTTCATAACCTTAACCTTTATCATCAACTTCCTTTATCATGGGATGATATTAATCTGTCAGAATAACTTAATATTTATAAAAAATAAATAAATAAATAAAAAATCTCCTCAGCAAAACAGAGCTATCAGCTTTTCTTTCTATTTTTCACCCATCAGTCAAATTTAACATGCTTTAAACATGTATTAAATGAATAAATACAACTAAAACCATCAAAATAACTTTCACTTTGTACTCAATTTATATGCAAAAAAAAAAAGTTGAGGTCATCGCTAGTGTGCAAAAAAAAAGTTTGATCAGCTTCACCCTTGCAGTGCTTAACTCCGTATGAATGACACGATTTAGTTAGTTTTTTATTACTTCAGCAAGACATCCAACACATAATCTAAATCATAAGCCCACTCAATGTGTTACAATGTGAAAAGCATAATGACAATATTCTTTAAGGACATGTTTCAGTGTTCAAGGGAATTCATCCACATCCTTGTACTTGAAAATATTTCACTTATAAAGTCAAAGTCAAAGTGAAATCTGAAGGTACTGCAAATTTTCCTAACTGATAATAATGCATTTCCAGCGCTCATAAATGTAATTGAGTGATTTGTAAATGAAGTACAGTATCTATATTTATATACTGTAAATATTTTGGAATACATTATTTAGACCCTTTTGATTACTTGGTGCTGGTCCAGGAGACATGAAAGCCAAGAGTCCCACTGTGATACATCTATTACCAGAGGTTCATATATCAGAATGAACAGTCAAAGTTTAATGGCTATGAAAATAAAGGCAACGCCACTGATTTTACTTTGCATGTGCACATACAGTATATTACACTTCATAAAAGTGGTTTAACCCTCAAAAGACTGCTAATGATACATAAAATATCAATAAATCCTAATTGAAAGTCATCACGTCAGAAGGGTTATTATGTTTGAATTAAGCAAAGTAAACAACTAAGAAGATTACTGGAACTGGGATAAGAACCCTTCAACAACATATCAAAACATGGGAGTGGAGCACTGAACTTTTGTGGAAGGAATGTGGTCTGTTATAATCATGAATGGAGATGATTTAAACACTTGGTAAAATTGGAAATGGTAAAAAAGCATAACTTTGTGTGATAGTAAATTTTTTTTCAAAAAAGTTAAAGTAAGAGCATTTCCATACGCACACAAAGATAAAGAGAACTCACAGGAATGGGACTATGTGTGTCCATAAGAAAACCACTTGTTATTGCGACTCATCAGAACAAAGGCTTCAGTTCGCCAGGAGGCATAAAGTTCAGACTTTGGAGCAAAATGGAAAAGGGTCATGCGAATCTGATGAGTCCAGACTAACCCAATTCTTGAGCGACGTGCGTATCAGGGTCAGAAGGCGCATGACTCGAAGCACCCATCATGCACTGTACAAGCCTCTGGAGGCAGTGTTATGGTCTAGGATCAGCTATGTTATGTGGAAAGTCAGATTATGACCTAAATGACCAGAGTATTTTATCTTGAAATAAAATGGTTCTGGTTCATTTTCACACATGAGCTGGCCACCACATTGTATACATCATTAGCGACATCACTCATTAGCATCACTGTGCAAACCACACCCTTGCATATATTATTTTTAATTTTTTTGCAAGGGTGTGGTTTGCACAGTGATGCTAATGAGTGATGTCGCTAATGATCAGCATATTCTGTATACAATGTGGTGGCCAGTTCATGTGTGAAAATGAACCATGTGCATGTATCATAAGGTAAAGTAATAAAATTGGCCAAATAAGGATATCTAACTGACATTGCAAATTTGCAACTTTAAAAAACAAGAATATATATTTTTGAAGAATTCATTATTTTTTAGGTTATAAAATGATTGAGGTTTGACTACCACACGAACACTTCACTAATAATACTCAGTTCAGGCACAAAAAAATGCGTTGAGAAGAAAAGACTCAAAGTACTGTAATTGTAAAAGACTTTAAAAGACAATAATTAATAGGCATCAAATGTTCAGTGGGATCACTAAGGTGAGGAAACCCGAGACGCTGCTTAATAGAAAAATATGCCAAAATTGCACAAAAAAGAATGAACATAATTTGGCCAAGAAATACCCTGAAGCTAATTTTTCAAAGGTCTTCTGTGCGTGCCTCAAGAACTAGGTGCAAACAAGTGCCAGTGAGTCAGAGCTACTATCATTAATGATGAGATAATAGTTAATAGGGTGAGGTAGTTAGGCCTCTAATTTTCAAATAGATGCTAAACTCTTAGGAGTCTCTGAAATACACCGTCTTCAAACAGTGGTACAAGAGGACGTTAGCAGCATTCAAGAACACCATGATATTTATGCAATATCACAATGTTCTATCACATGTATCTAAACGCTATACCCATTCCTCAACTGATTTAAGGCTTCTCCTAAGTGGGATTTAGTGAGATAGAAAAATTGTCCTGGATGCTGTGGTGGCTGCTTTAGCTATGACTGGTTGTGAACTCATGGATACTGTGCATGGCTGGCTCATGAAAGTTGCTGAAAACAAGAAAATAAGTTTGGTAAAAGTGGAAACTGAATATTTTTTTATCAAAACATATCAAAGTCTTCCTTTTGCTCAGATTTTTCTTTTTGTTTAGTTTAGTTTGTATTTTGAGGCAATCCGTTTTTTCTTCATTATTCCTTTAACTCAGCAAAACCTGCCCCAAAGCCTGATACTACCACCACCATGTTTAGTACATGGTACAGTATTCTTGGGGTTGAATACCTCAATTTTACACATGTCTCTCATTAAAAAGTTTTTCCAGACAGAATTTACAATGTTTTTTTTTTTCTCAGTCATCTTGAAGATGCCGGTTTTAGGAAGGGCCTCTTTTCTTACACGGCAGCCTTTCAATTCAATTCAATTCAATTTTATTTGTATAGTGCTTTAAACAATGCTAAACGTCTCACAGCAACTTTACAGAATCAAAAGAAAATTATGGAAATTTCAGTCCATGGCAATATAAAAAATTGGTGTTGTTTCAGCAACTCCAAGCCCTCGCTGAGGATGACAGTTTGGTCTTTTTCCAGGCCTCGGAAAAGTAACTACACTTTACTATAACTTATAATTCTCTACAGTTTAATTTGCAGTTAGAAATGGCCCTAAGAGATATCCATTACTTGCGTAACTCTACATTTTCATACTCAGATCTACCCTGAGCTCCATGGACTTTCCCATTGTACAGTGTGTTGGTCAATACAATGAGTGCTTCAGGTTTTAACCTGAACCTGTATTGAACTTTATATTGTATTTATATTGACCAATTGGGGGAAGAGCTGCCACTGTTGGATCCTTGAGCAAGGTCCTTCACCCCCAAGAACTACAATCAGGTGTCAAGCTGGCAAACCCGACCCCATACAGAAATGACGTGTATATATATATATTATATATATGATTATTTATATGATGTTTCATATGTTTAATATGACTGATCATACTGCCTAATACTCCTTTTCCAAACTCTAACTCTATCAAAAAAAAAAGAAAAGAAAAAGATTTGTAATCATATATTAAGATTTTTATTAAATGTCATGTTGACATTACTTTTTTTGTAATTAAGAACTATAAGTAACGTACACTTAAATAAACTAATAAATCGTAGAAATATTTGCAAAGCACACATCAACAATGTAGCACCATTGGTTCAAAAGTATCGCACGTATACAGAATGAAAACTACAAACTTCCCAACATTATCAACTATTCAGAGTTTAGATTGTGTTGAGGAACACAGCGTTGCTGTTTACACCACATGCATCCCACATGACTGGATCTCAAGTCTCTTTTGACCGTATTCACTCTTTTTCTCGGTCCATTTGTGATTCAATCACCCGAGATGGATGTTAAGACCAAGTGTGAGTCGACTACAGCTGCAAAAGGTTATAGCGTAAAAAAATTGCAACAGAGGCCAAGACCTCTTTTTAGGTACCAGCTGGGTCTCGCTGAATGAAGTTAAATCATATTTAATGTTTGCTTGCTCTGCAATGGAATCACATATCAATCACATCATGAAATAGTTTGGGACGTTAATAAAACAGGACTGTACATCAGACATTTCCCAGCCTCAAGCTGTTGATTCATACAATATTAGCCAAGGCAAAGATTAAGGCACAGAGGATAATGTGTTTTTAATGATTAATTGTCGTTGAGCTTTTGGTTGGCTTATAAATATTTTAGATTGCCGTCGCTGCTCACGTCAGCGCCTGGCTTGGGGGGTGAGGGGTTCCTCATAGATCATGTGCAACAGTTTTGCATGCTTTTTCATGCGTATTCTGCATGCACCAAGTTTGTTTGTGTATGTATTTTTTTTTTTTTTTTTGAGGCATTCGGGTTCTCCACCTGCTTGAGACGCTGTCTTTTTGACCAATGAGCTTTGCACCGCTACTGTACTACTGCAGTAGCCGCTCTTACACCGATAGTCTGGAGCGTAGGGACAGTACACAGCAACAAGCGCCGCAGTCTGAGTCTGGGGTACCTCGGGATGATCTAATGAGCTAGTGATTCCGCAGCATGTAAGTTCAGAATCAGAATGTAGTGCATGGCAGGTTTTCCCGGCACAGTCTGGGAGGAGGACATAGTACTGTAGATTGTGAATGTTATACGCCTTATTATGCAGCAGCAAGGTGTGCAATAACTTATTCCTCTACTCACGCGCACACACAGACACACACACTTGCGCACCAATGCAACTACATTAGAACACCCATTACGGTGGTGAGAGCCGGGGAGTGATGATGATGATGATGATGATGAGGGGGAGGGTATCATGAAAGGGGTAGGAGTGAGTATACATCTTACCACTTGGGTTCTTGTTTTTCTTAAGACTCTTGCCACAAAGACACTGCAGCATATGCGATCCTTTGCTGAAAATGTTCCAAAGAAACCACATTGATTTGGGCAAAGAGCAGTCCAGCAGCCTAGGCGCCCTCATAGGGAAGGGCTCTTTGCGGTTGCATAATAGCCCTGCTGGATCAGTTCTGCCGCACGAGAATGCCACTTGTACCATAGAAATCGCCGCGTGATGCGCCGGCTCGTCTGCGTCTTCATCCAAGTGCAGAAATATCGCGTGCCACTTGAGGACGGCGCTCGGCGTCGCGTGCGGCTCGTTACCAGCGGCGTCGCCTTTGCCTCTCCGGCTCGTCCGTGCACTTTTTCGATCGCATTTGTCGCGCGGGGGTGGGTGGTGTGTGGCCTGATCACGGTGCGACGCGAGGGCTTTCAGCACAAAATAACATCGCATATTAGTTCGGCGCTTCGTGGTAAGGGTGGGATCTGCTCGCTCTCTCTCTCTCTCTCACACACACACACACTCTCTGTCTCTCTCTCTCTCTCTGTGCGTGTGTGTGTGTCTGTGTCTCTCTGCGCGGCGTCAGAAGCCAGGCGAGGACGCGTGCCTTGGTGGATGAGGACCGCAGCGGTGAACCCCAACTAAGCACATCGCCAGTGTGTGTGTGTGTGCGCGCGCGTGTTTCTCTCTCCTCTGATGCCAGCAGCTCCAAAAACTTCAATCGTTATAAGGGTTTCCACTGATTAGTAGTATTAGGATTATATCAAAGCTCCGGTAAGTCGCTTTCCGAAAGTGGAGCGCGTGCGGAGCGAACGTGCCCGCGCAGTGTCGAACCCGCGCGGTGTTGAACCGGCGTCGAGACCTGGAACTGGAGACTGGAATCCCATCACGCAGACACGTGGCTTTCACATCGGCTCGGACGCGATGCCTGCGCCGGGTTGCGCACGGAGAGACTTAACCAGAAGGGCCTTGTGGCATCTCGCTCCATCCAGATTCATCGCAGCGTCCAGAGAGAAGGAGTGTGTGTGTGCGCGCGCGCGTGTGTGTATGATAGAGGGAGAAAGAGAGAGAGAGAGAGTGAGGGAGGGCGGTCACTCAGCTCATTCTGAAGCGCTTCATCAAATTGCATCGGTGATGCTGGTATGTGTGTGTGTGTGTGTGTGTGTGTGCTGGGGAGGGGAGGAAGCGTATTTAGGGAGACGTTCGCACAAGCGGCGCAACAGCCGCAGTGGCTCCCTGGAAGTGAGCTGAGTTCAGGAAAACGTCAATACGCTCCCAGTTCCTTCTGTCTGAGACTGCAGTCTGATAACTGTACCGCCGATTCAAACCAAAAAGACAAAAGAAAGGAAAGCAGAGACATGGAGGGAAACTCTGCTGCTGCAACCGGCATGCTTCGTTTATGAGCTAATGATACGATGCAGCTTCCCTCCCGTGCAATCAATCAATTCTGTGTAATTGAAGTAATTACAGTATATGAACAGACTAATTCCAGCTCTTAAACAGTCACATTAGAGATAGGCCATGTCCCTAAACATCCTGAAGAGTCCAGTTCCGAGGTTTTGCAGCTATATTTCTTGTATTGGATTTTTTTTTTTTAAAGGCACTGCTTGAATCACTGTATTGAGTAAACAACGTAAACAACAACAACAACAATATGCTAGTGCTAGTTTTCAAAATATTCAGTTTGGTTTTACACTGGTTTGAGTTTATTTGAAGCACAGTTTGAAATTGGCTATGAACAGACAAGGACACACGTGAAATATACAGTGTCAGACAAACAATTATACACACTTCAGAAAAAGAATTTTTTAAATACATTTTTTATTACTAAATGTATTGCTATATGGTATATATTGATGTATATGAAAACAATAATATATTATTAAGATTAAATGAATACATTAATATTGGTATATATATATTGCCTGCCATGTGGAAGGCCCGGGTTCGATTCCCAGCCAGTGCTCAAACCCCAGCCACTGGATGCTGTGCCGGTGCCAAGCCCAAATAAAGGGTTGTGTCAGGAAAGGCAACCAGAGTAAAAACCTGTGCCAAGCTTGTATCTGCTGACCTGGTGGTCCACTGCGGCAACCCCTTGCTGGGAGCAGCTGAAACAACTACAAAACACACACACACACACACATATATATATATATATATATATATACTGTATATGCTGCTTTTTTTTCTTTTTTTTGTAGAGAAAATTTTATATGTGCTCCACAAATGGCAATTTTTCAGCATTATATTGTCTTGCTTCAAACTATAATAAATAAAATGCGAATCATTTATATTCCTTTATGAGTACCGATGTTAAAATTGGCTTTTAGAAGTTTATTACCTGTAAAAATGTATGGGAAAATATGTTAGCTACTATATTGGTAAAGATTTGAAATGTACACAAATTTAAGAAGAGCACTGAATCACTGCAGGTCTTCAAAAAGGCCTCAGACCCCTAAGGGTTACATTAAAGCATTCCGGTTTTTGGTAAAAGCTTAAAAAGCAATAAATCTGTAGTGTCCGTAACCATGTAAAATTTATGCTGCAATATCTTCACAATTTTGCATTGTAGAATAAGGCACTTTTTCAGGTTCATGTCTTTTCATGTGAAATTTAAATTAGCCAAGTTTTATCTGAATGACCATTAAGAGCATTGAATTCAAAAGTTACAAACATTACATAAAATTGCATGAAATTGTATTTAGCAAATGTGTTTTTTTATCTAGCATTAAATGTGTTTATTTATTTAGCATTAAGTATTATGAATAATGTATGTTTTTTATTGTATTTGTATCTTTTAAATATACAGACACTGGAGAAACAATTTCCTTCGGGATTAATAAAGACTGATCTTATCTTATCTTATCTTATCTTATCTTATCTTATCTTATCTTATCTTATCTTATCTTATCTTTTTTGAATCTATGAATTTCTAGGTCCCTAATTCTTTCATGGTGTTTTTCTTTTTTGCAGTCTTTTCTAAATGCACCACAAAGCTTTGCCATGGGCGCTGCAACACGGTGGTTTTATTTCTATACATGTATACTGTATACTTCCAATTTTAAAAAGTCCCAGTATGCTCTATGGTCCTGCCAAGACCTAATCATGATAAATTGTTATAAACTGCTTCATGATGCAGGGTTTTGCTGACTGTAAATCACTTTAACTGCTTCTCATATGATAATAAATTCAATAATATTACAAAACCAATGGTGTAACATGCATTATATTTTGTTGAACTTAGTTTTGTGATTTCACTAATAATACTCAGAAACTGAAAGCTAATGCTAGAATGTAGTTAGAATATAACACAAAATGTACCTAAAAACCTCATGCATCTTTAAATGCTACTACTACAGAAAGAGCAGATCTGAATAATTTAGGAGGCCTTGGTCCTTTTTCTTGTATATAAGCCACTGAAAATGTTTGAAGGCAAAACTGTTGGAAAGGGAGTGGGGAGTCTCAGTAGCTGTAGTTATACTGACAATATTTCTTTAATCTTAATCGAAATCATTCTGATTACATCAGTGGTTCACTAATATGTGCAGAGCAGGGGATCCTCCAGGACCAGGGTTGAGACCCACTGGTTTTTAGATATGCATTTACAGGCTGAAAGCATTTAATCAGATATACAGTATGATTTTTCTTGACATGTGGTTTGTATCCAGTTTGATCTTTGATATTTGTAATCTGCCAGGAGTAAAATACAAGAATAAGAAAAATAAGATTTTTTTTTATTTTTACCACCTTTGATAAAAATTTAATTCATACAATGGAAGCAGCTGACCAAGTTACTCCGACATTGTTCGTAGCAGGGGAACAACATTTGCATGTCTGCTGTTTGTTCTAATTAAGCATCAATTAACTGAAGTTTATACAGTGTCACATCACCTAATGTTACCACCACATGGGGCAAACGTGCAGAAAATATATTTATCTCAACAAGAGAGAAACAGCTGCATCATCTGTTTACATGACTAAAAAATTTGTTTCTATTTAAAAAAAATTAAATCACCTCTCTAATTCTATCATATCAGGCCAGATCAAGACAGTCTTTCCCAACTGAGCTGGATGCATGATGGATTTTGCTAGCAAAACCTACAGTACATACTGTATTAAGCTGGCAACTTACTAACATCACCAAACTTTTGTATTCTGCTTTATTATGAATTTCCAGACTTGTACCGCAACTTCTGAGGGATGAGGTCTCTTCCTCAAAAGGCGCTGCTGTTGCTGCTGAGTGGTTCACATCTTTTGGTATGGCCTCAGTGGATTGTGATACCTGATTCCTGCCCTCTGGAGGTTGTTGGTAAGGTCACTGATTCTTGTAGAGATTTTTTTTCACAGCTCTTACTACTGTATATTTCTATCACCAACTTCTATTGTTTCATTGGCTTACTTTTTGATGCCTCATTGTTAATACATCACTAGGCTCTTCTCTTTTTATGATATTGTTTGTTAAAATTCTTCGACTCATTTCTCCTCTATTCTCACTTTTAAAATAGTTTGCCTTTCTCCCATGAAAAGCCCTCTACTCATCATGAGAGTATAAATCCTTTTTAGCAAAAACATGCAGTATGCTCAAACAAGAGTGGATATTCAGAGCTTTCCTTTTTTTATAGCATCAACATAACAGGGCAAGTATGTGCAATAATAATAATAATAATAATAATAATAATAATATGTTTCAATATTTATGGTCACTTGAAAAGGTCACTTGTGTCTCAGTGGTAACAAATGTCCTTAGTGTATAACAACAACAAAAAAAAAAACAGAAGAATTGGGCTTACTGTTCCAGCACTTTTGGAGGGGAATGTGTGGACTGTATAAACTATTTTATAAGCTGCCTTTCATACATTTAAAAAAGGGTGTATTTTTGTATCTTAAACATATTAGAAATAAAATAATAAAATACAAATTAAAATGTCTTTGTTGGTAATGCAATGGTTATAGATGGAGCTTTATTATACCTGGCTCAATCGTATCTCATATTCTCTCCCTCCATGTCTTTTTTCATGCAAGTGCTCTGCAAAGAACTGGCATCCCATCCAGACTGTGTTCCTGGGATAGGCTCCAGATTCACCATAATGGAGGAATTGTTGAATAAAGGTTTCTTTAACCTGTCCTTTAGCAGGCGAATCAGTTAATCCAAGTTTGGTTTTACTGTCTCAGCAGAAGTCGAACATTATGTGTATCTACTCTTAATAGAAATGTTTAGATGCAGCAATTTTGAATCATTTCTACTCAGTGAATCTTAATTGTGTGTGTGTGTGTTTGTGTGTGTGTGTGTGTGTGTGTGTGCGTGTGTGTGTGTGTGTGTGTGTGTGTGTGTGTGTGTACATACATACAGTAAAAGTATCTATATAAATAAAAGAAATGTTTCTTTACGTTTCATACATTGGAGGACCTGAAACCTGAAATAATTTTCTGTCTGTCTGTCTGTCTGTCTGTCTGTCTGTCTGTCTGTCTGTCCGTCCGTCCATCTGTCCAGCCAGATTCTGGACAGAACTTTGTAAACCTTTGCCAGTACAAAAAAAGTGTTTTGTTAGTTAAACTTGCGCCATAAATGAATTCAAAATTCAAAATGTTTAGTAGAAGTGAAGTTATGAGACAGCGACTGCGCGTGTGTCAAACTGTGGGCGTGTCTTAAAACGACCACTGGACAGAATTTAATGAAACTTAGATATCTGCGTACAGTTTAACCTGCACCATAAGTGAAATCAAAATGTTGTGTGAAAGCAATATTGTAAGCAGTTATGTGACAGATTTAATTAGCCACTTAAAAAAAACGTATAATAAGCACAATAGATATTAATTAGAAAAGCTAAACTGAATATTTTTACTGGCATTAGTTACAACAGCGCTGAAGTGATGTAAGTGAATTTTTGATGTAAGTCGTTTTAAGTCAAAACTTTAAAAAATCTTCATCCGATCTACTTTTTCGATTTCTCATCTGTGATTCACTCTCTGATTACCAAACAAAGAGTGTATTCAACCCCTCAACCTTACAAAATTTTATTTCTTTGTATTAGTAAGTTAGGCAGAGAGATCTGGCGTACAGACAGACAGATAGACATGTGTACATGGGCTTCAACCTGAAATAATAATGATATCACTGATTACATTAAAGCTGATCAGCTAATTTTTTTTAGCTTTAACCTTTTAATTATTTCTACAAACTTTTCTTTTTGCTCACACTAAGAGAAGTCATTTCCCTTCCTGTTGTGACATATGGTATCATATTCAAACCATATAAATGCTGTTAAAATATAATTATCGTGAGGACCTCCTACTCACAGGTTAACAGGCTAACACATCATAAATTAACAAGACAAGGCTGGTTTCATTTCACACTGAACCCACTGCAACAAATAAGATGTACTTAGCAGTAAATTATTCTTTTTGGTGGTGGAGAAAAAAAGAGAGATACATAGAGGAACAGTGTGTGTGTGTGTGAGAGAGAGAGAGATGGCGTATGAGTCAACTTCACACAGGATGACAAAAATATTGCTCTCTTACAGCTCTAATCAACTGGCCTTTCAAGGTTAATGGTCAATAAGCAAAACAAATTAGATAGTATTCTCATTAAATCAGCTGAAATGTCAAGGCAATGTGTCAAAATTTTTAAAAGTTCCTGCAGCATCTATTAATATTTATGATGAGTACAATGCAGAACAATTTAGTTAGCATCAGCATCATCACATCAGAGCAGACAAGGTGTCCTGGCAATGCAGATATGGCATATGCAGGTGTGTGTGTGTGTGATTGTGTGTGCGTGTAAATGTGTGTGTACTGTAAATTAATTCAAGTAATATTCACATATCAGTTTATAGACGATAGCTATAATTATAAAATCAATATAATTCCAAATGTTAAAATATAACTAAGAGTTACACTGCCACAACCGTAATATCAGTAAATAAATTCACTAAACTGTAATCTTAGAACCATTCATCCTTTTTTTTTTTTTTACTAAAAAGACATTACTCCTTGGCTCCTCTTGCGGTGCCATTTGTAAATGACTTAACAGTGGGAAAGCTGATCAGGATGCTGTCTACCATTCTCTTCAGAAAGTGGTAAGGATTGGAGGAGGACAGCTGACTCTCTTTACCCTCTTAAGATATTTATGAGATTTCTCAAAAATTTGAAATTATTTTTGAAGGCAGGTGGTTTTGTGAGTCCAGAAGAGAATTAAGACAAAGAAAGCTGAAGCTTGTTATAGTTGCATTGATGATGTTCACTTGTTAGCAGTCTACCCAGGTCCTCCATTATCTCAAATGAGACCTAAGAGTGTATTATCATCAGAAGTACAAAAACAAGTCAGAAGTGAAACACTAGTGGACTGTTGATACAGCCTTGGGGGATGCCGTAGATACTGTGTTGCCAGTCTTGATGGAATTGGGTCAAAATGTTGTAGCTCCTTTCGGTATTTCATTAAGGGTTAGCAATCTGTACATTTTGATTTTGGCACAGGTTTTTATGACAGATGCACTTCTTGATGCAACCCTCCCATTTTGTTTTATCCAGGTTCGGTATCAGAACTAATGGTGCCCTATAACCCCAGTGGCGAGATATGGTGCATTGGCTGGGGCACAACCCAAGGCCTTCTGCATGCCAGATGAGCAGCTTAACACTGAGCCTCCAGTGCCCCATTTACAGTATGCCATTCATAAATGGCTCTGTTTTGGTGATGACCACTATCCTGACATAATTGTACTTTTTGTCCGGGTAGATAGATAGATAACCGATAGAGAGAGATAGAGACACTAACACAAAGCCAGGCTGTAAATTGCACACTGTATATCTTATATACAGTCAGTAGACTAAGGATAACATGAGAACTGACCAGAAGTTACTAGTGCAATACTAAAAACAAAAACTGCAAAGATGCAGTATATAAGAAGCATATAAATAAAGTATATACATTTAAACTTCATACAGTTAAAAATGTGACAAAGTGAAAAACTGCGAAAGTGACAATGAAATTGAATCTATGTGTAATGGCAAAATATGCAATAGTGAGAGTTACTGAGCAGAACCGTGATGAATATAACAGATGAGCCTCAGCCTTGATCTACATTCCCACGCCCTTGTAGTGAGGTGTTGAAGAACAAAGTGTTTGTCAGTTGAGCAGCTTTGCGACAGAAGTCTTCCACCGACCACACTCTTCTGTTAGCAGGAAACTTTGTGCAGTGGGTTCTCGGGGTTGGCCATGATGGACAGCATTTTGTTTAGTGTCCTCCTCTCCACCACTTCCTCTCAGGAGTCTACCTCAAACCACCGACCAAAATGAGGCTACCACCACGTACAGTAGAAAAGTACACTGGCAAAGACTGAATGCTAAAACATCAGTAGGTGCTTATTACAGATGTTGAAAGATCCTAGCCTTCTTAGGTAAGTAGGTTAGAGTTGAGTGAATGGCTGCAGATATGGTGATATGGTGTTGTTGAGTGGTTATGGGGGTAGGTGGACTGGAATAGGTTCACGCCTGTGCCTGCTGCTCAAAGGTCTTATGATGAGCTTCTCAAGACATTTCTTGATAAGATCTTGGTCAGTAGAAGTTGGCGTGGTCTTCCATGCCAGCATTTTATTATGTGCTTTAAACTTTGCACAGGAATCACTGTCATAGACATGTACATCCTGTATCCTTGGTACTTTTAAAGTGATGGTGGATTCTCTGTGCACAGTGGCACTTTGCTTTTCTGTTTGGCTGAGACAACCTGCTTTACTTATACTTTTTAGACCCATAATATCTGTGTTGTAAAATAGCATGCATTCACCTTTACCAATATGCTTAAACAATAACCATACGTTTTATATAAGAGAATATGTTAAAATCTTCTTTACTGTAAAAGAAAAATAAAATGGTCATTTCTGCAGTTTCAGGTATGATTTCCTCTGTTTTTTACAATACAAGCAAGAAACGGCCACATTATTTCACAAGCATCATCCATCTGCTCGCGGTCCAAACATCTCAGGTAATGTGATAATGTCATAATATTGTCTAATGTAATTTACTTCCAATGGCAATCGGATAGACTCATTACTCTGTTAGGAAAGACACACACTGGCCATTCTGGAGGAGGTCCATTTGTGGGACAGTCTCAAATTATAAGGAATTTATTTTAAACAAATGGATAGATCACAATTACAATGCTGTACAAGTCTGTTTAATAAGCGTTTTAGGATCGATCGAGTCAATTTCTCATGAATGAAGGCCTAAAACCGAATGACACATCAAGCACACTATTTACAACCCACTTCTTGCACTCTCTCTGGACTCTTGGGACAATAATTGCACACCCTTCACACCACATCACTATTTATTCTATAGCACATGTCACTTTAAGTACAAAACACTTTATAGCATACTTGCACACCCCCTGGACATCTCTGTTTATATTCCATAGTTTTCCATACTGTACACCTAGGTTCACCTAGGCTTTAATATATTTCTTATATCAGATATATATTTTTTCTGAATTTGCACCCAGGTTTTCTTATTTTCTTATATTTTTTTCTTATATTATTTTTTATTTTCTTATATTTTTCTTATTGTATATTTTTACTGTACATATATTTTATTATTTTATGCTTAGTTAAATCTATTTCTACGTTCTTTGTTATATTCTTTTGTGTAAATAGTCTTAAATAGTTTTTATTCTAAGGTCACGGGCAGTTGCCTAAGCATTTCACTACATATCGTACTGTGTATGACTGTTTATGTGACAAATAAAATTTGAATTTGATTTGAATTTGAATTTGACACTATAGAGCATTTGAATGTGCAAACATTTAAAAGGACGTAAGTCTGTGAATGATTATCCTGGCCACTCGTTGCCATGAGCATTTCACGAGTAGAACGTCTGAATCTTGAACATTGATTGATAACTTGTCACCAGCCACGTGTCTCTTCCACAACAAGAGTGGAAGGGACACATCTGTCTATGGGAACTGTACAGATAATCATTATCAAATACCACTTGCACGCTACAGGAACTCAGGTGGAAGTTATTGCCTCATGCCCTGTATAGTCCTGACCCGTTCCAGACAAGAGGAAGGCAGTTTGATCATGAATTCAACATACTCACTCACTCATCGTCTATATCTCCTAATCCTGTCTTCAGGGTCACGGGGGGGGGGGATGGGTGCTGGAGCCTATCCCAGGAGACTTACAGTAGGGCACAAGGCTGGGTACACCCTGGACCCTATATATTTTTTGTCCTGCATCAAGGAAAGAAAACAAGTAAGGGGATTGCTGAAAATGGTATAACTGGGTTAATAACTGAAAATGATTACAACCTGGAAGGAGATGGTGAACCAACATGATCAAGGAAACATCTTGAATGAGTGTGATGGGTGATTATTACAACTAAAAATAGAATTACTAAAATTACACACGCACACACTCGCACACTCGCACACTCGCACACACACACACACACACACACACACACACACACACACACACACACACACACACACACACACACACACACACACACACACACACACAGCAATTAACCTAATCTGCATATCTTTTGACATTGGGAGAAAACCAAAGTACACAGAGAAAACTCCACACACACCTGAGGTGGGAATCAAACCCACGAACCAATACACAGTACTGTGTAGAAGTCGTAAGTTACATTTCTTCATATTTTGCTTCCAAGAGACTTCCTTGTACTTTTATTATAGTCTTTAATTTAATTTAATTTAATTTAATTGCTGAAGACCTTTTTTTACAGAGCCCTAAACTGTACAATTAAAACTAAATTAATTTGAATGATTATAATGCCATAAATGTGAAATTGTAATAAATACATATGTATTGCTTCGCTCAATCCTAAAATTAGACTATGATGAACAATTATCCATAAATACAATAAATCAAGCACCTCTATGATTATGTAGAATTGTAAAGTCTCTAACAGCTCTGGGTTTTAATCATTGTTTAACATATTGTATATTCAGCAGATTCCAATGCTTTTATAACAACTATAATATTTATGTTTGTAAAAAAAAAAAAGAAAAGAAAGAAACGAGAGAGATATCAAAAAGAAAATCTCATACAGGTTTGCATAACTCTGACGCCCTCTGCTGGCCAAACAGGGAAAATATGTCTTGTGCACCCAGTGTGTTTTACACCCATACAGGTATGTCTGCTAGAATAATTGTAATTCACACAACTCACACAATTTACATAAACAGTTTTTTGCACTATATTTTTTACACGAAAATATAACCAGACTAAAATGTAAATAATGCTTAATTTAATCACATATTAAACTGCTGCACCCTTCAAATAAAAACAATTGCCCCGCCACCATTTTTGCATTTTTATGACATTCATTTAAGCCTTAATTTATTTTTTATTAATTAAGTATGTGTTGTGAAAACATAGGTGTCCACTAGTAGAGTATCTTTGCAAGAGTGTCTTTGCAAATTAAGGGCCCAAACCTGTTCCAGTACAAAGCATCTGTGTGCAAAGCAATGTTCACTAAGACATGATGTGGATGACTCAAGTGGCTTGAACTGAGAAATGACCTTAAAGTCAATGAACAAGTATAAGGATAAATGGCATTGCTGACTTTACCTCCTTGACCAAATTGTAGGCTGAAATTTAAAATTGATTTATTTGTTTACTCGAGCCTTTTGTGAATAGTTTTGCCATAGGTAAAGGAGGAACTATGGGGATTCATTGGCACTGAGTTTTATGGTGACCTTGTACTGTATGTTTGAGTGCTATTGAATGTATCCCCATTATTCATTCTCAACCTACTGGTTGGTTGTTTGTTGTTTGTCATATCTCTCTGTTGCACATAAAAATCCCAGGAGATTACCAGTCTTTAACGAGTTAAAACCAAACGCCAATGACACAACCACCATGCCACAAATCGAGGTCAGCCCCCATTCTGACATTTTCTGTGAACTTTAACTGAAACTCAACCCATATCTACATGCTTTGGTAATTACATGAACGAACAGGAACACACATACTGTACGCCCATCAACCATAACATTCTGACATTGACTAGGCCCTTCCTTTTGCCACCAAAACCTTTGCAACAATTTGAGCTAATTCTATTGGGTCGGATTACATGGTATGTTGCGGGAAGCAAGAAACTGTTGCTGTCCCAACATCAGACTACAAAAAAAAAAAAAAAAAGCTTTTTTTTTTTAAAAATCTGTAAAGGGAAATACATATTACCAAGCATAACAAAAACATATTTTTAAAGGTCAAATTTGAAGATATACCTAGGTTGTTTGTAGTCTTTAAATATTTTAGTCATAATTTAATAATTGCCTTCCTTACAAAACAACAAGAAATAGGCATTTGTTTTTAGTTAATAAGCACTTCAATAAACCTTCTACCTGAAGATCTTATTAACCCCTAGAGATTGTTCTATGTGGAATTATACAATGGGTGAAGTAAAAGAACATGATGGATTTAAAAATCAAGGATCATGAGTATGATTGTGTAAATACAGTTAATTATAAGAAAGGAAGGTTGGATTTTTTTATTGTATATA
>QMIH01000918.1:65043-90176 GCA_003987875.1 Clarias batrachus
TGTGTGTGTGTGTGTGTGTGTGTGTGTGTGTGTGTGTGTGTGTGTGTGTCAGTGTGTGTGTGTCTGTGTCAAAAAACTCCAAACTCCAAGACATGCTCCTTTTTCAAGTCAAAATTTATTAAAAATCTTTGCTCGTCTTGCGGAACACTCGTAAACTGAGTTACTCGCAATCCGAAGTTCTACTGTATATCAATTTAGCCTGTATACATCTGCATGTCTTTGGACTGTGGGAGGAAACCAGAATACCTGGCGCAAACTCACCAAGCACACGGACCCGAGGTGGGAATGAACCGTGACATTGCTGACCACTAAGCCACCATGCCACCACCTTGCAACCAGTTAAATACAGTAGTTAAAAGGAACTGCTGTACACACACACACACATATATGAACATACAGTAAAAATTATAATTTATTTGTAGCTTTGGTGAATTGGTGAGACAGGTTATTGGTGATATAATATAATATGTATGTAAATAACAAATTACCATGCCAGTGCTACAGGGGTGATATACTGTATAAAAGCACCATCCCTGGGCACTAGAAGTACTGTATGATGCCAGATGGTTTATGTTCATCTTCGTCAACTCGTTTACTCAAGTAAAGCAAAACAAATCTACAGTAGCATGTCCAAAAAAATTTTTTCCTAGGCTTTATGATGAGCTCTGAAGGAGTACTCACCTTGAGTCCAATGTCAGGTTCCACAGACTATAAGACAATATGTATTAAATCAGCTAAAAGACTCAACACACTTTTCAACATGTGCAAGTAAAATATGTGACCTTGAACACATGAATATGTTACGGTCTATTCTCTCTCTCTCTCTCTCTCTCTCTCGCTCTCTCTCTCTCACACACACACAAAAAAAATAAACCTTGTCTCTTAGGGTACCTAAGATTCTCAGGAAATAATTCTCGTCTTACTTGTTTACAAATCAAAAGTTACATATTTGTGCAGAGAAACTTCTGCTTTTATGTTAAACTGTTGATTCATCTTTCCTCGATTGGAGGAGCTTGGAGGTTACACAAACACATTAGTACAGGCCAAAAGATAAACCCGAGCCATTTTGCTCCACAAGGCCGTCCACCTACTCCTTCGTGCTGGTGGCAAGCCTTATCTCTATTCCTTTCTCTCCTCCTATTGGTTACGGGTAAACCATTATCAAAGTGCACAGAGATATCGGTTACTACAAAGTGTCTTTAATCAGACTCATACCTACTGTAAGCTCTAAAGGTTATTAAGCCTTTGAGCTCAGTGTAAAGCAAGGCAACATGAAGCGCATGGAAATATATATAGTGTGCCTTGAACTCTTACTGAGCGCATGTTTAAGTGGAGTACTGGCCAAAAAAGAGGGGGACGTCATTTCAGAGGAAAAAGATGTACTGGTGCTGACCGAAAGCAACTTTAACCAAGCGCTTAAAGAACACAGCCAGTTACTGGTACACTTCTGTAAGTATGTGTGCGTGTGTGTGTGCGCAAATTCTCATGCTATACCTTATGTCAGGAAAATACTTTCATTATGTAACTCCAAAAAGGAACTAACTGCTTTCTAAAAGTAACTCGCTTTCTTTGAAGGCATTGTGTTCAGTGTTTCCAGTAAACACAAAGTAGTTTCAGTAACAGTATATCTGTCTGTGTCCTTCTTACTTTGGTAAGGACATTTGGTGAAGAGTCTGATCACAATACAGGAAAACAAGATGTCCCGGTTTTAAAAGAGAATATAAAAATCTTACCACACAGGTTAAGAACACTATTTAGTTAACAATAACATTATAACGCAAAACATTATGCAAGGTATTAGTTCAGTATCTATCTCCTTGTGCCACTGGGGCAGGTCTGGCCCCTCAGGGGATGACTCCACAAGTGGTGCCTATTAGTTTGACGTTAACGGTGGATCCTTTGGGTGCTGTCGGTTGTGGGTTGGGGCCTCCATGGATTAGGCTTGTTAGTCTGATCTGGGAATCTGAAGGCCAGATGCCTTGAAGTATTTGCATGGAAAGCCCCATACAGAGTAAGCTCTGGTGTATTGAGTGTTCTGATACCTTTCCATCATGGCCAGCATAGACTTATTCTTTTTCCTGCGATCTTTTTGCTTTTCTGTGTGATCAGACTGGACGGCTGGACTTTGATCGCCACAGGCACTAATAAGCCTTGGGTGCCCATGATTCTGTCACCAATTTACTGGTATATAATTGATTATCAGTGTTATTCTCTTAGCTTGGCAGTGATGTTAATGTTGTGGGTGATATGCAAAAATCATTATATGGACAAAGGTATTTGGCCAATATCTCTTTAATTATTCAAATGAGGTGTTTTAATCAGGCCCCTTATCTCCAGTGAAGAGCAATCTGACCCTTCAGCATACCAAGACATCTTGGACAATGTTATGCTTTTAACTTTGTGGAAGGCCCTTTTCTATTCCAACATGACTGTGCACCAGTGCACAAAGCAAGAACTACAAAGACATGGTTTGATGAGTTCCATGTGACTGGCTCGCATGGAGCCCTGACCTCAACCCCATCGAGCACCTTTGGAATGAACTGGAATGGAGATTCCGAGCCAGACCTTTTCGTCCATCATCAGTGCCTGGCCTCAGAAATGCTCTACAGAATGAATGGCCAGGAATTCCCGCAGAAACACTCCAAATTTTGTGGACAGCCTTCCAAGAAGAGTGGAAGCTGTTACAGCTGCAAAATGGGGACCAACTCCATATTGAAGTATATGTTTTTACTGTAGATACAGTGTCGTTCGCAGGTTTGGCCAAATATTTTGGTTCATATGGTGTTTAAATAAAAAATACAAATGATTAACTATCCCAACCAAAAAATATAACTCAGTACAATAAAAATATTTTTGAATTAATGATCATTGTGTAATTTTGTGATACTAAATGATATGATTGTTTGTACAGATGCTCCTCTCTCTGGTGAGTCTCTTGGCTCAATTCTAGAGTTTGCCAAAGCAGCCAGTGAGCTCAAGAAATCCAAATCCTCTGTGAAACTAGGAAAGATTGATATCGCTAAAGAAAAAGACTTTGCCAAATCCTTAAATGTAACTACAGTGCCATCATTACGACTGTACCTCTCTGGAGACAAATCTAGCCCTATTGAATGTCCAGGTATGTAGAAATGATACTTTTTTTATAATTATTATAGTGTAATGCCATCATAAACCAATACTTAATAATTTATAGTTTAATTTTAGTTATTTTAATAATAACATATTATTAACGTAATAATGTCGTTTATTGTGTGCACGGATCTAATAACATTTTATTATTTTATTCTGTGAAATGATACAGTGGCTACTTGTAATTCATTCATTCATTCATTCATTCATTCACTTGACTTACATAACATTATATAGAATAAACATAACCTAGAACCAATAAAAACCTTATCAGCAGCTATTTCATTAACACAATGTGTGAAAATTGTATTTTTAAACATTATTTAAAAATCTGGAAGCAAATTGGCATCATAATTATTTGTATTACTTCAGCCTTTGAAAAACACATTTTGAAATGTAAATACTACAGAACTTATTAAATCGAAATATTTGAATTTATTTGAAAATCGATCACATAGGATTCTCAGTAGTCTGTATCAGGCTGTAAAATTGAATTTATTATGATGCCAATTTGTTTCCATATAAAAATGTTTTTCATTCTTCTGACTTTTTAAGACACTCTTGCTGTCCACTGACTGTTCCCGCTTATCCATGAACTCTGACTGAATGCCCGGCAATCACATTATGTCACCTTAGTTTTTAATCTGACCTACAGTATTAAGGTTAATTTTCACGCTTTCTGACGCATTTTTCTCCTTTCACACAGTTCAGCTTATTATGGATGATTTCAGAAACAAATGGCAAGAGGAGAACCAAAATAATTTCAGATTTTGTGATTTTTACATTCAGTTTATTGTATGCACTGATGTGTACTGATGATGACTCAAATGCAGAAACAAAAATCTGTACAGCACACCAAAATGTGGAGGAAAAAAAAAAATCAGCCAATTAGAGTACAGTATATGACAGACTGCAGGACAATGCAGAACGGGCACGGGTACACTGCAATCTCATAACAGCATTGTGAATTCGCAATTTTTTAAAGCCCAACAACAAAATAGAGACAGTCCCATTCTCACTCAAATTTATTACCAACCACAAACAATACTAAAATATAAAACATACAATACCAAGCCTTATTAGTCAATCCATGTTCAAACACCTGGAATCCATTAAAATGTTTTCCATTAAAGCATCCATTAAAATGTTTTAGAGGCGGAGGTTCACCAGGCTAGCCAGCTAATGTTACTCGTGCAGTGGAACACCAATGTTGTCCCTAAATCTTTGGGCTAGTGGGGTATTTCTGTTAAAATCAAATAATTTTCAGGACAATGAGAATAGTTGTTCTCAGCAAGGAAATGCATGCTCTTTCAAATGGGTCCTTATTAAGTACCTTTAAGCGTACAGCTGTGGCCAACAGTTTTGAGAATGACACGTATTGTCATACTGAAATATATAATAATAATAATAATAATAATAATAATAATAAATTATATATATACCGTTCTCCCAGAGCTTCTCCCAGAGCTTCTTCTCCCAACCACCCAAGAACAGTTTATTGACAAACAATGTGTTTTCA
The DNA here is from genome assembly GCA_003987875.1 of Clarias batrachus. Lineage (NCBI taxonomy): Eukaryota > Metazoa > Chordata > Actinopteri > Siluriformes > Clariidae > Clarias > Clarias batrachus. The sequence continues at coordinate 69,692 of QMIH01000918.1, forward strand.
GGCATTATGGAGCAAATTGCCATAAGGCAAAAGTGATCAGGGTGGCATCAACTTTTTGGGTCCATGGCCAGGAAACTGACCTTAATTCCACTGAGTCAATCTTTAAGTGGTCAATCTTTAAGAAGCGGGTAGAAAAACAAAAACCTCAAAATTCTGACAAACTCCAAGCGTTGATTATGCAAGAATGGCCTTCCATCAGTCAGGGTGTGGCCTAGAACAGAATTGCAGATGTCTTGAAAAAGAAAAAGGGTCAACATTGCAAAGATAAACTTAATTAGTCAATAAAAGCCTTTGACAGTTATGAAATGTAAAATCTGACAAAACAATCTTAAAACACTGAAGCAGTAGACTTTGTGAAAATTAATATTTGTTTTATTCTGAAACTTTTGGCCAACAACTGTAAAAAGAAAACGGTCCACATTTATTAATGTTTATAGCATTGACTAAGAAGAAGTGTATGTGCTTTAGTTCTGAAGACCTCTACTGCCATCATAACATGGCTTAAAAGGAGAGAGGGTCCTAGTGCTGTCCTTATTACTGATCTCAGCCAGTTGGAGAGCGTACTTCAAGGAGATGATCTTATGGTTCTGGGATTATTTAAGGTGATCACTCTACAATTATAATGTAATATAATATATACATATTTTTTGTTGTTAATGTTGTTTCGTTTTTCTTTAATGACTTTAAATTGTGTGTGTGTGTGTGTGTGTGTGTGTGTGTGTGTGTGTGTTTAGGATGTTGAGAGGGGCTTAGTAAACGTTTTTTACGACGTGGCAGCTGATATTGCTGACCTGACCTTTTGTGTAACAGGAAGCGAGCAGATCTTTACCAAGTACGATATATTTGATGACTCAGTTGTGCTTCTCAGAAAGGTAACAACATTACTTTTATATATGGAAATATGACTTGTTTCATATCTTCTATAGGAAGTCGAATAATCTCCTAGCATAGCAGAGACAGTTAATACCATGCTGCATGAATGACATACCAATAAAATGTTACTTTTTTTTTTTTTTTTTACATTTTATAAATAATGTTAAAACCAATAATGGTTAAATTATGTGCACACTGTTCTGTTCTCATAGTCAAAAGTGGCAGAAACCTTTAGGATGACAAGCGAAACCATAAAAGAGGATGTCATTCACTTTATTAGAATCCATGAGATGCCTCTTGTGACTGAGTACAATGGCAAGGTGCTTATGCTTACATTTTGGCAAATTTCTTTTTAAACAGCTTGGACCTGGTTCCTTAAAGGTTCTTGTCTTTTTGCTTCCCCTCAGTCATCATCTAAGATATTAAACTCTGTGGTACAGAATCACTTGGTTTTGTTCATTGATAAAGCCAAGGGAGGATTCAAACAAATATACCGTGCCTTCAAAAGCACTGCCAAGGAATATAGAGGCAAGGTAGGTTCTCAATGTTTTATGTATTGAAGTTAAAACAACATAACCAATGCTCTTACTCTTCTAGGTTAAAGGTGATTAAACAGAGTTTGTATTGGTGTCATTTATAGAATTATGCAATCTGATGAAATTGTACTGAAGCTGGTGAGCCTAGTGGCCTTTACCGTATATGTATCGTCTCCTCTTAAAAGTATTGGTCAATTCTCCTGCAGCAATAAAATTCTTTTTTTTATTTATTTTCTCACTATATAATTAAGACATTTGGAGCAGTGGTGGCTCAGGCAGTTGAGGCTCTGGGTTGCTGGTTTGGAAGGCCTGGGGTTTAAGCCTTGCTGCTGGGTCACCACTGTTGGGTCCTTGGACAAGGCCTTCAACCCTACAACCTACAGTCTACAACTCACTCACTGCATGCAGTGCTAGTCCCAAGCCCAGTAAGAAAATGGGGAGGGTACCACAAAAACACATCCAACATAAAACCTGTGCAACCTTTGGGATAAACTGGACAAGGCCTAAGAAAGAAAAAAAAAAAACAATTAAGGTTTTAGATCAAAAGATGTGTTTGAGACAATACTGTAGATCATAAGATGTTTTCGCTTCTATTTTCTAATGTTCAGATCTTATGTTCTTCCAATATAGCACTTTTTTGGCTGAACCCATCCATGAACCAACTTATGACAATTTTTTATTTTGTGACCCATCTCCACCACCAGTGTTAAATATCATTTGAGGAATTGTATTTTGGGGGGGGGAAATGGTTTGACCATTTGGTACAGATGTAACGACGTGGGTCGCGCGAGAGGCAGCGCCGTGCTTAAACTGTTCAGAACAGGCAGATCCGCAAGCTGTTACCACGCGGAGTTCTGAACAGGCAAAAGCACGGCCATTTATATACACGGTTGCTAGGCAACGCCGCCAACGAGCCGCACCTGACGGCGGGCTTATTTAAGGGTCCTGATACCGGCGCACTTCGTGCGATCATTTAGGTAGCACCGGTGAAGGTATCAGGGCCAAAGAAATGAAGAAAGAAAGAAAGAAAGAAAGAAAATAAAATAAAATAAAATAAAAGACAGACAGACAGTGTGCTGTTTAGGGACCGAGGCAAAGCCCCGGCCTCTGTCTATTTAAGACGCCGGCGAGAGCGAGTAAGAGATAGAGAGAGCGGTACGCAGAAGTACAGCGTGCACGCTCAGTACGGTGTGTTAGTGCACGAAGCACAAACACTCTCTCTCTCTCGCAAAATCCTCGGTAGGGTGAACGCCCCGAGAGGACAAGTTTTGTTTTATTTTCCAGAGCCCCGTCCGTTCTCGCGTAGACGGCGGAGCTCTGTTTATTTTGTGTTTTCAGTTCCTTAATTAATAATCCCACACTATCTCCAAACGGGAGGGTCTTCCCGTGTGTATCACAAGCACTCTCACTATCTCCTATTTCATTGCCCCACTCTAACGCCCAGCATAAGGACTCTTATAATTAAAAAAACATCGCGTGGTGCGGCTCTCCATACCGCACCACGTAACAACAGATTTGTAGGATCTATCACATGGCTAATTAAATTGTCAGCTATAGTTATCTGTGTTCATGTTTGAATATATTTTTTAAAATTATTATTAATGTTTGGCATGTTTTAATAACAACGGTAAGAAAATCACAGTATTCTTGTACTAAGCTTCAATTTATCAAATTATTCAAGTCATTAACCATCCTATCACACCATACACACAAAGAAAAAGTCTAATAACTTGTGATTGATTTGTTATATGAAGCATATACCACGGGTCCTGACAAACAGACCTTTTTTTTTTAAATATGCATTTTTAGTTATTTATTTAATTTTTTTATTTCCATAATTTTCATTTATACTGTATATATGTATCCAGCCAAGAAGAGTTTTGTAAATTACCATCAGCCAATGAGTTTTACGGCGGGTGTGCAATGAAGACCAGTTGAGAGAAGAATACAGGGTACAGTGATGAGTTTTGGAAGGAACCGGATGGCAGAGTGGTAGAGAACATCAAGCTTTTGTACAGTAGCAGGCCTTTGGATGCTGATCTGTAGATAACGTCACCATAATCAAACATGGGGAGAATGGTCATTTGCACCAGAGTTTTTCTAGCAGATGATGTAAATGCAGAACGCATTCTATAAAGGAACCCAAGTTTCGTTTTGATCTTAGACTTCAAATTATCGATGTGTTTTGAGAAAAACAGAGTGTTATCTAGTCAAATTCCCTGATATTTATATTCAGTAATCCTGTCAAGAAATGATTTAAGTACATAAATATGGCTGTTTTAAAGTCAAATGAAATATCTCATATAGGTTCTGTTCGTGCTAATTGACACCGGTGAGCCCAGGAATGGACGTATCCTGGAGTATTTCCGTGTGAGGAGAGAGGAATCGCCACTGATCCGAATGGTTAATTTGACAGACAACTTACAATATCATTTACCTTCAGACCAGCTGGATAGAGGAACCATTAATGACTTCTGCCAGAGTTACTTTCAGGGGAAAGCTAAGGTGAGTACACACAATACTCTTAAACATCCCTTCTATCCAGTTAAATGCATTATTTTATGTAATGTTCCAATATATCTGAATGGGTGTGTTTTCTTTAATAGCCAAAGTTACAGAGTGAGCCGATCCCTGATGGCTGGGACAAGCAGCCTGTGAAAGAGCTGGTGGGGATGAACTTTGAAAGGGTGGCTTTCAATGAAAACAAGAACGTCTTGGTTCTTTTCTGTAAGCGCCATTAAACTGTCTACATGGTTTGATCATCCTTGTGCAATCCCAAAAAGATATGTAGAGTTGCATATTGTAGTCTCATTCCATTAGAACTACTAATACAATACTGGATATAATAAGAGTTAAAATGTTGAAATACAAAAATGAAGAAGAAAAATAATAATCATCTGCATATGTCTAGATGCCTCATGGAGTTCTGAGAGCCGTACACTGTTCCCTTTATTTGAAGAGCTTGCGAAACACTACAGTGACAATGAGGATGTGGTAGTTGCCAGAATTGATGTAACTGCAAATGATGTCAACATTCGCATGACTGACCGATATCCAACTATTAACCTATTCCCTGCAGTCTATGCTGAAAGGGTAAGAACTCTTCATCTAGTACTAAAAGTTGAATAAGCATTCCACCGCTAACAAATAAACGCAAAATTTCCATAAATATTTTTGTGAATTTATAGTCTTCACTATTTACTAACCTTTTTGCATTGTTTTAATATTTCTTAGGTAGTGCCATATTCTGGCCAAACCAAACTGGAGCCAATAGCTCAGTTTGTGAATGCAGAAAGAGCACGAGCCAAGGAGGATAAGGCTAAGGTCATTCCCCCCCACACACCCCCCCTCTCTCTTCCTCTCTCTATCACACACACATACTCGCACATTTTTCACTCTCTTTTTCTTCAGTGCACATCACATAATCTCATCTTTCTTTTTAATATTGTAGGAAGAAATAGAAAGGAAGAAATATCTGGATGCACAGAAGGCAGCAGCTAAAGAAGAGCTATAGTGCACACATAGCAAATTTATGTTCATAAACAGGAGTCTGATTTCTACCAAATTGCCTGTAAATATTGGCAAGACAAAATGTTGTTACAAAAAAAAATTCATAAAAAATAAAATATATTAAACATGTGTATGCCTGTACTTTTACAGTGTTTTGATTACAAAGACCAGTGGACTGACAGACCAGCCGGATGGGTGGATGAACACGACTTTTTAAAATTATTTTTTTTATAATAGCTTGACTCTGACAGTATTTCTGACTGAGGCAATGCTCTGGTTTCGAATGAATTATTGCAGTTACATTCCTGTGGTGGATACTTACGCAAGGCACTCTCTGATAACAGAAAGTTTTTCATGTACATTGTACAAAATAATTATAAATCAATAAAAAAAGTACAGTAAAAATTATTAGGGGTCTTTCTTTAAGCTGTATGGATGAATTTCAGAAACAAACTACTTAACTAAATGATTACATTTAAGTTTAAATGTAATAATACGTTTAAAACAATATGTATTATTTTCCTAAATGCTTTCTTTTAGTATTTAAACAACAGGCCAGTCTGGGTCAGTCAAGGGGGCCTGATGCTAATTAATAAAATATTTATTTTAGAAGATCTTTTATTGTCATGCTGGGAAATTTATTTGGGGCTTCAAAAGACTCCTGTAGTGCAGAACACACTGGTGGCCTCCTGCCCAACACATCTACTGTGGTTGATCTGCAAAGTGAAGTAACTCTCTTCAGCCTCTTAACTAATTTTTGTAAAACACAAGATTGTGGTCAGGAAATTAGTCAGTGGTACAAAAATTCAATTTCTCTGGATACAAGCCAGTCAAAAATCTTAGATATATTGACAGTAGATGGCTTAGTGATTAACACAGTCACTTCGATGGCCTGGGTTCGAGTCCCACCTTGTGGTTCAAGAGCATGTTCTTCCCGTGCTTGGTGGTTGTTCTCCTGGAACTTTCCACCCACAGTCAAAAGACTTGCAAATTAGGCTAATTGGCATTTCTAAATTGTCCATAGTATGTGAATGAGTGTGTCCACAGTCATACAATTTGAATAAATACAATAGTAATCACCATTGGCCTCCATGGTCCCTAGTTGGACTACAGAGGTTCCTAAATGGATATTGACAGTAATTGAAAGCATCATAAATGTTATCTATGATTGTTCATCTACCAGACTATAAATTCTAAGCATTTAATTAAATGCTCTTTTATAACAAGTCAAATGCCACGTTTTTTTTTTTCAACACAGCTCACAGCAATACAGTGTTGTGGGAAATCAAATTTATATGTAAAGAGAAGTATTTATTGTAATCTCCTTGCAACAGAGTACTATGTGCAGGAAACATAATACTGAGAAATGAACCATGCCCACCACCAAATACCGTACTTGTGAATTTAATGCTGACAAAAAATTTCAATGGTCTAAAATGTGCATACATTCCACATAACTGTATGTGCTGTCTGGCAACAGGTTTTAAGCAGCTTCAGCAGCTTTCAACAGCTTTAGATATTCTGTCACTACACATTATGAGTAAAATCTTGCATGTTGCAATCATCCCGTGCTACATATGTCTCTGGAGTCATGTCCTAACTAGCAACATCCAATGCAGCTAGAAATGACATTTTGTTTGAGGCTGGCGATCATAATCTTTCCACCTCAATACAAAAGAAATGCTGATTGCTGATGCGGATTTAGAAATGCTGAATATCAAAGGGGTGCGGGGCATCTTTGGTGTATATAAAATTATTTCCACATGACATTTGAAGCTTACCAAACCTCTCTTATCCTCAGGAATGAGATTGCTTAGGATGGTGTCCAAGAAGGTTATGAGATAACTGGGGGTGGGTGGACCTACAAATATGTGTACACACCTAATTTGCAATGATTGAGTTACACATAGATATATTTCCCCAACCTTAGGATGTCCACTGTAGCACTTTGACCTACAGTTGCACTCGAAATTAGGTTTTTGGCCTACTTGAGGTTAAATAGCTGTGGTTTCTTCAAATACAACAGAAATGGCCCTTTTAATGATTCCTGCAGTTTCAGAATTATTCAACCCCCTGAATACAATCCCTAATTAGAGCACAAATGTGTAAATCAGGTGTTGTCTCAAGCACACCTTATACAACTGATTTAGATGCCTCTAGTGTACTTGATTTAGAACACATCAAATACCTGGACTTTCTTGATATTTGTTGACTGAGATGTTTGACTGAGTCAAGAGAGCTGTCTATAAAGTTAGGAGAAGAGATCAGGGCATTGCACAACCAAGGACAAGGATATAAAAAAATACCAAAGATACTAAATGCTCCTAGAAATACAGTAGGAAGCCTATACTGCAAATTCAACTACCTGGAAGTGGCAGAAAAAGGAAGCTATCACCTGCTGTTACCAGATTTCTGAGGAGACAAGTGTTGAAAACCTTTGACTGACTTTAAGGGACCTACAGACAGAATTAGATTTTTCTACACTGGTAGGGTAGGTTTTAACTTTTGTACTTCTTTTTTTGGTCCTTTATTGTGTACCTATTTTTTGCTGTTCTATATTGATGATTGTAATGTGATTGAAGTACATTAGGTCTAAAGTAATTTGTTCTCAGGTAATTAATCAAGAGTAGGCATCCCTAAGGTTTGGATTATGGACAGGTCTTAGCTACATATATTGAAGGTGTATTGATATCCAGCTCAAACATTGGTGTCTATCGCCCAGTATCACTTCTGTTTTCTTTCTAAACTTCTTGAAAGGACTGTATCTTTGTCTCTTGCAGAACAACCTAATGATCCCAATCTGGATCAAACCAATCCGGATTCAAAGTGGCACATTCCACAGAGAGCTCTTTTGGTTCCTGAGAAGCTCCATGCTGCATCCATAATCAGCTAAACTGTCATCTGTCCTCATTCTCTTGGACTTCCCAGCTGCATTTGAGACAGTGAACCATAAGATTTTCTTATCTTTCTCACAAACCTTAGAATCTATGGAATGGTAATGGTTTCCTTCCTACCTATAAAATAGGTCATATGAGGTGACATGGAGGGGATCCTGCCCCACGCAGACTCTCTACTGGTGTCCCACAGGGCTCAGTACTTGGTCCTCTCCTGTTTTCCCTTTATGCCCGTTCTCTTGGTCAGGTCATATTCGCACACGGTTTTTTAACACCATTGTTATGCAGATGACACGCAACTTATTCTCTCCTTTCCTTCTTCAGACACTCAGGTTTTCACCCGGATCTCAGCATGTCTGGTAGACATCTTATGATGATAGCTCATCAGCTGTAGCTCAATCTCAGTAAAACCGGACTGTTGTTCATCTCTGATGGTTCATCCCCAGTCAAGACCTTGTGATCTCCCTGGACAACAATCAGATCACTCCTTCAACGCTGCAGCTGATCCAGAATGCAGTTCTCCAATGCAGTTCTTCAACACCACCCTACTTCTCCTCTCCCTGTGCTGGCTGACTGTAACTTTCCACATCAAATTCAAATCCCTGATGCTTCCCTACAAAGCTAAAAACTGCCCAGTACCCACCCACCTCTCAGCTCTAATCACACCACACACCACAACACGTTCCCTCCGATCGACTTCTTGGTTGATTACACCATCCCAGGGATTGAGGAAGACATGCATCTAAACTCTTTTATGTTCTGAAAACTTTCTCATCAAAGGGTTGAATAATTGTGATACTGTTGCATTTTTATGAAAAATGCTACGTTTCATTAAAAATTCATTTTGTGTTGACTTTGGAGAATCCACTTGTAATATTAGTTGTCTTGAGCTATTTAAATTGCTCTAGTTTCAGTGATTTATTGCAATCTGCAAATTAGTTATTTTGTCCTAAAAAAAAAAAACTAATTTTCAATCTGAGTTGAATAATTTTGATTGCAACCGTATGATATTTTGTCCACATGTCCTATATTTGGATAGATTGAATCTAGCCTCATCTACTGTACCTTCATGATGATGATGAGGAGGAGGAGGGGAATATTGTGAAGTAAGAGGAAGCAAAAAATACACCTTCTCTGCAAATTCAGTTCCTTTTCTGTCTCTGTCATTTTTTTTTTTTTTGCCTATCTTGTACTTTTATTTGCTGCAGTTTATCTTTAGTTCTTTTAGCCATGCACCTCTACCCATATTCTTACTGCAATTTAAGGAATTCATGTCTGAATACACTGATTCCATACAAATGAGCCACCACTCATTTCTTCATATTAAATTAAAGTACATTTTGTAGATTAAATTCAAGAAATGGGAACAAATGATTTCCTGTGCCATGCTAAAAAGTGACTAAAGATTGGTTGTTCGTGTTACAGCCTCAGAAGCAACCTCATTTGCCCTCTCATCAGCACCACTCAGCATTCAGCATCACCAATATACTAATCACAGTCCTGATCATCTGCCATCATCTGCACCTGTTTCTCATGGGTTCATGGCTTAATTTAAATATTATTTTATCACTTGAATGATTCATAGGTCACTGAGTGGTTTACCAAACAAAAGACATTCCTCTGAAACTGGGAGTGGACTGAAAATGAGAGCCAAAAAATTCCTTCAGGAAGCCTGGAGAACTATGCCTCAAGACTACATTAAAATACAATAACATCTGGTTCTTTTCAAGCTAAATATGAGAAAATGAGTGAGGCTCAGAAATTGTTCACCAGACTGTGGTACATACTTTAGACCTACCAATTATGAGAGTCTAGGAAATTACACTGAAAAGCTGAGTCATTTCTCTGACTAATTTCCGCTGATTTTTATCATATTTATCATAAAAAAATGTTGCAAGTACTGCAACTTTGAACACTGTAATATAAAAATGCCTACTGTGTACCCACTGTGCATGCTTTGCATAAACTCTACTAGAAAAACAAAGGCATCCAATAACATTGTGAAATACAGATAGCTGTGTACAGTATTGTACAGTAACAATGCTGTTGACACGATTCTTGCATTTAAAATTCATGTAGTTCCTGATACCGAATAATTTTACAAAGCTCAGGGAACAGGCAGAGTTTCAGGTAATCTCAGGGATTGAGGAAGACATGCATCTGTTTTCTGTCCTGGATCCTAGGTGGTGTAATGAACTTCCTCTAGAGGTCCATTCAGCCGAGTCACTGGCAATCTTTAAGTAATGACTAACAGTGTTTTGACTGAAGGTACTTCTAATTAGTAACCCAGTGAACCAGTGTAAGGATCTATTCAATGATGGAAATTCCAATGCATTTATGTATGTCGCTCTGGATAAAAGCATCTGCTGAATGTAAATGCCTGAATATAAATGTAAAATACATTATATTACAAAGAATAAAAAGTAGTAACTTTTGAGTACGCAAGTAGTTCACATTTAGGCCTTATTTTTTACTGCAACCGTATTGTGAAGTATACTATAAGCGAACTTATATGAACTCATACTATGTATAAGTAATTTTTTTGATCCCACTTATTAGTTCTTGAAAGGTTACCTTCACACTCACACACCCTCGCACACCCTCACTACTGTCTTCACTTCCTCATGTAGCAATATTTCATGCTTGTGATTGCACACAATCCACCCAATATTTTCCCAAGACAATTAAGTAAAAAAATAAAAAAAGAACTACCAAAGAAAACGAACCAACTTTCAGGTCCTCAAGAGCAGAAAACAAATGCTGTGAAATATGTTTTTTTTTTTTTTTTTTTTACAGAGGAAAACGATCTAGCCATGATGCAAGTTCAGGGATGGGTTTTTAAACACACCCTTAGTGTAAGCACAAGCATCAACGCAACGCCACTGTGTGAATTCAACATAATTATATAGTCTGCAAGCAAAAATGCAGCCTGACAAAATCTTTAAAATGTCATTTTCATTTTTGAGATTCAAAACAAAGAAAAAAAATTAACTCTCTCTCTCTCTGGCTTGCAGTTCACGACAAGCCATGTGGATTTATCTAAACAATGGCTTTCTTCTTGTCACTCCTCCATAAAGGCTAGATTTGTGGAGTGCACGACTAATAATTGTCCTGTGGACAGATTCTCCCACCTGTGTTTGATCTCTGATGCCCTAATACTCTCCTTGCCCAGCCTGTCAGTTTAGGTGGATGGCCATATGTTGGTAGCTTTCCATTTTCATATGATGGATTGAACAATGCTCTGTGAGATGTTTAAAGATTGTCAAAGTTATAAAGACATCTAGAGGAATTTTGTTCCACCACCTAGGTGCCAGAACAGAAAAGAGTCTGGATGAAGGTCTTCCTCGATCCTTGAGGGATGGTAGAACAAGGCGAGCAGTGCTGGAGGATCGAAAGGAACGTGACGCAGTGCGTAGTGTGATTAGTGCAGAGAGGTATGTGGGTGCTGGGCCATTTATGGCTTTGTAGGCGAGCATCAGGGTTTTGAATTTGATACGGGCAGCTACAGGAAGACAGTGCAGGGAGTGGAGAAGTGGTGTGGTGTGGGAGAACTTGGGAAGGTTGAAAATGAGACGGGCCGCTGCATTCTGGATCAGCTGCAGAGGACGAATGGCCGACAGAGGCAGACCTGCCAGGAGTGAGTTGCAGTAGACCAGTTTTGAAATAACAAGGGACTGATCAAGCACCTGTAGCCTGATCAGGATTCTTCTGATGTTGTAAAGAAGAAGTCAACAAGAGTGAGTAAGGTTAGCAATGTGTGGGGAAAATGACAGATGTTTGTCCACAGTTACCCCAAGATTACGGGCATTAGTTGAAGGAGTGATCTGATTGTTGTTCAGGGAGATCACAAGGTCCTGACCTGGCCAGAGATGAACAGCAGTTCGGTTTTCCTCAGATTGAGCTTCAGCTGATGAGCTGCGATCCAGTATGTGATGTCTGCCAGACATGCTCAGATCCGGGTGGAAACTGGATAACAATGGTATGAAAATCCATGCGATGTTATGACCTTACCAAGAGATTTGGGTATAAGAGAATTAAGTACTGAGCCCTGAGGGACACCAGTAGAGAGTCTGCGTGTGGCAGATGTTGATCCCCGCCATGTCACCTCATCTTCTACGTAGGAAGTAAACCATTGCCTAGCTGTTCCACAGATTCCAAGGCTTGTAAGAATAGATAACAGAATCTTGTGGTTCACTGTGTCAAATGCAGCCAAGAGACCAGGAGGATGAGGACAAATGATAGTTTAGTTGATCTAGCAGCATTGAGCTTCTCAGTGACTGACAGAAGGGCAGTCTCTGTGGAATGTGCCACTTCTTTTCAAATCCAGATTGGTTAGAATCATTAATGTTTTTCTTTCCACTTCATAAGTATGTGTCACTTTGTGTTGGCCTATCACACGTAATCCCAATAAAATACATTTATGTTTGTGGTTGAAATGTGACAAAATGCGGGAAAGTTCAAGGGGTATGAATACTTTTGCAAGGCACTGTACATTATACATCAAATGGGGTGGGAATAAAGTAGACTTTGAACTGAGAGGAGGTGGAGAGTAGGAACATGTGATAACACTCATTTATTTTTTCAATCTGATTCCAAGTAATACTAAGAGCACTGTAATATTGTAATACTGATATTAAAACCAGTACTTCAAAAAGTCCTTTTTGTGTACCAGAAAGCAGGAAATCTCTGTGATTTCTATATTGAAAATCCGCAAATGCTAAATTTAGCTAAGATTTTGGCATTAATATGACAAGTTATAAAAGATCAGGTTCTCAATGTTGTTTTAATTTTTAATAAGAACATAAAAAAACTGTTTAATCTAAATGTGCCAGTTGTAGCAGAAGAGTTGATGAACAGATAAGTTGATGAAGATGAATACTACACTGTGTGCTAAATATTTGATGTTACAAAATAATATTGTAAATAAACCAAATATTTTTGAAACCTTTTGGAGTCTTTAATCATCTTAACTCCTATTATCAATAGCCTATAGGTAATATGCATAGCCTATTTAATGACATCATAATAAGAAAATCTTTACATTATATTATGTTAATACATAATAATAATTGAAGCCATATTAAAATATGTTTACACAATGTTTGAAAAAAGTTGCACAGTAATTAAAGGCAAATCCACATTACTAGACATGATGTTCCAAATTCACAAACATTTCACTGAAATATAGTTTTGTACAGAAAAATGGTCAATGATGCTATGTAAAAAAAAAAAAAAAAATCATACAAAATTTCCTCACAAGAAATTCATAATATAATTATATAGGTCCACTTTAATGGCATGAGTTAATTTTATTTATTTATTTTTTTTAACATCTAAATTTATATCAATATAAATGTATGCATCTATATAAATATTACAAGTTCATTACACCTCCTGAGTGCCAGAACAGAATAGAGTCTAGATGCATGAGTTTCTCGATCCCATCAGAGGGAACGTGGTCCAGTGCAGGGTGTGATAAGAGCTTAGAGGCAAGTGGGTGCTGTCCACTTTGGCTTTGTAGAGAAGTGTCAGGATTTTAAATCTGATGAGCTACAGGAAGCCAGGGGTTGAGGGGTTGAATGGCACACCTGCCAGGAGTAAGTTGCAGTAATCCAGCACCTGAGTGTCGTGGATGAAAAATTCATAAATCTTTCTGATGTAAAGAAGAAATTGACAAGAATGTGTAAGGTTAGCAATATAACAGTTTGATTGTCCAGGGTTGTCCAGGGTTACACGGTTGCAGGCAGTGACGGAATTTGTAATTTGTGAATTTTCCTGGGAGATCTTAAGATCCTGAGGGGTATTAATTACCTGGGACAAACAGCTGTTCGGTTTTGCTGAGATAAAGTTTCAGTTTATAAGGTGCCTTCGAAGATAGTGAGATTTAAGTGGAAGAAAACCAGGTGGCAAACCATGTGGAAAACCAGGTTCAGGGTTCCCTCTCATGTAGTATCTCTCCTAAACACAAATGACACTCCTAAAACAGTGCCTAATATATTTTTTAGACAGATTATCAAAACTGAAACATCAGGATGGGAAGTATCAATATTTTGGGATTTGTCCATCCATCCTTGGGGAAGAGATAGAGGCTGCAAAGTGGACTAGTCGGTGCTGCATTCAAACGTTCTGAATTTTTGGATTGGCAGTTGGCATAAACTGATTTGTGACTGGATCAGAATGGTAAGTGACTCTGACTCTGCTTGACAGAGGAAACTAATTAATTTGTATTACCAGGGGTGGAAACTGGTTCTTAGAGGAATATAGTTCAGCGGAAGATAAGAGGGTTATTTGTGAACAAGTTGCAATGGATGAGTTTAAGGTGGAAATTAAAATGAACATACTGTATTAGCCTTAGGATTGTTTAGGGAACTAAAAAAGAAGCTAAGTGATGTGGAAATAGTCAGTAGGTTATTGATAACGTGCAAAACAGAAGGGGAACAAAATCAAAGCGAAACAAAGATACATGATCCAGCCTCCAAATTCAAACTCAACCTGACTGAGCACCCATTGAATGCGCCGGACAAATAAGTCCATCCATGGAAACATCACCCAACAACCCAGAGTGCCCAAAGGATCCACCGTTACTGTCCCGGTGTCAGACACCAGAGCACACCCCCCCAGAGATATTGTGGAGTAGTTCCACAAGGAGCCAGTGCTTCTCTGGCAGCATAAGGGCAACCCACACAATGTTTCATGCTTAATGTTTTGCATTTTAATGTTATGGATGGTGTTGCATGGTGGCATAGTGCATCTTGTATCTTGTATCTTGTATGTGTGTGGAGGTTGCATGTTCTTTCCATTCTTGGTGGGTTTCCTCCAGGGAGTCTAGTTTCCTCCCAAAACCCAAATACATGCAGATTTCCAAACTGCTCATAGTGTGCGATTGTGTGTGCTTTCCCCCTGCAATAGATTAGCAACCTGCCAAGTCCCCTGAGTCCCCTGGGATAGTCTCCAGGCCTCCTGAGACCCTGTACAGGATAAGCAGTATAAAGAATCAATGAATGAGTGAATGTTATTTACGCTCGGTGTATAGTAAAAGTTGGCAAAGAAAAGCAAATGCATCCCAAATATGGTGATGAACTTAAAGTTGAAGAGTGTGGGGATTATTCATCAGAAAAATGCTATAATTGTGGTGGTCAACATAGGGTGACATACTGAGGTTGCAAAGTTATTAAAAAAAAAAGCAGTAGAAATTTAGGAAGTGAAAGCAGTCAGCAGGACGTAAGTGCTATTACTTAAATGACTTAAAAAGCAAGGGGACTGATTAAAACTAAGTTAATCAAATGTACTAACAAAGTTAACCAAATGGAACACAAGATTTAATAGAGAATGAATAATTTAAAGGGTTCATTAAAAATCTAATAAGGAAACAAGATGCTGCGTGTGCTCAGGAAACTAAAGCCAGTGTTAGATTTTGTTATTAAAGGTTATGACGGTACCCAGAGAGATAAAGAAAAAGGAAGTGAAGGAGGATGTATAATATTTTTAAAACAAGGAATGTAATACATAGTCCTGATGAAAGGAACCATGTTAGAGTATACTGTACAGCAATTGAGTTCTGGACAAAAAAGATGGAACTATTACGTTTGTTATTTTCTATAATATATCCTATTATGTAAGAAACTTTCTTTAGAGAGAGAGGAAATTGTTTATTATAAAATTATACTTATTTATGTCATCTGGTGTGGAGATTTTAATTCATGCAGTACATGGTCATTGCAAATTGGAGATGAAATGAGGCAGTTTGAGGCAGAGTAAAAATGTACCTTAATGATCGAAGTGGTACAAGAATCAATACTGGAACAAGCATGGAATCAGATCTCACTGATCACTGATCACTACTGATCTCACCTTTGTACACACGTGGACAAAATTGTTGGTACCCTTCGGTCAATGAAAGAAAAACTCACAATGGTCACAGAAATAACTTTAATCTGACAAAAGTAATAATTTTTTAAAATTCTATGAATGTTAACCAATGCTTCAACGGAATTATTTAAAAAAATAAACTCATGGAACAGGCCTGGACAAAAATGATGGTACTAGAAAATACTGAAAATAATGTGACCAAAGGGACATGTTAATTCAAGGTGTGTCCACTAATTAGCATCACAGGTGTCTACAATCTTGTAATCAGTCAGTGGGCCTATATATAGGGCTCCAGGTCGTCACTGTGTTGTTTGGTGACATGGTATGTACCACACTCAACATGGACCAAAGGAAGTGAAGGAAAGAGTTGTCTCAGGAGATTCGAAGGAAATTATACAACCATGTTAAAGGTAAAGGCTATAAGACCATTTCCAAGCAGCTAGATGTTCCTGTGACTACAGTTGCACATATTATTCAGAAATTTAAGATCCATGGGACTGTAGCCAACCTCCCTGGACGTGGACGCAGGAGGAAAATTCATGACAAATCAAAGAGACGGATAATCCCAATGGTAACAAAAGAGCGCAGAAAGACTTCTAAAGAGATCCAAGGTCAACTCCATGCTCAAGGAACATCAGTGTCAGATCGCACCATCCGTCGTTGTTTGAGCCAAAGTGGACTACATGGGAGACGACCAAGGAGGACACCATTGTTGAAAACAAATCATAAAAAAGCCAGACTAGAATATGCCAAACTACATGTTGACAAGCCACAAAGCTTCTGGGAGAATGTCCTATGGACAGATGAGACAAAAATAGAACTTTTTGCCAAGGCACATCAGCTCTATGTTCACAGACGGAAAAATGAATCATATGAAGAAAAGAACACTGTCCCTACTGTGAAACATGGAGGAGGCTCTGTTATGTTCTGGGGCTGCTTTGCTGCATCTGGCACAGGGTGTCTTGAATCTGTGCAGGGTACAATGAAATCTCAAGACTATCAAGGGATTCTAGAGAGAAATGTGCTGGCCAGTGTCAGAAAGCTGGGTCTCAGTCGCAGGTCATGGGTCTTGCAACAGGACAATGACCCAAAACACACAGCTAAAAACACCCAAGAATGGCTAAGAGGAAAACATTGGACTATTCTAAAGTGGCCTTCTATGAGCCCTGACCTCAATTTTATTGACCTTCTTTGGAAGGAGCTGAAACATGCTGTCTGGAAAAGGCACCCTTCAAACCGGAAACAACTGGAGCAGCTTGCTCATGAGGAGTGAGGAGGCCAAAATACCTGCAGAGAGGCGCAGAAGTCTCATTGACAGTTACAGGAATCGTTTGATTGCAGTGATTGCCTCAAAAGGTTGTGCAACAAACTATTAAGTTAGGGGTACCATCATTTTTGTCCAGGCCATTGAAGCATGGTTGAAAAGCATGTCTGACTTTAATTGGTTAACATTCATAGAATTCCTATTTATTATTACTTTTGTCAGATTAAAGTTATTTCTGTGACCATTGTGAGTTTTTCTTTCATTGACCGAAGGGTACCAACAATTTTGTTCACGTGTGTATCTAATCATTTGGTCTACTGCTTGTACATGCAAAGTTATAGAAGAAATGAAGTGATTACTATCCTATACAAATGAAAATAAATTTTAATTTAGAAGATTATGGAAAAGGAGAGTTGGAGCAATTTCATTTAACTTTGTGAAATGGGATACATTTCAGTAAATTACTGTTCAATAAATATGAGAAAAATATTGATTCTAATTAGTTAAATTGCCCTGTTTTTGGAGCTATCCGAGCGGTGGCAAACCAGTCCACTCAACAAAAAGGTAAGCAAACAAAGTACACTGTGTCAAGAAAAAGCACTTCAGTCTCAATAAAGCTTTTTAAATTATTAAAAGACTTAGGGCACATGGCAGGGTACACCCTGGACAGGATGCCAATCCATCGCAGGGCACAGACACACGCTTACTCATTCACACACTATGGACAATTTGGGAACGCCAATTAACCTAACCTACATGTCTTTGGACTGTGGGAGGAAAGCGGAGTACCCAGAGGAAACCCACCAAGCACGGGGAGAACATGCAAACTCCATGCACACAGAGATGGGAATCGAGCCTAGCCGGGGATCGACCCCGCCCCTGGCGGTGCAAGGTGACAGTGCTAACCACTACACCACCATGCTGCCTTAAGTTAAAATGTGTCAGGCTAAAATAAGTAAAATAAAGAAAATGCAAGTAAACACTTTGAAGAATATTTTGAAGTGTAATAGGAAAAGACACAGAACATAGTTTAAGAAGGAATGATAAAAAGGATGAATGGATATCGATGTGCTCTTTTGACCCAGTCATAACAGTGTACTGTATTAATGATATAAAAGGACAGCAAAAATAGTGGAAAAAACTTTTGATATACAAGTTAAAATGGGTAAAAAGAAAGGGAGTTCCAATAGTGGAGAATGAAGAACTACTAAAGCCTGATGAAGATGTCAGGTAAACAGAACGGACACAATTGCAGGTCTCCTTCAGGTTATTTATTTATTCAAGAGATGCCTTGATTCAGGCAAAAAGGCAGCAAAACATTTGCAATCTGAGCTGTTCTCTTTAAGCAAAACACAGGAGTGCCAATGTCCCAAAAAAACAAACCACTCGTAAGAGGGAAAAGGCCTTAACTGAAAACCCGAAAGACAAAAAAAAAAAAAAAACACTCCTAAGAGTGTTTTGACCAGGCCTTGACCAGGAGACGTGGCTGTAGTTCAGCGGTCAGAAGTCCGCTAAACTGCATGGCCGCGAAGAAGAGCGAGAGCCGGCCTCGGGACAGGGTATTGCAGTGCTGCGCAAACTAATAAAAACAGGACCTAGCCTGGATGAAAAAGGACAAAAACACAGAGAGTGGGGGGGGCGAGGTAAACAAAACAAACAAACCGAAGGATACTGGCTTGGCGCCAAAATAAAAAACAGCATATACCGGACTAGACAGGACGCAAAAACAGGCAAGCGACATGAGGGAATAACTAGGGTGAAGGATTACAACAAAAACGAAGGGAACAGGTGAGGGAAATCATCATGGTAGAATAATACAGAGAAAGTGGAAGGGGTGGTAGTGATGTCACAGAGACGTGGGCAAATGGCAAAGGATAAAAACAAACGGCATGTGCTTGAATAGACAAGTAAACATGGGATACAAGGGGAGGAAACGAAAATCATAGAGAACAGACCAGGGGTTTGACAGAAGGTTAATGATCTAAATATTCCATTGACTAAGCAGAACTGATTTAATCTCTCAGGAAAACCTAGATGCCACCACCAGGCAGGGACCAGAGTTGTTACACAACCTTAGTGAATTATCCAAGGACACATGACGGGAGATTTACCATGAAGTAAATTGCCAGAAAGCTGGAAAGAAGCAGTTATTTTATTTTATTGGACCAACATTAGAAACAGGAAATTATTTTACAAAAATTAAATAACAGACTGATTGCTTACCATCCAATATCTGCAAAATAAAGGGAAAAGATACATGGGAGATTAACATATGAGCCATTCTATGATTTGGGGTATATTTCACACAAGTGTACGAAAACATTTTGGGGCATTGGTGGCTCAGTGGTACAGTAGGTTTCGTGCCTGTCATACGGATGGTTAAATTCTCACCCAATGCCCAAACCCCGGCCACCAAATGCAGTGCCAGTCCCATGCCCAGATAATGGGAGGGTTGCATCAGGAAGGAAAGAAGTATGCATCGGATGGTCTGCTGTGGCGACCCCTTGAAGGGAGTAGCTACTGTAAAAGACAAAACACAAATACAAAAACACTTTTCTTTCTCAATAGAATAAGGAGTGGTTCAAGTTAGTAATTTCCTTTGGTGTAACATATCTGACTGATTATGTACTGTACATTACTGAGTAACATATTTGACAATTTCCTTATTTTGACCCAAAATGTCAGTGGTAGGACTTGCCCGGCTGACCACTTCCCATTTTGATGAACAGTTTAACATCATATTTGAACATATACTTTAATTAAAATCATAAAGAATCTGTAAACCATAGTGTATGTAACATTGTTGACGATCAAATAATATAGTTAATAACAATGAGCTCACTAACTTATCGTCTACATACCGCTTTATCCTGTGTACAGAGACTTGCCGTGGCCTGCCAGTTCATCACAGGGCACACATACATATACTCACGCACATTCAAACATTACAGGCTATTTGGAAGTGCCAATTAGCCTAATCAGTATGTCTTTCAACTGTGGGAGGAAACCCACCAAGCACGGGGAGAACATGCATACTCCATGCACACAGATGTGGGAATTGAACCTGGCCAGTAATCAAACCTGAACCCTGGAGGTGGAAGGTGACAGTGCTAACCACCTGACAGTGACCTATTATTAATGAAATAAAACAATAAAATTTAAAAATTAAAAAAAACACTTACCATATTGTGGTTGAAATATATGCTACAGAAAGGAATGAGATTCTTTGATGCTGGTCATTTGGCATTGGGACGAATTATTATTTTTGTTCCAGGACATAGCTTTGTTAGTTGACAGAAGTTTTTCAGAAAAAAAAAAAACCCTCAACTGTAAAAGCGGACATGGCAAATATGGGCAATGTGGCAACATGATGACGGTTTTCACAAACAGTAAGTGAAGAGTAGGATGCACATAATAGTTGTGTGATTACCAGTTGATAAAAACAAAGAGAAGAAAAATCAGGATTAGTTGTAATTAAGAATTTAAAAAAAATTTGGGTATGTGGTAGATAAAAGAAATACATGGACAATATATATATA
>QMIH01000918.1:90246-111300 GCA_003987875.1 Clarias batrachus
ATACATATATATGAAAAAAAATTTAAATGCTATTTGAATTGCTTTTGTTGACTCCTTACACATTAATTAACAATCCACCATAACGGCCCTTCAACCAGCCAAACAAATTCAGAATACAATTAATCCTGGTTCCATGCCCCAATCAACAGCAAACCCCAACATGCCATATGACTTGGCAGCCATTGCACCAGCTGTTCATGCTTTTCACTTCAGTGTCGAAGGTCTCTCAAGAGCCAAGTGATCATCATCAATGAGATCAATATGAATATGGTTTTTGAATAAGCAGTAAGTGTAAAAAATCAATCCAATATTTGTACCACAGCCAACAATACAGTCATGGATACTTTCAGGTGTCACAGTAGACTTCGAATCAGTAGAAAGAAAAAACAAAGATAGAGTTTCATTTTGATTCACATATTATAAAGGCAGCAGGTGTGTTTGTTTGTTTGGAGTTTGCATGGTCTCCCCATCTGGGTTCTTTAGTTTCCTCCCACAGTCCCAAGACAGGTTAATCTTAATTAAATTAGGCTAATTCCTGTTCCCAAATTACCCGTAGTGTGTGAATGTGTGTGTAAATGTTGACCAGATGTCCTACCACGATTGTACAAAATGCAAATAAATAAAATGGTCATTATTGCCCTCCATGGTCCCTAGGTGGACTACAGAGGTTCCTAGATGAATGGATGGGTTCAGATCTAGACAAATGCCTCAACAACTTCAATGAATAAAGTTAGAGTGGATTTCTTTTCTTCCAAAATTTTACTCTATATTAATATGGCAATAAGTATCAAAGAGAGACTATAAGCTTACAAAAGGGAACTATACAGTACTTTTAGTAACACTGGGGATAAAAGACATTAGGCCACGGAGGGCAGTCGTTTGTTCAGGTTCAAGTTTATAACCAACCAGTTCAAATTACAATCTTTCTGACAGTAGAAAGGACTTTTTCAAAACCCTCGTACACTATATATATAGAACATATAAATTGTGGGACCTTTTTATGGGTACCACCTTATAATGAGATAAAGGGAAATGAAACAAAGTTGCAAAAGAAAGCACAAAAAAGGAAAAAAATTTGACATTACAGTAAATATGAGTAGAGCAGAAGTCACGAGCATTGACTTTAAGAGTAACTCTTTAAACTCATTTTTGCATTTCAGCCATTTTTTTGTTTAGCTGTTTTTTTTTATTATTATTATTTTTAATAAAGATGTCCTAAACAATAAACAAGTGACATATCCTTTTTTTTTCTTCAGCAAAAACTAGCCATTTTAGTTAATTAATTTCAACAACAAAATGTTTTTTGTTTTTTTTTATCACATAAAATAGGCAAACATATAGCACAGATACACATGATCATGTGATCTTCTGGTTGTTTTTGGATGTTTTCATGACCATAATAAGAATAAGAATAATAATAACCCCATTTTAGGAGTTCTACAATTTTGCAAAGTCATCCGAATATTCTGGTAGTGGTCAAATTTACATGTTATAAAAGTAATGATAACTTTCGTTCTACCTAAAATATTCTAAAATCCAAATGCACAATTTGAAGTCAGAAACCAAAAACCAACCAGAAGTTGAAACCAGAAACAATTTGTGATCATGTGTATCTGTGCAATATATTTGCCTATGTGAACTATGTTGTTTTTTTTTGTTTGTTTTTTTGTGTAACATGTGTATAGTTGGTTAAAATAAATAAAATGCCTAGGTTGTGCTGAAATAAAATTAAATAAAATGCCTAGATTATGCTGAAAAGATGTCACTCTATGCTGCACAATCCTGAGCCCTCTATTTATATGTTTATAAAAAATAAAAATAAAAAAAAACAATAATATTAAGACTTACTACTAACTAGTACTCTTTTCAAAACAGGTAAACGCAATGCAGGCAAGTGCTACTATTGTGGGCAGGAAGATACATAAAACATAAGAAAGTCCTTAGGTTAAAAAAAGTATTTCCTAAAAGACTGACTAATATCAGAAAAAGGATATGAGAGAATAAATTGTGTTCTTTTTTTTAATACTATACATAATAAAATCTTGATCCACACTCCTTACCAGTTGGTGGTGGTAATGCACCAGTACATTATTCACCAACAGACAATGAATCAACTACCACAAAGTATCTTAGACTTCCTGGTTATGTTTTGGTTTGTGAATTTGCATATAATTTTTGCTGTACTTGTTTGGATAAAGTAATTTTGTTTCCGAAGTCATTTATTCTTTCTGTTACAGAATATTGAATGCGCTACCTTCTACCTGCACTCTTCATTATGCATTATACACACACACACACACACACACACACACACACACACGCACACACACACACACACACACACACACACACACACACACACACACACACACCAAGTTATTATTAATAAGTAATATGTTGTTTGAATGCATTTTGTATAATGTGTGCCTGTTTCTATATAATTATTATCTAGTAGTCATTACAGTGATATCATATCAAACCTAATTCTGATTGCGTGCATAACCCAATTTGACAGTTGCTTAACCCATTTTTGCATTTGATGATTTGTACAATGTGCATGTGCTAACAATTTCAGTGTGAAGGAATATAATTCATTGTAACCACACGAGTTCCACAAGTGATGCTTTAAATTCAGTAATAATTACACTTAGTCATTTGAGGAACTGTACTAAATCATTGTTGCAGTTGCCGACTAATTCAATATCTAATCAGTCAATCAAGTTGCACAAACGTAATGCACAAAAACATGCAGGTACAAGGCAACAGCTTCATTTAAAGTTCATAGAAAACATGGTTTAAGCTATTCTGATGTTGCATGATTATTAGTGCAAGACAAGCACTAATAATCAGTTTAGAAACTTCTGAGCTGCTGAGATCTTCATGCACAAGACCTTACGCAGAATGGTATATAAGGGGGAAAACATGTGAATGTGAAGACGAACAGTGTTTGGGCTTTGTTAAAACAGGAAGTCAGAGGACAATGGTTGGACTGGTTAGCGCTTACAGGAAGACTGTGGTAACTCATATAGCCACCCATTACACCCATGGTGAGCAGAACACTTGGGTTAGTCATACATGTTTTGAATGTGTAAACACTAAGACTATAGTGACTTTCTTCTTTTTTCTTTCTATTTCTGTTGATTTTCTATACCAGCATGGCTCATACAGTACAGTAGTTCTGACTGCAAGGCAAATCACAATGTTAAATTAATGTACTCTAGAAGTGCAACGTACTATCTACTATAACTATCACTGCCAGGATGACAAAGCCACCAATGAAACCAAATGGAGTTGTTTGAATAGTCCATCATCAATACTACTGTAGTTCCCAGACAAAAATGAATAAAAATAAACCTTAATGTATAAGGTTGTTGAAACAATGCTGTACTGTAGCAAATTGAAGGCATGGCTGTAATCAAAGCTAAACACACTTCAACAAAATAATTGTGACTTTTCTGGCCAGCCAGTATCGCTATGCTTCCAGATTTTTTTTTTTTATTCAATGGCATTCTAATGAACTGTATTTGTGTAAACCTGTCACTTTAAATATTGTAGCAGACAGAGGGATGGAAACTCCCCTCCCCGCTGTCACTTCCTTAAAATGCTTTCCAGTAAACTTATGCAGAATTTCCCTGCCCTTGTGTAATTTCATAGCTGAACATCATGTGAAGTGGCCCTGAGCGGTAAGTTAGACATTTTGTCGTTATTTCTCATCATTTTTAATGGTTTTAGCCTTTATTTAAACTATAGGCTACATTCTATCAACTTCAAAAATACTGTGTGAACCGGTGACAACTTTGTGCTAAATATGTGTTCTGACAGTGATCAGACTATTCTCACGCCACAGTTTAATATGAGGCTGTGCGGATTGCTGTTGGCTCTGTCCTTGGTTCTGGCAGGTAATTATGGTTAGCGATCTTTCCTCCAAGTGAATGATCCAGATGAAGATGCTTCCTTGTATATACATTTTTTTATTAGTATTATTATTATTATTATTTTTAAAGGCAATATACAGTATACATTTCATTAATCAGTGAGAATTTTTGTACTTTGTTTTTTGTATACAGAAGATGATATATGTAGCGACCAGAACAAGGTACTACGCTCTTGTGTGTGGATGTGTTCTGTATGCAGTAATTATGTAATTAGTCATTATTGTGAACAGTGAATAATATTTAAATGTGTGTTTCCATTCTTGTTCTTAGTGTACAAATGAAAGACAGACAAATGACCTGGTAAATTATTCAAACATCTCAATAAGTAAGAATTTATATATATATATATATATATATGTTTTTTTTTTAATCCAAAATTACTTTGATTTAAATCTTATTTAGAAGCAAAGCATTCATAAATTCAGCAATGTTTAGTGGATTTAGATAGTCAACTTTCCTTTCAAAATGATTCTGTGTGACAGCTTATAGAATTCCTCAAGATCATGAAAACAGGAAAAAAAGTTTTTGTCAGGATTCTGAAAGGACAACATAAGGGCATTTACTTCCCATACTTCATCCATTGTAGAAGTGCTTTAGTGGTTTTTGTAGTGTAGCGAGTGTTTGTGTTGTTGTTTTTTGTCTTGCCTGATAATAATTATGTGCTGTTTTATGTGTTGCTTGTTTTATGATATATTATATGATGTAATATTAGGGATATTGCATTTACAAATATTCTTGTTTAAAGTGGATTGCTTAGAAAACCACTACTTGCCAAGTTTGATGCTGTGAATATTATATGTTAGTTTCCATTTTAATTTAGAACATCTATAAACAGTACACAGATGGGCAGGAAATTGGTTTAAGAGAAGTTTGAAAGTATACGCACCAAATTAGTTAAATTAGAGCAAATAAGGTTTAGACATTATTAATTATTAATAATAATTAATTATTATTATCATCATAAATACTTTGTTGGATTTTTTAAACAATACAAATATAGCAGCACAAACAGCACAAAGCTATCAGTCCATGTTGTCCAGGTCATGCAATGGACGTATTCCAGTATGAAAAAGGAAACAAAGAGTAGTTAAAAATCTGTGGGCATCCCATGTCATTGTAGTTCCCACATTGGCTTCAACAAGTTCATTAAACAACATTTAGTGTTACAAAGGAGTTTAAGTAACTCTTTATAGTTGTTTTATATACTGTAGCATCTTACTATAATGCGATGCATCATTTTCAAAAAAAAAAAAAAAAGCAGCTACAAGTATGCAGATACAAGTGCTGTGTATCATAATTGTATACACACACAGTCCTATTGTCGAAAAATACAAGCAACTCAAAAATAAAAGACTACTAATGTTCTGCAACATTATAAAACCAAAGGAACATGAATGTTGAAAATGCTTCAACAAATAGCTGTTTCTGTTCAGTTTATGTTCGAGTCTCAAATATTTGGCTATATTTCAGAAGTTAACCAGTCTAATTACATTTTATACCAGCTTATGACAATTTGATTTCTGACTTATTTTTTAGATCCATTTGACATCCCATGTGTTATAGTTCATGCAAATGTACTGAGTTGCTCCTGGAGCATAGATGGAGTTCCTGATGATGCACAATATTCTGCTTCATTTCAGTAAGTATTGGTAAATATTATGGTTGGCCTTATTGACTGATGTTATTCTTGTTTTCAATGCAAATACAGTACTTCAGTCAACTTGAGTTAATTGTAAAGATAATTGTTAGAAATTGGTGTATTTTGTCCGTGTAATAAATTTTGCAGGACATCAGAGGAACATACTTTGAACTGTATCTCAGAAGCTTCAAAGAAATTAGTTGAATGCCAAAGTCAATTGTGGGCTGATGACAGTGAGGGCACCATTGTTGTTAAAGTCAATGTTTCCATAGATGGTTACTGGTGCGTCATCTGCCAAAATTATGATCCAGTAGAAATTGGTAAGAAATCCCCTGTTACACACCACAATGGTAGAAGTACCAGTATTATTTGCAATGTATATGCAAACAATCTCTTTTCACAATAATTAATCATCATGTTGTGTACAAATCATGATCAAATCCCTACGTTATCATAATATACATTCCCCAGTTATAAGACTACCACAAGCAGACCCTCATTCATGAGCTCATAAAACATTCTCAGAAGATGTGCAGCCCTATAGTATATAGTATAGTAAGTTGGGAGAGGGGAGGCATTTGTTCAAATGTTCCCACGTATGGGTCATAACATAAACTGTCCCATCTGAAAAATACAGTCATTTATAAAGTAATAATAACAATAATTATAATTATAATTATAATAATAATATACACATATAATTATATGTCTGTTGGACATAGGAAGTGGCTTTGTAAGTCTCTGAACTTTTTTTCCAGAAAAGCTGGATCCCCCACAAAATATAACAACTTTAATTAAGTCAACAAACTTAGAGATACAGTGGGTGGAGCCAAGAAGTTTAAATTTTGACAACCCTTGGTGTTTTGAATACAAGTTGAAAATTAATGATGAGGTAAGATTTTGCATTCATTTCATACTTTTAGTTTATATTTTACTTTATGTGCTATGCAGAGATAAAGTTTAATATATATATTTATTTATTTATTTATTTCACTAATTTATTTATATTTTCCTAGTTAATCAGCTTGGTAGATAAATTAGAGTATAACATAACAAACTTTGAACCAACAACCAAATATACAATTAAAATGAGGGTCAGACAAGGAATCAACTGTGGAGGTACCGATACTTCACCGTGGAGTGACTGGAGCCAACCTGTGGGTGAGTCATTTTGAAGCATCATTTGGTCCAGTGGTTTAAATGTAACGTCTTCAAATAATTTTAAACGTGTGTGAATTTGTCTTTAAAAACAGAGATCAATCCAAGTAATCAACCTGGTAGCCAGGAGGTTAATATAGGTGTGATTGCAGCTATTGCTTTTGTCCTTCCTATGGTTCTTTTGGCTATTCTACTCATCTGCAAGTTCCAAAGGTAACACTGAAACTTCTTACTATTAGATGAACTAATTTATGACTAACTAATGTAAGTTGACTTCAAAACATAATGTATGTTAAAACATGGATTACTGTATTTTTACATAAGAAATACAAAATTCCTTATTCTTCTTACATTTACAGCAGACACCCTTGTATCTGCTGACCTTTTGTAAAATCTCTCAGGAAAAAGCAACATAAGTCATCATAAGACAAATAAACCTAATGATTCAAAGGAAATGCATTACAGTATGTAAATGTGGCACAGACAAATTAATGCCTAAGATGATGGGATATTTAGAATAATATAATAAGATATTTTATGAATTGTATTTATTGCCAAATAAATGAGTCTAAATCATGAAGCAGGTTCGATTCCTGCCTCTGTGTGCATAGAGTTTGCATGTTCTCCCCGTGCTTGGTGGGTGTCCTCCCAAAGACATGTAGACATTAGACTAATTGGCATTCCCAAATTGGCCGTAGTGTGTGAGTGTGGATATGTGTGTGTGTGTGCCCTGCGATGGATTGGCACCTAGTACTCAATAGGGATAGGCTCCAGGCCGCTGTGTACAGTATAAAGCAAAGGGATAAAGATAAAGATATAGAAAGTACATAAAATTGTTGCCATGGTGGTGTAATTTAATTTGATGGAAAATAAGCTCATGGGATAACTGGCTATCGTGCACTAATGATGTTAATCGTATCATACAACTTTAGATTAGAGAACTGAACTTGCTACAGTAAATGAGGAAATGGATGAATGTAGGATGTGTACTTTATCTTTATCATCTATTAGGTTTGAATAAAAATACTTTTGTTCAGCTCAATATTGTGCCACAACACACAATTGTGGAGCACAGAACATAAAGCAAAAATACATAACACAGGGGGGAAAAAACGACTATAAACTAATAAAAGTGCAATTAGAACATAGTACACATTAACTAATCAGGACATGAATATATTTTATGGAAAAGCTTAGTATTGCTGGGCAGAGAGATAATTATATCCTCATATGTCTATTAAGCAGGGCAAACAATTGTCTGTAAACTACATTATTGTCTAATTTAAGTAGAAATTCCATCCCAATAGCAGTGATGTGCTTTATTTGAAATTTGACCAAATTTTTACTTCTTCAGGTTATTTGAGAAAGTGTTCCCTTCCATTCCAAACCCTTCCAAAAATGTTCAAATGCTTCTTGAGAAAAATGATTTTAATCAGGTAAACTAATTACTCATGTATTTGGGATATCAGTGTATGCTGTTTGGTTTTCAGGTGCAATTCACAATAGCAACATAAGACGTGTGTGTCTCCATTTTTTTCCACCAGGTTATTCCACCTAAACAATGTGAAGAAGGGACTGAAATCCTTGAGGTGATATATTGTGCACCAACATAATTTAAACCAGCATTAAGAGAAAGTTCTCTATTGTAACAAAGCCTTCTGCCTTTTTAAGACTCTTTACCCGCATATGTTCTGTAAGTGTTAAATGGAGGTTGAGGATGTTGCATAGATGACACTTCTCAGTGGTTTTTCGTGTTGATGAGGGGTAAAGAAATGGTGTGCAAAAACATTTGGTCATAAATAAGTGAAAAAAGAAAGAGTATTGCCGTGTGTCGCAACAGTATTGCTGTTTGACCAGCATGCACTATGGTCCATGTTACAGCACATATTACTCTTTTAAAAACGTTAACGTCAAGACTTTATGAGATGAGATGAGGTGCTTATTTTTAGTTAGGGGTAAAACCATAATGTATGACAGCACTGTGTTGTTTGCAATTGCTTAAAATACTCTGGTACATATATTTTACTTGCAATCATGCAGGCATGTAAAGCGAAAGTATAATAAAACATCATTTATAGGGTCCAATTGCAAAAAAAAAAAATATATCGCCATTTTTATAAATTGTCATAAATATTATTATTATTATTATTATTATTATTATTATTATTATTATTATTATTATTATTATTGATCCCATTTGGTATAAAAAGCAATTTCATACTGGAGGTCCTGCTGTACTGCTGTAGATGTGGTCATAGCATGTCCAAAGGCATGACAGTCGCGCTATAGCCAGTGTAATATTGCTTTTATACAACAATTCCACAAACACCATTTATCATGAACAGATAATGATTTGTTTCTTTATTTCCCCAATTGTTTTGCTCCATGAGAATATATCTATCCATGACTGGTGGTACTATCTAACCGAATGGCAGAGCTGGCAATCGACAGTTACAGTAGTGTAAATAACAATGGTGTAAATAGTTTTAAATTGTTACCGGTACTATGCGAGAAGAATAAAACATGGTGGAAAGTCCTGTAAATCTCTTTATATTTTCTTTAAATGTCTGTATATTTCCACTTTTTCAGCTTAACTTCCAGGTTCTGGCGTCGAATCCCAAATAGCGTTAAATGGAAAGCTAGGGCACTGTGGTGTAAAATCCATTGCCACACCCATCAAGTAATGCCCTTGAGCAGGGGTTGGAAAGCGATTTATCCTTCAACCTTGTGTTAGGATTTAGCTAGCTTTTTAGCTGTAAGCGAAAGAACATTGATATTTTAGAACAAATTAGAAGCAGTTTTTATAAGATAACTTTTATAATACTGTATAACATTATCAGATGTGTTTTCGAGCTGAAAGTGCTTCTGTGACCAATTACGTTGGATATAATAATAACCACTTAATTTTGATAAATGAGCTTCAGTTTCCTGCTGAAACTCTTTTTAGTAACCATATGACTACATGCACTACATCCTTCCCCTAAAAGGCATTAGAGCATTTCACATGGGTACTTTCCACCTTGTTTATGGTTTATGTGTAATATCTTCTGTAGCTCTGTAAGATTTATACCTTCATGTTTCTTTTGATCTGGAAATGAAACCATTATTTATGAGTACATTTAGACATGGGTAAATTTGTACGGTTTGTTTACCTGATTTTTTTTTAAATCTTCTGTTCATTTTTTATTGATTAATATTTGTGTTTTTTTTTGTTCATTATGAATACTTCTCATGTTATTGTGTTGAGCACGATCATGCCAGTCCATATCATGTACTTTGTGTTCATTCTTTAAATGGTGCAAGTCGCCCCGATTAAAGATTTGCTGTTAATACCTCAAGTACTGCTAATAAAGATCGCTGTGGTTAGTAGAGCAAGGTGGTGAAGGTAAACAAAGGAAAATATGATGACTGGAAAACGGAAATCGACAAATTTAAGAATATTGTAATCAACCTAAATTTATTTTGGTATATGTTAAATGTTAATCCCTGTTGGATAATATATTTTATGAAAACAAAAATCTGTGGTTAAGATAAGCAGAAAATAGCCTGTAGAATAGCCCACTTTTAATTCCGTTCCATTACACTGACCCAGTTTAGTGGGGGATTTTTCAATATTTGGATTTAGCAATAATTTCTAGACTTTGTATGGTAAAACAAGTGAAAGCAATGATTCTAATTAATATGTGTGTGTGTGTGTGTGCGTGTGCGCAATAAAAACAAAATATAACAACTTTTGCTTTTATTTTAATTTTGATAAAAAAAATTTTTTCAAAGAATACAACAAAAACCTCCATAAGGGGAAATACAAGTTGATAGAAACCTTCTTTAAAAGGAAGTGACTACATAGTTTACTATTCACAAAAGTCATAATAATACGCAAGCATTAAAATTCTAACCGTTATACCAGGAAATACTTTATATTAAAAAAAGTATAAGTATAATAAATTGCAATGGCGTGTCACGTCAATGTCAAAGCATGCCAAATGTATTGGTGCATTTTGTTAATTTCACAAATAAATACATTTAACACATACTGCAAACAAATTACTTCAAATGTCATCAGGTTAGGAATTCATTTTCTAAAAATATAAACCACAGTCATCGTCAATGGATGGCTTGTGATCAGCACTTGTTGTGAGTAATCTCTAGACAGTGATGGCTTTTGCCCACAGTCAGGGGCTTCCCAAAAGCGCCTTATTTACCAGCTCTCAGCCGTATTATATTTTATTCTTATTGGAAATTATTGGCTAGTCAGCGCATTACCAAAGAGACCAAAACCTCTATCGTTTTACATAAACGTCACGTACAAGGTGGCAAAATGCATAAGACGACCAGTTTGTACAATTTACTTTTAAATAACCAAACACAAAAAGAATTGCGTTGTATCTATCCCAGGGATACTGCTGGTGAGGTGAGAATACAATTTTATGAGCATTTTAAGCAGGCACATTTTAGGGAGCTGGAAAGATGGGGAGAACAAGCCATACTCCAAATTCAAGATCAAACCCTGAGCATCGGAGCTGCGAACTGGAAACTGAAAATCTATTCCTGAATTTAGTATACAATATTGCTCTTCTTTTAAGATCTCTGAATTTCCCACCATTAATCATTATATAGGGGATTCCTCATGAGTATCTGTATGCTTTCACATGTTCTTTCATCTCGCCAGTTTCTATTCCTCTAGTTTTATTACTAACAATACAAGAACTGTTATATACTACCGCTCTAAAAGTTCATGATTCCAAAAAGTAATTTTATTTTTCTTGCCATCTGACATTTAACTGTAACTTAAAAACACACACAGTTCCCTTATATAATATCCTAAAATGGAGAACAGAAACTTAAGAAAAAACAGGATAATAGCTGCTGGCACCCCTGTTGCCAAGAAGGTTTATCATCAATACAATAACTGGCCTTTTATCACAATCTTATATATTTAGTAAAGACACTTGGTATCCCAGAGTATCCCAGAGGGTGTGGAGTATACCCTTATTCTCATTCTAGTCTCATTCTACTGAAGCAAGCTAATGAAGTACACAGATCAAACACTTTCTATTAGAATTTTAATATTCAAGCACACCAAATGAACACAGAATTCTACATTCAACTTAGAATTTTTAATAAAGTATGCAGACTACACTATCTTCCTCAATCCAGTGCACAGACCAAACACTTTTATATATTACAAATCTAGTGCAGAGCCTGAACACATTTGAGTGGAAACTTTTGAGGACACAGAATCCACCCCACAGAATTAACGTCATGTAGTGGGTGGGTGTCTTGAATATAGAAATTTTAGTATTTACATCGCCATCTTGTGGAATATTTTCATGATCTTGATACTTTAATTACCAGAAGGCCAGTAAGGTCACTTGATAGAAAGAAAGAAAAAACAACAACAATTAAACAAAGATAAGTATCTCAATTTATAGATGACATTGCTTGCATTCTAAACAGTAGTTCCGAAAAGGGAACATTTATTTACACAGACACTCGCTCTCACCGGGTCTCACTGGATCGTCACATTTCCATGTAGTCCGATTCTGTATGTAAATGAACACAAATGGGGGAGAAAAACAAGTTTGAGCACAATTATAAGTGAAAAAGAGATAAGATGCACTCAAGTGTGACTGATTACATATCTGCTACTGAGGGCTGTGGGTAAAACCACATTCACAGCTGCAAGAGCAACAAAGCTTTTTTAAACAAACAATAAAGCACAAGAATGGCTTATAATTATTAACATGTAATTATTTATTCAATGTAAACAGCTTCTAATATTAATTATGGACATGTAATCTTAATTTTGAACACAGGATTAAATCTATGCAAACAGTAAAGAATATGTCAATAAACTATTTAGTGGTTAAGATGTACAGGATATGAACACAGTGAGTACAAATGCACAAAATTACATACATTTTTTTTTTCTCCTCACTACAGGTATGATATAAATGTTTTTAATTATAAGGGAGAATACTAACAAAGTCAGATATCTATTTATTTCTATTTTATATTGTATTTCTATCTTTCTAGTTTTTTTTAGTCCTTAGTAGGTGTTTAGGAAACACAAGGTAAGTTTTAAGGTTTTTTTTTTCTTCTATTTTTTCATCCAACATTTTCTATATTGGATGTGTTAGCATTTATGGAATCTTTAGTGTAACAGTCAAGAAAACATCAAAACTTCAAACTTGTTTTTAATATAATTTTTTTTGGTCTTAATCAGTTTAGGAAGGAGCAAATGAGAGTGTGGTGAGGGAAATAAACTGTTATATAACTCTTATGGAAATACTGTAGGTGTACAGCTGTGGCAAAATGTTTTGAGAATGACGCACATATTAACTGCTGTTTTAGTGTTTTTAGATCGTTTTCAGATGTTACTATGCTATACTAAAGTATAATTACAAGCATTTCAAATGTTTTTATTGACAATTACATGACATTATTGACCCTTCTTTTTCAAGACCTCTGCAATTGGCCCTGGCATGCTGTTAATCAACTGCTGGGCCACATCCTGACTGACAGAAGCCCATTCTGGCATAATCAATGCCTAGAGTTTGTCAGAATTTTTTTGTGTATTTTTTGTTGTTTTTGTTGTTTATCTACCCGTATCTCTTGATAATTGATCATAAGTTCTCAATGAGATTAAGGTCTGAGGAGTTTCCTGGCCATGGACCCAAACTTCCAATCTTTTGTTCTCTAAGCTACATAGTTATAACTTTTGCTTTATGATAAGGTGCTCCTTCATGTTGGAAAAGTTATTGTTTACCACCAAACTGTTCTTGGATGTCTGGGAGAAGTTGATCTCAGAGGATGTTTATTCATGGCTATGTTCTTAGATAAAATTGTGAGTGAGTCCACTTCCTTGGCTAAGACGCAACCCCACACATAAATTTTCATAGGATGCTTTACTGTTGGCATGACACAGGGCTGATGGGAATGCTCACCTTTTCTTCTCAAACTTTTTTTTTGAATGTCCCAAACAATCAGGAAGAGAATTAATCAGAAAATGACTTTATCCAGATGTTTCATCAGACGACTTTACTCCAATCCACAGCAGTCTAATCCCTGTACCATACAATACAAGAACTTTCCTGGAGAGAAGTGGCTTCTTTGCTGCCTTTCTTGAAATGTATGAAGGTGA
Organism: Clarias batrachus; assembly: GCA_003987875.1. Lineage (NCBI taxonomy): Eukaryota > Metazoa > Chordata > Actinopteri > Siluriformes > Clariidae > Clarias > Clarias batrachus. Next base: position 104,123 of record QMIH01000918.1, read on the forward strand.
GCGCTACCGTCAGTCTTGGGTCATGCCAACAGTAAAGCATCTTGAGACAATTTATATGTGTATGCCTTTTTGATTTATTTATTTATTTACTTACAATTTTACAATTTACCCAGAATTTATAGGATGATTATTGTTTACCATGCTAAAGAAATAAAATAGAATAAAATAAATATAGTTAAATGGAAATAGATGACTCTCAATTTCAATAATCTAAATGGTTTAACATTATTTTCATCATTTCATTATTATAAGAGGTGTCATTGTGAAAAGTTGAACAAAAGTGTTCTGTGTTTTTTGTATTTAATTGTTTTTTTTTTATTTAATAAAAATTCTAAGTAAATACATGTAAACCAAATTAATTAATTTGGGTCAGTTTGTTGTGAAATTATTTTGCTTCTTAATAATAATATTTGTGCAAGGGGGGTGTTTACACATTAATATTATTTGTTTTTAAAAAATTAAATCATTTGATTATAACTTAAAATTGCTGTAATAAAACAAACAAAATATTTCAAAATCTGCTGGAACTCTATAGTAAGATGGCAACTGTAATTTAGCACTACACTACACAATTGTTCTTTTTTTTTTTCAGAAAATCATGCTTTGCCTTTTTTTTTAATTTAGTTGAAAATATCTTTCTCAGCAAACATAAAAGCAATTTGCACCTCGAATAAGGTGGATGGCTTTTTGTAACATGTTGGTGTCTTAGCTTGTAAGCAGGAACTTCTGATTCATCTAATGTCCTGAAACTGTAAAATAATTCAGTGTCTTGCAGCCATGCTGATTTGTTTTCTCTTGAAAGACAAAGCATTCGGATACAAGACTTAGAGATTATGAAACTTTGTTTTAGACAGCCAACGAGACATGTTTACCGCTGCATTGATTTGCAACTTGTCAGAGAAACCACAAAGCCTTGTGAAGATGTTCCCATGACGGACAAGTTACAACTTTATCTCTAAATTTTATGTATGGTTTTTTAGGTTTTTATTATTATTATTATTATTATTATTATTATTATTATTATTGATTTATATCCATTGGCCATTGTTATAAGTGATAAAGAAATAAAATGCAATGCAATTAATATAGTTGAATGGAAATAGATGTCTTTCTATTTTAATAAACTTTAATTATTTTGTAATCTTTAATTATTATGTTTTGTATTATTATTTCAATATTTGAGCTTCTTGAACTTTAATCTGTGCAAACTTTAATATTGTAAAGATTATTAGTGGGGACTTTGTGAAAGTTCACCATATTTTGAATTTTCAATATTCCCATTAAACAAAAATTTTCTCCATTTGTTTTTGTATTTTTTTATTATTATTATTTAAACCAAATTAATCAATTTTCACAATCATTTGTTGTGAAATTATTTTGCTTCTTAGTGTTTTTTGTGCAGGGAGGTGTTTTTTTTTTTTAAAGCAAAATCATTTTATTATAACTAGAAATTGTTAAATTATAACAATTATAGTTTACTGCTTGCATAAATGATAGGTTTTCTTCAGAAAACGTCTCCATGCCAGCAAATAAACATATATTTTAATCTGATTATGTAAAATGATAATGCACTTCTGTTATTAAAAAAAAAAAAATCCTGATTAATCAGAAAAGAGAATTCACTGCACAGTAGCGTAAACTGAGATACCTAGAGCTGATCATGTTTAAGTATGCAAACAGTCTGTTTTATGAAAAATGTGGTGAATGTACAGTATAGGGTCGGGGATTTGCATATTCACTGAAGCTGGATATCATGCTGAGGATCAAGTTGATGCTTTTGTGCTTTTTTCTGTTGGTAGTTGTTTTTATGAAAAACACAATAAGCAATTATTACAGTATGTTTCCATGTTTAAAAAAGTATATACTGTATAAACACATGGATTACCTTCTCCTTCTCAACAGAAATGCAACAGTGACTTATATCTTCCCCGATAGCCATCAATTTCAAATAGGCTCAAGATCTGGCTCTCAGATTACATTATGGCTCCCTGTTTGAGTGTGTAGTTGTGGCCCTCTGTGGTCTTCCTATTACTATCCAGCACTTTCTTGTCAATTAGTAAAAACATAGTTTTACTGCAATTTTTTTTATTGTTGACTCCCTCAGTGACTTTATGCTCATCTTATATCTACTGTATCTTGCCATGATTTTCACATTTGCAGATGAAATCTGATAGCGGTTACACTCTTAGACATGCTTTAAAGTGATTGGTTCAAAACTCTCATCATATCAAACACAATCTAAAACCTTACCACAAATCCTGATGACAGGATAACCACGTGCAAGCTCACCTCTACTTTGTCTCTCCTCTTCACTGAGATGTGATTTTTCAAACGGATACAGAAGGGGAACCATGTTATGAGGAGTCACTTTGTAGGATTCAACAAGTATATCCAGGGACGGGAACCACTGTGTCTTCGCCTTGTTCTGAGTCTTCACAGGTTATAAGAAATGGAGAAAATAGTTCACAATAGTAATAGGAATTAAATGGATTGTAATAATACATAAATATAAATACATGTGACAACATTCATAAAGTTCACAGATTAAGAGTTCCATAAAGGATTGTGCACAATGTGTACAGTGGCCACTGAGGCCTATACAGTTACTGAAATAGCTAGAAGACTGTGCAGAGTTCCACTTTTGTCAACCAAGAACTGAAATCTGAGCCTGCAGTATGCACCCGCTACCCAAACCTGAATGTTTTAAGATTAGAAAAAAAGAACCAAGTAAGGTTATTTTAAATTAATCTAGTGAAGAGGTTGGTGGGGGTATAGTAAAATGTAAAGAAACCGATTCTTCTAATTGTTAGTCCCCAGATAGTAGAAGTTAACCAAGTTGACTCATGTCTGATTCATGATGAGAAAAACATTTCAAAACAGGAAAACCCTTAATAGAATAAAGTAAATAATATGCAAAATTCATGTATTCAAAGAACTCTTTGTTCACTTACTGTATGCTTATATATACAGTAAACTGTTTTAACAGCACTGTATATGCAGTATATATTTCACCCAAAAAATAAATAAATAAATAAATAAATACTGTATATATACTGTATATATGCAGTATTTTATATATAAGCACACAACAAATTTTTAGATTTCGCTAAGATAGCTCGAGAAAAAACAAAATGCATTTTTTAAGGAAAAAAAAAAAAAAACTCAACCTGCTTGGTCCTATGTGCTAAAATCATTGCCCCGTGACCAGTGTTGTGGGACGTTACTTTTTAAAGTAACTAATTAAATTACAAAATTACTGTCTTCTTTGTTCTTTATAAAGACCTTTATAATTATTCTTTCATCATCACTCAGCGAAGTTTGACCCATAATCTGTTAACTACTAATACCCTTATCTCACCTACGTGGTTTCGCACGGTGCCCGAAATTAGGTGCTTAGGTGCTGTCCTCTCATAGTCAAACCGCATAGGTGAGATAGGGGTATAACTGCAGGAATAACAAGGGGGGGGGTTATAAGGGGTAGCGCTTCTAGGACAACTTTCTCAAACACACATACACACACACACACTAAAGGATTGGGAATGATTGCAGGCTGGCTCTCGGATTGCATAAATTGTCTGAATAACGGATTACATTTTTGAAAAAGTAACTGAGTACGTGAATGGCGGACCTAATGCGTTAGGTTACATCAAAAAAGTAATCTGAGTACTCTAACACGTTACACCCAACACTGCCCGTTACTAGATCATGAATGATCTGTAATTTTTGGAAAGCTGGGATATATTTCACTTTCCACACCCAGGCTTGATTACTACCGGACCTGTTGAATCAAGAAATCACATCTGGCAAAGTATGCTAACAGATCCACACAAAAAAAGGCAACACAATCTAAAGAAATTTTAAGTAAGGTGATAATTAAAGTAATTGACATGCATTAGTCTGGAAAGGGTTAACAAGCCATTTCTAACGCCTGGGGCTTCATGGTTAGACCTGTTATTCACAAGTTGTAAAAACTTGCACCTGCAGTAAATCTTCCCAGTAGTGGCTGGCCTACCAAAAGAGCACAACAATGACTCATTCTGGAGCTCATAAAAGAGCCCAGTACAACATCTTAAGAACTGCAGGCCTCATCTGCCTCAGTTAAGATCAGGTCATTGTCATTGTCATGATTAAACAATAAGAAAAAGACAAAATAAAAATGGAGTTCCAATATAAAAGGCACTGCTGACCAAAAAGAATACAAAATCTCACCTTTGATATTAAAACAATATCTTGATCAAAATCTCAAGAACAGAGAAAATATTACAAGTCTTCACACTTCTCACTGGAGGATCGTAACCAGGTTGTAAGAACTTCTTTTAAATGGCAAAAAAAGAAACATGAGCAAGAAACAAAAAATAAAGAGTTGGCAATTTATTATAAATTGCATTAAAACTCCAACAGGCTGGTCATCAGCTGATCAAAAGTTTAAGACGATAACCATTAAAAGTTAAAATCTGTGCAAAAATATGGTTTTAATGTCACTGTTCTTCAGACAGTCACACTGTCATGTGTGCAAAAAGGCTTTCTGTTTTTGAATGTGGCAGAATTGCTAAGCTGCACAAGTAAGGGCCTCTCACAACGCACCATTGCTGCCAAGGTTGAAAGCTGTAACACAGCAAATTTAAAATTTGGTCAGCATTTTAAATTTCATAAAAAGAATCTGGGAGTTATGGGACAAAAATATCAAGTGATAGGTCCAAAGAACACACACCACTGCTTGCCCGTTTGGAATTTGCAAGGGAGGACAGGCACCAAACCAAGGACTTCTTCCAGGACAATAACGTTGCACTTCTGGACCATCCTGCGTGTTCCCCTGATGAAATCCCCTTGAGAATGTTTGGGGATGGATAGCAAGGGAACTTTACAAAACAATCTCAGTTCCAGACTGTGGATGGCTTTCCAAGAGCCATCTTCACCACATAGAGCAACATTCCAGTGGAACTCTGGAGGAAACTGGAGTATCCAGAGGAAGCACACCAAACATGGGGAGAACATGAGACCTTGGAACCTTGTTGAAGATCATCAGAACACTAACAACAATAGTAGAAACAGTTCCTGAAGAAACTGCAAAGTAGAGCCTGAAACACCAAACATGAAAAAAAAGCTTTGCTCCATTGCCATGGCCCCCATCCCCTTTCTTTCCCCTTATATCTGCCTCAGTTACTCGGAAATTGCTGATTTTATTAAGATATTTTAGGCGGATTTTTAGAAATATGAAATACACATTTTTTTAATAAACACTTTGTGTAAAAAGCACAAAACTGAGCGAGAATCAGCAGTTTAGAGACTGGGGTAGTTTTTTCAGATTAATGGAAAAATAAATGAATACCCCTCAAAACTGGCAATTAAAATAGTTAGAAAATAGAGATATTTTCTAAGTATTTTAATTGCCAGATTTGAGGCCAGTTTTGAGGGGTATTCATTTATTTATTTGATTTACTTTTTAATGGGGATTGGTTACACAGCAGTAGGTTTCTCGCCCGGGGTTCAGTTCCCACCCAATACCCAAACGCCAGCTACTGGATGCAGTGCCGGTCCCAAGCCCGGAAAAATAGTAGGGTTGTGCCAAGAAGCGCATCTTCATTTTACAAGCAAATCAATAAAATGAGCAAGTTATGACCAAGAGGAAATTAGGTTTATTATTTTTTATGGAAAAAAATTACCACAAGATTTTGGAAAAACCAATCAGAAGTGATTGCAAGCTGTCCCAGGGCTATTAATCAGAATGGCCTGCATTAAATATAAAAGATCTGATATAACAAAAAATGGAAGAACAATATTAAAAAAAAAAAAAAAAACCTTTATGATACAGGGCTTTCATGCCATACTAAAAAAAAGCGTACAATACATCATCAACCTCCTTTTCTTATTAGTTTCAGTTTCACTTTGCTTTTTAATGACAGCATCTTTTTGTAGTACAGAGATGTGACGTATAAGGTTAGATCTGGCCTCAATCAAATGCATATATGTCTGTGGTCCCATAAAGTTATAGCGGAGTTGAGAAACCCAGATGGGGCACAGCAGACATAGCAAGGCGATGCGGAGACGAAACAGCTTCCCACACAAAATGACTGTGTGTCGCGTTACATTTAAATGATAAAGTAAATATTGTGCATTTAAACTGCAGTAAAATCAGTGATTTCAATAATTCATCACTTCTAAAAAAAAAAGAAGAAGAAAAATAGAAGAAGAATACATAACAATTTTCAACATAAATGTTTTGTTATAGATCATGTGTGCCTGCGGTCAATAATTTGCCAAAATGAGTTAAAGACAGAAGGTTGCGTTAATCCTGTTTTGCTGTCAAATTCTTCATTTGCATGTGTTTATTTGGTTTGTGGTGTATGTGTGTGTACGTGTGTGTATGTGTGTGTCTAAGGCTTGTGGGTATGGCAAAAAAAAGACATTTTAACAGACAACCACAAACATGAAAGTATAACCCTTAGGCATATATCTCCAGTCATTCGCTCAGACTACAGAGTGCTCACACAATTCGTCTACGTTTGGTGTGACCCTTAAACAGTGTAGTTAGAATCTGTAAGTCTCATGTCTGTGCTTTGCAGTATGCATCTATGGTAAAAATTATCCAGGGCATAGTTAATGTGACAAAATGAGACATGCTTTACATAAGTATTCATACGAAGTGGAAAAGAGAAAGCTATTTGAAAGTACTGAGGTACTGAGTTCGTTTTGGTGCAAGTGTAAATTTAAACCGTGAAGACTTCAGGTGATGCAGTTAGTTATTACATTGCATGGCCATGGCCTTTAGCATAGATAACAACACACATGTTCTGTTGCACTGATTCAACAACATTATGCAACATCACAACATGCATTTGTATCTAGAGGTGCATAAAGTTTTGGCCTGAGACTTTGTACTTGAACCAGTCCGACATGTCTTCTCCGTCACACCCAAAAACTTTAAATAGGGTTCAGGTCTCTTGCTAAAATGAGTCCTCATGCTCTCAGAGCCAGCTAAAAAGTGAAGAATATTAAAATAATTTGTTGACTTTCTTTAACCGGCAGTGTACTGTGAAAAGCATCACCAAAGTCACTAATTATTAATGTAACTAATTATTTAAATAATAAGTCAAAAGGGGCAAATAATGAAGACTTGCAAGTGTTTACACTTAAAATTTACATAGATGTCATTTAACTTTTTTTTTTTTTCGTTTTTT
>QMIH01000918.1:112871-137699 GCA_003987875.1 Clarias batrachus
CATTGCTCTGTTTATAATAATAATAATAATAATAATAATAATAATAATAATAATAATAATAATAACATAATGCTCATTCCCTTGGTAATGCTGCATTTAGATGAAACCTGATTAATCATAATCGTTGTATTCTATAATACTGATAGAAACACCCTGCTTTTAATAATAACAATAATAATAAATAAAAGGTTTCTGCTTCCTGAGATGCAACAAGCGACATTCACACACACACACACACACACACACACACACACACACACCCATTCACGTTCTCTCTCTCTCTCTCTCACACACACACACACCCACGTACACACACTCTCTCATACACTCTCTCTCTCACACACACACGCACGCACACATAACCCACATGTTCATTCTAATCAAAACAGAAACTTGTCACACGTTTTTTTTTTTTTTTTGCTGTCATGTTGTTCTGAAAATGGAGGGGCAAAGTGCATACATCTTCCACAGGAAATCAAGCTATTGACCAAAGTTCTCATGCATTACTCACTGTAGTATTTATTGGGAATGAATAGAATGAAGACTCATCATCATCATCATCATCATCATCATCATTTTTATTTGATCCTTTAAAAACAAGTTCTTAAACCAATCAAGAAAGACAATCTAAACAATTCAAGGAGATTGACTTGAAAAAAACATTCTTAGATAAAAAGCCATGCTTTTTGGTAGTGTTGTAATAAGTATACTTGTAATATACCGTATTGGTAAGATTTGAAAAGAACACATGATGGATATTAAACTGGTGTCTTGTATACAGTACAGACAGGAATGTCTAGGCATTTGTAAACAGACATGGTGGTACAATGTGGAATCACAAGAGCATCTCAGGGGGGAATTGGCCTATGTGTAGTACTGTAACTTAACTTCATGTTTATTTTCAGTTCTGCCTCAAAACATTTCAAACTTTTCTCACATTTTTTTTTTTTTTGGTAAACGTGCATGCTGCTTCCTGTGTAGCGATTGTACTGTGTAGCTTTTTTGTCTTATTTTCAGGATGTGGTAAGAAACCCCTTCGGAACTGAACTTTTAATCCAGCTACATGCATTCAGCTGGAAAGCACCACAGTATCCTAACGGTACACAACTAAAGCCATTTTAGTTTCATGGTATAACTATAAGGTCAAATCCTAATAGAATGATGACAGAAATGAGGAAAAAGGTGATGACCTTTAAAAGAACACCCCAAATGACAATTTACTAATACACAATTCCCAATATAACATACAACCAATCCAGTTGTCATATATAATGACAATTACAATGACCAATCCTGTTATATATAACAAAAAAAAAAAGTTAAGATAAGATATTTATAACTAAATATAAGTTACTTATTATGCATAAATAAGTTGTACGATAGAGTTTTACCTCCGCTTCTTTAAGAAAACAGCAAATTATTTTTGGTTAGCGTACCTGGTCGCTCTTACTCACAGAAGATCAAGGGCGGTGCTTTTATTTACGCAGAAATAAAACATGAGATCAGCGCACTGAACATTGTTCGCGTCTTTGTTACTAAGGGCACAGGTGACAACACAGTGAAGACAAAAATAAATGTTCTTTTTTTTTTTTTAAAGTGCTGCAAAGGACCTGAAGCTGAAGAAGATGAAGGACACTTAGATGGTGTTCCAACTCCCACACACAGTCACAATCATACACAACTGACAATTTGGTAACACCAATTAAAGGTAAAGGTATTAAAGAGAAACCATGAAAGGGTTTGACTGCAAATTTAGATTAATCAGTTTCAGATAAAGAGCATCATTTCTTTAAGTCAAAAGGATATAAAAAAAAATCCAAAATATGTAAAAAAAATATTGTAGTTATAATGTGAATTTCTGTATGATTCTGCAAAAGGCTATAAATCCATCTGGCACAGTTTAGTTCCAATTCATAAATTGTGTCTTGAGATGTAAAAATGCAATTTATTATTTAAAAAATGTTGGCATGCTCAATTACAAAAAGAGTTTTTGCGCCTATCAACATATTCATTAATCACATGACAGAAAGAAGGGATGCAATTGACTCATATGGATGCAATGTAGTGTAGTGTTTAACAATAGTTAATTTGTTTTTACCAAAAACATGTTACAGTAGCTGTACACTTTTGAAAGAAGTATACATCATGTTCTTTTGTATTAAATAGAATATGAGTGTCTGAGAAAAAATAAAAATTGCAAGATTAAGTGAAAGTCTAAAAAATGGCACTTTTGCATTCTAGCCGTTCACATGCGAAAAGCTGGCTGCATATTTTCATTAAGTACTCATAAAAAAGAACTAATTCGACTATTGTTAAAATTCAGACACGACTAAAGAACATTACAGCAGTTCACACATTATACAAAGGTGAATTGTAGAGGTTTCTAGGTGCTTTTTGCCTCTTTGTGCGACTCCTGGTCAACCCTGATAATAATGAATTGGTCAAATTATTTATAAACAAGTGTCCATACTACCCTAATTATTAAGCTGTCTCAGCAAATGTTTGTTTATTTAAAAAAAACTTCCTCATGACGAGGCAAAGACCTACTTATTGTACCATAAAAATGTAGGTCAGACTAAAAAGCAGTATTTGAGGTCATACTGAAATACATCATCAAAGAACAGACCTGCTCAACTGATATTGTAAAGGAACCGTTTCACAATAGATGCCTTTAGAAATGGGGTGACATCATGTATTTATAGTTGATGGTAAGGATAAAAAATAACTCACAGACTATTTTGTAATTGACCCATGATGCTTATGATGCTGTTAAGTGTCAGTAATAAAATAGTGTCATCTTGGAAAGAAAAAATCTGTAGCAAATCTCATAATACTCCTCGTCTTAATCAAACAGACACTTTAACCTTTTCTTGAGTTCATCGGCCAACTTTTTTTCTGCAACTTCCATGCTGTCTTCGACGTCTAAAAGAGAGAGAGAGAGAGCTGCATAAGAGACAGCAAATGTTTTATATTTTGACTTAGAGAGTGTATTGATTGTCTTGTCCTTACTTGGATTTGAGCAGGAAACTCTGACAGAAAACGTGACTTTCACTCCATGAGCTTCCTCCATGTTCTCAAACACAGGCTGCTCCAGGTTCATCTTTTTAAACCAGTCATCTAGACAGTTTCTTAACGATATAGTGTTTGGTTCTGCAAAACAAAAAAAGAAGTGGTAAAATATATGAAAACATATACTAGTGCTCTGGTCACGAGTGACTGTTTGTTCCGCACTGTAAAAAAAAAATGCATCCATGCAAGTGGCAATACCTTAAATGTAAGTAAATTTTGCATCTAGTATTATTAAGCCCATTTGTAGCCTTTTTCAAAATATACTACCATCAGCTTAACAATAACATTGCAAGGTAAACTGAATAACATTGATTATCAATTATATAACAGTAAACTATGTCCTGGAGACAGGATCATGGACACAACATCGATGCTCTCTGGGACCAAAGGCCAGTCCACCCAGTCTGATCCCACAATAAAGCCAATGCTGTCCATGATAGAAAGGAATCAGGACACCCAGTGCACCACAGCCCTCCACATACGGGGCCACAGCCAAACACCACAGCACACCTCAGAGGTTCTGAGCCACACTCGAGAGGCCACAACTGCACAGGAGGAACCCAACACTTAGGTGGTTTTAATGTTATGGCTGATCAGTAATAATTTCAAACTTGAAATAGTGTAGTTCTAATAAAACCATTGATTCCTTTAGTATTTATAAAGTTAATGTTAACATATGTTTTTGGCTTGTAAATAATAATAATAACATAACAATAAAAAAGTTTTTTAAAGCTTGATGTGTTATTGAACCTTCAACTGGTGGGGCCTTGAGAAAGAACTGTAGTGTAAAACAGATTTCTAGGTCACTGGCCCTCACGGACAAAGTTTGACAGTTTGACAGGGGGGATTTAGAAAGGTTGAGTACACTGTGAAAAGTTTTTTAGAAAATGGAGAAAGAGGACAAGAAAGAAAGTAATTGATGGGTTTCTTTAGAGAAGAGGAAAAGAGGATTTAAACTGAAAGGAAGATGATGGCGATCAAGACCAGAAGGTGGCGGTAATGCAACATAGTGGATGCCAACTGCAGGTAAACAAAGAAAATTTGTTGGCAGAAGATGTGATTATGGTGAGAATGTATAATGAGAACCTAAAACACAGATTCAGGTAGAATATATACAGTAACTCTGTGGGTGCTTATTTCCATGAAATTATTTCCATGCATACCACTGTGGTTTTGTTTCTTTGTTTGCTATTTCAGGGTATAAACACAATAATCTGTTTACAACAAACATCCAAAATAAGAATTATATTTTGTTCCCTTCATAGATGTTTATAGATTTATTAAATAGATAATTTCATTTTATTTTTGCAATAATTTCTGTTTAAGGCTGCTGTTTGTAGAAAGGAGCAAAATGCTGCATGTGGACCTTTAATGTCGTAATGTCGTCCTCTATAATGTGCCATGAACCTACTGTACCATAGTTATAGCACTAGCCTGAAGAGGTCATTGTCAGAACGCCATTGAGGAGGTGCTAGTTATATTCCGAACTGGTCAATGTTGCCATTACGTCATACTTAAGTTATTCCTGCACCTTACGTCCACCATGTCCTCACCAAGCTTTTGTGGAAAATGTCCCAAAAAAAGTGTGGCAGCTCCACATCAAGACAGACAATAACACATCCTTACCGATTGCTACTGCCAAGTTGTACAAGTTTTTACTGGGTTCACCCAATTTTTGGGAGGACGTAGTGATAACATGGCTCAGTGTGACGGGGTAAAATACAGGAGGCAGAATGCAGTTCTGGACGGTCAGTGTCCCAAACAGTTTGGTGATTCTTTTGCTCAAACACACATGATTCAACTAATCTGTTTATTACTACATTCAGTGTAGAGCCCTTTATTAGTGGCTGATTATTAGTTTATAATTCGGTTTTCAGCCTTTTCGTGATCCTTACCTGGCTCCACTGCTAGCAGGCCCAAAATGCATCCACTGAGATAATTAGCGTTTTCTTTTTTCTTCTTTTCCCGTTTGCTCTCCATGATGTAATCGTTGAACATGAGCTCGATTGAGCTTTTATACCCGGTGCGTTTATGTGAATAACTAAGGTCTTTTTGACCTTTTGTTCGGAGTAAGTTATTAATCTGAGCTTCTGTTTTTTCAACCGTGGTATATTTTGGCAAGGACGTGAACCCAAAGAGCATGGTTAGTGCATCCAGAGCTTTCTGCAGAGCATCCTGCATTGCCTCCGCCTCAGTCAAGCCTGGAGGAAACAAAACAAGGCATATAAAACAATATTTTATTAGTGAGGTCAAGTCAGTTTTTTCCCATACACAAAAATCTATGCAGTATGTGTTCCAGTAAAGTAAGAGGAATAAATACAATACAAATACAGATGACAGTTTTGGAAATACAATACACACAAAAATCAAAAGGATAAACATACAGTAACTGTGCAAAATTAAAGATAACTCCTTTGCTGTCTGATTTGTCTTGCTCTGCCATTTTTATTTGTCATACTTTCTTTAAAGCAGCTGCAAAACATAATTAATATTAATAATATGAACATACATGCATGTAGGAAACAAACAAACCTTTTCCATCATAGAGTAGATTGTATGTTATATCATTAAGGGTGCACTTCTTGTCTTCAAAGACTTCCCGAGGATGTGGGAGAGACTTCTGGGAAAACGCTTGTTTCACCAGCATGGAAGCGTTGTTTTCATCTTAAAGAGGGAAGGAGACAATATTCAGACATCTGTCAACCATATTGCTAGAAAAAACTGATGAACTAAATGTCTCTGGAGAACAAAAGGTTGGTCAATATTAAAACTTGACGCATGTGATTAATCTGGACATTTTAATGCATTACGTTTTAAAAAATTTTTACACAAATTATTCACGTGACAAAGTTTGACCCTAATGGCTTTCCATAGTCGCAGCACAGTCACCTTTAGCGTGGATATTAAGATGACTGAGGAAACATCAGGGCAAGTTTCATTATAAAAAGCTTCTTGATGGAAATTTGGACAAAAAACCAAAGGTGTGTGTCTGAGCTACCTTCAAGGGGAACTATTTTTACAAGAATACATTAAACATAAGATTTGGGAGTGGTGGCTCAGGTAGCTGGCTAAGGCTCTAGGTTGATGATTTTTATTTGTTGACAATCCATGTTCGAGCCGTCAGTGGGTTTGCACACATCATACTACCCAGCCACTGCATGCAGTGCCGGTCCCACTTGAGAGATTTTAATTTAACATTTGTTAAAAGTTAATGTTTGAGATATTATAAAACTGCATAATCGGTTTCCTCTAACCAGTTTGTTAAACATCGCACGGTTATAATACAAGTTCACCTGAGTATTTGAAAATTGCGATTAGCAGTGATTAATCACAGACTAGGACTGATTTAAAAAAGATAAAACTAGATTTAGCACAAAAAATCTAATATCTATCAACAGCTTGACAACTAATCAGTGCTGAACAACATGTTATATATTTATAACAACTAATAGATGGCATAATAAGAACAATGTAGGACAAGCATTGAAATTTTATCCCTCGACAAGGATAAAATGAGGCAGAGGACAGGGGCAGGGGTTGGGTAATGGTTTGAAGTGAAGAAGCTCTTCATATATACCAGTAGCTCTTAATAGCAGTAATTTTCACTCAGCAAATTACCTAATTGAGCAATTCCCAGTGCATTCCCAAGGAAAAAATAGGTTTTACGAATGGCATCTTTCTTGGCAGTGTAGTCAGTGTTGTTTTGAAACATGAATTTGTCCAAGTTTATGTCGACCTGACAGCTGAAAATCGTCTCAGTGTTGAGGCGCTCTACTGTTACAGATGGAGGCTTGAGATTATACAATTGTAAAAGTGTCTTGATGGCTGTAAAACACACACATAAAGGTCAGGTTAGGAAAGTATTCAATTCCTTGCATGTTTCATGGAAAATGTCAACTCCTGCTGGCTGGAATTATACCAGCACATACGCTGAACACACAAAACAAACCACTTTGTACCTGAATACTCAAATGTGGGGTCAGATCTGCTGGATATGTCTGAAGGAATTGCATCCTGGGTTTTTGGCTCCAGGCATTCCTGATTGGCACTGTCGTTTGGTTGAGGACGAAAGGTCTTGCTGATGGCTGTCGTGCAGGATGCTGCAGTCACAAAAATGTGTAACTTTATTGACTCCTTGGCTCTTTCAGACAAACGGAAGCAGAACATACAGAGATAAAGTCAAACTCACAGTGTGAATTATCTCCACTTGTGCTGGGACCCTCCACTTCTTTACTGGCTCCTTGCTCTGCTTTACATTCGTAAACAGGATTTTGGAGTTGGAGAGCATCTAGACATTCCTTCAGAATACCTTTGTAGTTTTTGCCAGCCTCGGCCTTGAAACTGTAGTTAATGAGTCCTGACAATTGTTGCAGGGCAACCATAGCTGCCTGTTGTTCTGCCTGTTTCTTCTTTGAAGAGCCATCTAAAGGGTTTTCATAAAGTATAGATCGTTTGGATCGTAATGGATAACACAAATTGATGTAAAGGGGTAGACCATTCGGACAATGCTACTGTGGTTAACAATACAGACTGTTTCTGAATTACCTTTGTCGTAAAATGTGAAATCCCCAGTGAGCTGTAGTTTGCAGGAGATTTTATCGTTCTCACGAACTAGGATTTCGGATGGTTGTGGGAAATGACATTCATGAAAATACTTCAGCACTTCTGCTTTACCTGTTGCATGGAGCAAGAGCAAGACTTCTAACCAAGTCCCATGTTAAATATTTGAACAGTCTGACAGCAGAATGAGCTAACTTCTTTTTTTTCAATAAAGTAAGAGGTATTGCCAAAGGGTAGAAATGATTTTGTGCATGTTTTCTATGAATCACAAGAGGTGTTAAAAATCGGTGGTGTAGTGGTTAGCACTGTCGCCTTGCACCTCCAGGGTCCGGGTTCGATTCCCAGCCAGGTTCGATTCCCGTCTCTGTGTGCATGGAGTTTACATGTTCTCCCCGTGCTTGGTGGGTTTCCTCCGGGTACTCCGGCTTCCTCCCACAGTCCAAAGACATGTAGGTTAGGCTAATTGGTGTTCCCAAAATTGTTTGTGAGTGTGTATCTGTGCCCTGCGATGGATTGGCACCCTGTCCAGGGTGTACCCTGCCTTGTGCACTATGTCTCCTGGCATAGGCTCCAGGGCCCCCCGCGACCCTGAATACAGGATAAAGCTGTATAGATGTGAGAATGAGTGTTTTTTATTGTCATATTGAATTTGTCATATTTTTCTCCATCTCTCACAGTTAAATTAAATTGTATTTATATAGTGCTTTTAAAAATGTTTTTTTGTCACAGAATGAAAAGAAATTAGAAACATGACTATAAAATATTTGAGATATATTTTGAGATATATTCGATGATCAGATTGTCCCTTAATAAATCAGTTTGCAATTAAAAAAATTAAAAAATTGCATAATTATTAACCAAAAACTGTTGGTTAAGTTTTAGCAAAAACTATCACAAACTTATGCTTTGATTGGGATTTTGTGGTAATTCAAACAGCAAGTAATGGAAGCAATTTCAGTTTAGAAGTCCATTTGCATCAACCGCCCGTATGTCCACCAGTTGTCCCAGACACAGTAAAATCCTGATTGTTGATTTAACACTTTCTTTCTTATGTAGACTTGCATGAACTCTGCTGGGTAACAGAGCAAAAACGTGCTTTTCTTGGCTTACACACTCTCCCCCTGTATAGTCCCAGGGTAGAACACTTCACTGATCATGTGACAGAAAGTAACAACGTGACTGGCTCGTCACATAGCATCAACTTTTGCTCAAAATTCAGACAACTAAGTGTTCTGCTTTGCTAAAACGTGAAACATATTTACTACTTACTAAACTTTAATAAACTTTAATGATTCTACAAGAAGGTTATATAGACAATAAATATTTTGCTATATACAAACTTGTGTTAGATAATAACTGAGTAAAAGTTTTTTTAAAAAAAGGTGTTTCTGCTGTCAGACTGTTTGTAACCTTTATGCAGTAGTTACATACTCATTGCCACTCACCTTCAGGTGAAGTCAGGCCAAACTGACAGGCTAGTTTCCTGTAAGCTGAGTCAGTAGCTTCCTCCTCTTGAGCACATGCTTCAGACACAACCTCTTGGTTGTTGAGGACCACAGTCACGATACCATATTGCCTAGATCCTAAAACAAAACAAAAAACTCCAAATCAACTGTCGCCTCCTCTTCTGGCTGATTATGTAACTTCGACTATACTGTACATGTACACCAAACCTTTGGCTACCTGTGGAATTCATTTTGGGAGCCTGACTGGGCATCTGTGGAGAACTGGAGTTTATCTCCCGATAGTCAACAGCATTGCCTGTGCTTGCTTTAGGTGGATCCTGGACCACAGGGACACTGCTGTTAGTCTGAAGGCTATCATTCTTGCTAATTGCAGGTGGGGTTGATGCTGCAGAGTCACAATAAGTTTACACGACTTTATAACAGAACAACAAACAATGAATTCCATCTGGGTATTTTAAAAGGTAATGGTACTGTATATGTTCTATTTCTTTATCTTTCACATTTATTAAAGTGTTCCAAGTCAAACTCACAGCATGACTTGTTATCATTTGTGGAGGGACCCTCAAGTTCTTCTCTGTTTGTTGTACAACTGTATTCAGGCTGCTTCAGACCGTTGGCTTCTAGATGTTCTTTCAGAAAACCCTTGTAGTTTTTGCCAGCTTCAGCCTGGAAACTCCAGTTAAAGAGTCCCGACAAATGCTGCAGGGCAACCTTAGCGGCCTGTTGTTCTGCCTGTTTCTTCTTCGTAGAGCCATCTAAAGGGTTTTCATAACCCAAGTATGTAGCATCAGTGATGGATAACAAAAAGTTATGTGCTGTAAAAGAGGAGGCCAATCAAACACTGCCACTAATTCTCAATTACCTTTGTCAGAAAATTTGTAAGGCCCACTGAGTTGGAGTTTGCAGAAGA
This sequence comes from Clarias batrachus, assembly GCA_003987875.1. NCBI lineage: Eukaryota > Metazoa > Chordata > Actinopteri > Siluriformes > Clariidae > Clarias > Clarias batrachus. Next base: position 122,877 of record QMIH01000918.1, read on the forward strand.
TTTGGTCATCCTTATGAATTGAGAGTTCCGATGGTGGTGGAAAATGATATCTGCAAAAATACTTCAGCACTGCTGTTTTACCTGTTGCATAGAGTAAGAGCAAAACTTCTAACCAAGCACTATGTTCAAAATTCATTATTATTACATTTACATATCCATTGCCACCTACCTTCAAGAGAACTCAGACCAAACTGACAGGCTAGTTTCTTGTAAGCTGCGTCAATGGCTTCGTCCTCTTGAACAAACCCGTCGGACATAACCTCTTGCTTGTTGAGGACCACAGTCACAATACCATAATACACTGAAATGAAAATCGCAAAACTCCAATGTTGCTTTTCCTTCCACCCTACTGGATGGTTCTGCAATCAAACATTTTCATTGTACAGCACATGTACTGCATACCTGTAGAATCCATTTTGTGGGCTTGGCTGGTCATGTCTGGTGGACTGGAGTCTAGGGTTTTTGTCTCCTGACAGCTATCAGCACTGACTGTGCTTGCTGTGGGTAGATCCTGAACTGCATTTACCAGAATCTTTGCTTGAAGACTTTCATTCTTGCTAATTTCCTTTGTAGTGGATACTGCAAATTCACAAAAAAAGGGGCATAAAAGAACAAACACGTTCATGATGTTTTTCAAAGTAATGTCCTGTTACGTTTATAACACTGACATTATATAAATACGTTCAAACTCACTTTGTGAATTGCCTTCACTGGTAGTGGGAACCTCTGTTTCTTGACTGGTGCATACTTTGTTTGTTGTAAAATCATAGTCAGGTTGCGGCAGATTAATAGCATCTAGACGTTCCTTAAGAAACCCTTTCCAGTTGTCCCCAGCATTAGCCAGAGACCTGCAGTTTAAGATCCCTGATAAACTCTGCAAGGCAACCTTAGCTGCCTGATGTTCTGCCTGCTTCTTCTTTGAGGATCCATCTAATGAAACAAGTATTCACCATCAGTTATAGATTCCAAATGGAACTGTAAAGCATCATTCCAGTTGAACACTGCTGTTGTAGAGAGCTTCTGGATTACCTTTGTCATAAAAGGTGAAACGGCCACTTAGCTGAAGCTTGCACACGCTCTTATCATCTTGTTGAACTAGGAATTCCTTTGGTGGTGGGAAATTACACTTCTTAAAATGCTCCAGGAGTGCTGCCTTAAAATTATTACCTGTCTCACAGGTGAAAAGCAAAATTAGAAGAAATTCACGGTCTTGGTTTAAGCTATTCAACCTTTACACTGACAGAATTATTGGCACTGACCTTCTCGAGAAGTCAGGCCAAACTGATTGACTAGTTTCCTGTAAGCTGATTCAATGGCTTCCTCCTCTTGAGCACATCCATCAGACACAACCTCTTGGTTGTTGAGGACCACCGTCACATCGCCGTAAAAGATGGTGTCTGGAATGGAAAGCTCAAAATGTTTAAAGTGAAAAATCGAAACCATTATTGTAATAAATTTCTTTCTTTTTTTAATCAAGAACCCTTACTTTAAAAGGGCATTTTGAAATTAACCCATCAATTCACTTCTTTGTGAAAGCATTGTGTTTTGTTAAATCAAAAAGAGAAGAGAAAAAATGTCCTTCTACAAGTATTTCACATGAGAACAATACAAAAAGCTCGGGGGAACATTTTACTTGAGGATGATGTAGATTCGGATAGCGCTGAAGTCATTTCAGAGGTCTCTTCTTTCCACTCAGGGTGGTCATTCATGTATTCCAGGGCTATCTTAGCAACCTCTTGGTGGGCTTTTCTTTTGTTATTACAAACCAGGGAACCTCGAAATGTACGTCCGTTCACATTTACAATACCCCTGTAACCTGAAAAGATGATCATTTATATTAGAATAAGCGTCCATAAGTACATTCGATAAAGAGATGTGGATTCTGATCATTCTGATAATGTATTAAAACACATATCAATTCTAATAGAATTCATGGTTTAATTACCACTAGCTTCAGTTTCCTCTGTAAATTCAGGGTCTGGCATGTTTCTTTTTCGGGCCTCTTCAAACACGTGATTCTTGAACTTGAGTACATCACTACTGAACACTGGGTCTGCGGATCACAATCGGTTCAACATATACAGTCAATAAAAAGATAATAATTTACACACGATATATACATTTTTGCCTTTTTTAGAAACATTTTGGCAAATCAGTTCATCTTATTATATTTTTTAATGTACGTAATATTATAAAGTGTATGGCTTGGTCAAAAAAACATCACCATTTGGATTTAAATAAGCAAATATATAGAGATATTAAGTGTTAAATATGTTTCCGTTGGTAACAATTCTTTTAACCTTAACTGAGATAGTCAGTAAGTTCTCATTTCATAAGACCCCTCACATTGTGATGAACACCATAAAATTCCCACTGAATCTCAAAAATACAAAAGAATGTCTCTGAGTGGCGCAGTGGTTAAAAGCGCTTGCCCTATCATCCGGAGATCGCTAGTTCGAATCCCGGGTGGTGCTGTAACCTCTCGCAGCCGGAGGTCTAGAGAGAGCTGATTGGCTGAGCTCTCTCAGAGGGGAGGGATGAGAAGTACTTAGTGCTCCCACATTAATCACGGCTCTACAGCCAATCAGGGGCGTCTGTGAGCTCGCGCAACGGAGGGAGCGGATAGCGCTGTCCTCCGAGTGTGTTACGCCGCCCCCAATGGTGCGCGAGCGAGCAGTTCAAAAAGATGCGGTCGTAGTGGTAGTAGTAGCCTTAATGTGGAGCCTCCTAGTGACGGGGAGGAATTGGACACGACTAAATTAGGGAGAAAATCGGGAAAAAATCCAAAAAAAAAAAAAGAATACACTGAGAGTAGGGTCAAAATGGGAAAATGTGAATCTATCAGACTTCAGACTGCTTCCCAGTCACATCCCTGTCAGGTTCTCAATGTGTCAACAATGTTGTCACTAGTTTTCCATCATACACATGATGATGCGCTCAACAGGACAGATCATCATGTGATGATGTCAGAAACTGGATCCAGTATGAACACTACACTTAATTCTCTAAGCGTGACATAGACAAACTGATAGCCTGCTCCATGCGCGCCATAAACATAGCACTATAAGAGTGTAATATGAAAAAATATGCGCCTTCTACTGTACAATCATGGTCGCGGCACAAGCCTGAAGAGGTTGTTGTGAGAACTCCTTGGCATACTGTAGTAAAAATGCCGTGACATCCCGATGACAACTCAATTAGAAATCTTTCTGCTCTGTAATAACCCTATGCTTGTAATAACCCTAAAGACGTGTTGGTTGCGCTGTTAACCGGTCAATGCTGTTGCTAATACTGTACGTCCTTATTAAGTTCTTCCTGTGTCTTGCTCCAACCACATCCTTATCAGTTACTCTACTTACCATGTCCTTAACAGTTTCTGCTGCGTTCCTGCCTTTTTTTTTCAGCTGTAGTGGGAGTGTGGCTCAATGTGACAGATGTAAAACAATAACTTTTCGATGATTTCCTCAATTTTAACCTTTGTAACAGAGCTGATATGGAGCTACATGTACATCTGCGGTCCATCTGTTTCTTCAGAGCTAAATAAGGCGTAGATTAGTGGTTAGCTGCTAACAGATAACCTAGCCGTATTGAGCTCTAAGAAATGAAGCAAGAACATTGATTACTGAACAAAAGTACACTTCTGCCTTCCCATGCGCTATGATAATTTGACTCGAATCTGATTATTTAACATCTGTACAAATTTTCACATGCCTTTTTCCTTGAATCAATTAAAAATGACAATATTGCAGGTATAAGTTTAATCTGCTTCTGCCTCATCTTCAATCATCTTTCACCCACCAGGTGCAACATCTTCTAGCCGGTCCACTCTGTCGGCCAGTTTGTTGATATCCTCCTCATGTTTGTCGACCTTCTCTTGAATTTCATTCAAACGGTTTACTTGAGGGCGCAAATTCTCCAGCAAATCTTTGTTTTGGTCCAAAAAATCTTTCATGCCTTGCAGCTCTTCCTGAAGTTAAAACAGACATAACAAATACACCAGATGTTTGCTTAACAAAATCATGTACTTCAGAAATATTTCACAGATTTTTATTGTATTTGATTAAGTGCATGAATAGTCATTCAATCTAGTCTTACTTTAAGCTCAGCGTCTTGATCTTCTTCATAGCGTTGTGCCAGGGACTCAATCTTCTCCTTTAGGGCCTGCTGCTCTCTGTTTAGCAGCTTTAGATTTTCCTCCTTGCTGTCTGCTGTACTCTGGGAAACCTGTCCACTACACTTCTTCAAAATGTTGTTAAACTGTATGACACAAAATAATACAATACCGTTTTTTTTTTTTGGTTACCATCCAAGCCTTGTTCTGGACTCTCTAAACTATTTTCTTAAATCTAATTCACAAAATAGTTGCTGTTGTGTTATGTCTAAAATGAGTGATACCTGCTGTATCTTTGTTGATATTGTTTTAAGGTCGGGTACACGATTCTCAAGACTCTTAGCCAGATCCAGAACATTATTTATACCGTCAGTCATCTCCTTCTTGCTGAACCTAAAGTCAGGGGAATGCATCACGGTGTTTCTCACATTGATGACCTTCATGATGATCAGAAAAAAAGAAACATGACATTCTATTTTTCTTAAAATCTTTCCTATATAATACATAAAATATCAGGTTTTTGTCTATGCATGTACAGACTCAAACACAAACATGCATGTGATGTAAATAATTACCTTGGTGAGATGCTGGTCCTGTGTAATGCCTTTAAAGTGCTTGCAGTGGTACATGAAGTTTAGAATGGAAGAGATGTCGAGCTGGTCAAAACTGTGATGGTTTTTTATTCCTCGTAGCATATAAACCTGAGGAATACAATACAGACTAGAGGAGGTTACATCAAAATCAATGCAAAAAACTTTAGGAGCAATGTCATGGCGTGGCCCTGTGATGGGCGTGCGCCTCAATCGTTATCGCACCTCGCTTACTCCATAGGCTCCCTACATAGGTGCATTTCTTGGCTCATTGCAGAGCACATATAGTTTTTATTATAGGTCGCATGTAGTTTAATTTTGCTGAATGTGTGCTTATCTCTAACCACAAATTGTTGTACCTGAACCATTACAAGGGACAACCCAATGGCTTTGCATGTTCCCCCTGGGATTTGGGCAAGGGTAATGTGTACCCTTTGACCCCAAGTGGTAAGCTAAGTCTAAATCTACAAGATGAAAAGCATGGTGGCATTGATGTTATGAGGACCATATTGACATGCAAGTTGAAGCCTTGAATCGTACTTGTTTATACAGAGTGAATTCCCATTGGTGCAGTCAACTGGCAGTTAAGGTAATATAGAAAAGCATCAGCCAAAGTAATAAAAAATGGACTAATACAGGGGTGTTTAATATTATCCAGAAAGGGCCAGCAAGCAGAAGCCACATCTGATTCCACCTGTTTAAGTAGTTGTTGTTGGCTTTCAATGGAGTATCTGGTGTGGCATCTGCTCTCTTAGAAAGAAAGCCTGCACTCACACACTGGCCCTTACTGGATAAGATTGGACTAATACATTAATAAAAGAATATAATTAAACAATATAATTAATTTTAAAGAATGCACCTCAACCATCCACAAGAATAACAACGATGAAATATGAGTTAAGTGTGCTGATCAGAACTTACCTTGGCCACTTCCCACTTGTCTGTAGGCCACAGGTATGACTGGCAGTTACCCCATGGTATGTCAATACCTTTATGATTGTGGTTCTTCAAGATTTCATCTTTCCATTTCTCACACTTATCACAAATTGGAAACTGTGGACAGCAATGTTTATTAGAGAAACACTAAAGACACAGATGTGTATCTGTCATTTCTAAGATTATAGTCTCATACAGAAGAAACTAGTTAGTAAACTAGTTAGCAGTTATGGGGTCAGAACATACACTATTATAGGTTTTGCCAAATATTGACTGTTTTCAACTTGTGTTTATGTAAACCTGAACATGACTTGTTATTTGTTTAATTCATATCAAAGTTCTTAATTGTTTTACAAAATACCGGTCCCAAGCATGGACATAAATGGGAAAGATGTGTCAGCAAGGCATCCGGCATAAAACCTGTGCCAAGTTGTGTGTGGATCGAATGGCCCGCTGTGGCGACCCTTCGACAGGAGCAGCCGAAAGACTAACAACAGCTATCTATGGATTAAAAAGTTCTATAAAGTGTTTACTAAGCCTGTTTCATTCCATGTTTTAAGGTCTGAATCAATAAATAGCTTGTTTTGCAAATCACTGAGCGTATGAATTAGTAATTTAAACGTTTTACTCACGTAAATTAAAATGCAATTTATTCTTCGTACATTTCTTTTCGTGGGCTTTTGCCCTTTCTTGGGCTTGCCACACAGGATCATTTGATACGCAACCCACTCATTTCTCTAGTCTTGGGACTGGCACTGAGGATGCCCTACATCTCACTGGCTGAGAATTATATATATAGTATATAATACAAGTAGGTATCAAAAAGTTTCAAGACTACTTTTGTACGATGCCAACAACTGGCAGCACAAGGTGCGCCCACAGTCACAGGGAGCACCGACCATCAAAAGTCAGTATAGTTCAAGGTGTTTTGCATGGCGCACCCAGTTCAAGCGTGGAAGACCATCACTGGATGACGACGGTCTTCCTCGATGGAGAGGAAGACCTTCAACGAGCAGAACCCCCCAAAAATGTCAAACCATTCTGCAACTTGTTCAGCGGTGTGTTATACAGAACAGTCCAGGCAATCCTCACGTGTGATTTGAACATGTACCACGTTGCTGCCAAGCTTCTCCTCAGGCTGATGACCCAAGAGCAGAAGGAACATCGAAGTCTGCCAAGAACTCAGTCAGCATGTCATGCATAACCCGTCTTTCATGTTGAGGATCACAACCCTGTCTTCACAGTAGAAGAGCTCATCATTTTTATTTATTTTTTAAAGGCCAAATGCGTGCTCATCGTGTTCCAACATTCACAACGTTGTGCATTGAGAATTCATCACCGTCAATAGCGAATTCTACTGCAGGTTTTAAGGCGTATGAGGGACGTGAGGACGCAGGACGAAAAAACAGAGCTAGTCTTCAAACTTTTTGATACAGGCGCATACTGTGGGGATATGGGTGTTGCTCGATGGATCCAACAATGACAACCTGGCTCGAACCTTGGCATGCCGATCAGCAATCCAGAGGCTCAACCAACTGAACCACCAAGGCCCATTTTATATACACAGAGTGGGCCATTTATATGGATACACCTTAATAAAATGGGAATGGTTGGTGATATTAACGTCCTGTTTGTGGCACATTAGTATATGTGAGGGGGCAAACTTTTCAAGATGGGTGGTGACCATGGTGCTTGGTTTTAACGTAACTTTATTCTTTCATGAATCTGCTGCAATGACCCAGTTACTGCGTTCACCCGATATCAACACAATTTCGATCCGCTCATCACGTGTTAACCTCTTCAACATGTCAATGGCTGTGAACAGAGAGAAACTTGTAAATAACTCATGAAAGAATAAAGTTACGTTAAAACCAAGCGCACCATTGTTTTTTTGTGAAATTCCCAATAAGTTTGATGTGTCACATGACCCTCTTCCTATTGAAAAAACAAAAGTTGGATCCAAGATGGCCGACTTCCAAATGGCCACCATGGTCACCACCCATCTTGAAAAGTTTGCCCCCCTCACATATACTAATGTGTCACAAACAGGACGTTAATATCACCAACCATTCCCATTTTATTAAGGTGTATCCATATAAATGGCCCACCCTGTATATATTACTGTATTATTATTATTATTATTATTATTGCATATTTTTTTTAATACAACCATCTGATGCATCATTATATTTTCATCCATCGGGTTTTTATAAATATTACTAAGACAGTTTCAGTCCAGTTTAAATAACAATAATTATGTATATCTCTTGTATAAAAGATTGATTGATTGATTGATTGAGTATCTCTGATCAGGTTCAGATCATTTGTTGCTCGGTCTGATTTTAGAACAAATTCATCTGCTACGTTTTTACCTTTTTCGGTCTTGGTGGACATTTATGAAGACTACATTTACTTTCGCACACTTGGTCCTTTAGTTTTTCCTGAAGAGACTTGTGATATTTTTCGGTTTCGTTTTCCACAAAGTCGCGAATGAGACTCCGCAGTATGTAGAGGCTCTCAGCCGCCTGCAGCCAGTTCCTGTAGTCCGCGTCGCTGAAGCGCTTGTACGAATCCATTAATCATTCAAAACACAAACTATTATTATTATTATTATTATTATTACTACTACTACTTCTGCTACTACTACGGTTGTTGGTGTTGGTGTCGGTGTGATAGAGCTGTCAGTGTGTCACACACCCAACAACCCGGCAGAGACCGGCAGCGCACAGGGTTGCCAGATACCAGTACTGTATTAATATCCCTCCTTCAATGCTGTTTAAATTGACGTGGTTCTACTACGGTGGCCGACAAACGCACGACGCACGTGCTAGAATCGCTAAAAATCAGTTAAATTTACAAAAAAAAAAAAAACGGATCTTTTCAACCACTGAGTTTTCATAGCAGGGTATATGGCAAATTGTGAAAGAATTATAAATCTCTCACCGTCTACACCGCTTTATCCTGTTCTACAGGGTCGCGAGGGCCTGAAGCCTATCCCAGGAGACACCCTGGACGGGGTGGCAGTGCATCACAGGGCACACACGTACAGGTAATTTGAGAACGCCAATTAGCCTTACCTGTATGTCTTCGCATTTTTTATTTATTTATTTATTTTGTGAGAGAGAACACCAGAGAACCCAGAGGAAACCCATCAAGCATGGAGAGACCATGCGAACTCCATGCACACTGACCCTAAGGCGGGACTCGAACCCAGATCACGAGCCACCATGCACAATGCTGCGAATGTCGATAAGCATGCCCTTGGTCGGGCTGCGGACTTGCCTTGCCTTTTTCAGTCGTGGAGATGATGGGCTCTTGCTTCGCCTCAGTGCCGTAACCATACACCCAAGTTTTGTCTCCGGTAATGATCCTCGACATGAAGGACGGGTCATCAACGGCACACTGACGGAGTTCTTGGCACGCTTCGACGTGCATTACGATGCATGCGCAAATCACATTTGAGGATTGCACCAGTTGCATGTCTTTTGGCTCGCTGACTTCTAAAGGTTGATGGTCCCTGTGACTGTCATGCAGCCTTGTGTCATAACATTTTTTCATAAACTGTTGTTCGTGTACAAACAAGTTTGTGAATTTGAATTGATTATTGTGAAGCCATACATCACACAATGTTCTTTACTAGGATGTAAAAATTAAACTGCCCCTATGAAGTGGTTGCACCTTTTTTGTTCCAATTGAAACAAATGTTGAATCTACAGAGAGAGGGGAGGGGGGTTTAAAAAGTTTAAAACCTTATATCAATATTTATGCCCTTTTTTTTTTACATCAAATTAAATTATTGCAGCATGTGTAGTATTAGGTTTCCCCTAAAGATGTCGAAAGTCAGACCATTGTTGATGCCATCATGTGACTGTCAGAAGATGTGTGTATACAATGTTTTGAGCCCCTCTGTATATTATATTTTATATATTAATATTCACTCATTTTAATGTAAGGTGGCAATTGTTCTGGGTGGGAAATTTTACACATTTGTTAAAAAATAGGGTGAATGAGAAAAGAACACGCATTTTTTTCCATAACATGAACAAGTTACATTTATTTGAATGTGACAATTGTAGTGGCAATGTGATGTGATGCATTATCCTGTTTTCCCAGTTCCTCTGTTTATTAAAAAAAAAAACATTCTTAATGAGACACTCATAAAACAGTTTCCCAGTGAATCTCAAAATATGTACACAAATGTCAGTATATTCTATTAGCTTACAAAGTAGTTATAACCATCTTTTTGTACTGTATCATGGGTTCTGTAAACATAAGGCCAATAATGTCAGATTATATTCATCTAATGTTGACCTCCTTTCTTTCTAGCAAATGGACCAGGTCAAAGGAGCACAGTGATTTTTTTAGGCTGTGACTTGCACATAATTGCATACTACTACAAGCTATAAATAGTTCCTTAAACCATCAAGTCAATGTGTACCATTGCAATGAACATGAAAACGGAAGCTTATTAAAAACCTGACTTAATATCCTGACAGTAAATGCACAATAAAATCCAAAATGGATTTTGCATTAACATGCATTGGACCATGCACCAAGTCAGTCTTTTTATTTCTGTTGTCTCCGTAGCATAGTCATCTTTTTGCACTGTCAGCGTTTACTCCTTCCAGCTGTTCTGTCTCCATGACCCGAAGGCTCTGAAGTTCTGTCCTGAACTGCTCTTCAAGGTCCCTGTGGCTGCTCAGGAATCTATGGACATTCTGCATTTTCTTCTATACAAAAAGTAACAAGGAAAAAAAATCTTAGAAAAATTTATATTTATAGAAAGAATATAATCTATTTAAACAAGAAGCCATATTTTAGTATTAGCTTAGTATGTTGGCACAAAGATGGTAACAACACAGGACTTACAAGAAAAAAAGGTGGCTGTCTCTAATTGCTATAAATTATAATTTTATTTTTAAACTTGAAAGTTATGTAGGACTTACCGGATTCCCTTCAACATCACTGTTGCTTAAAAGGTCTCTCAGAGATTCCCTGATCAATTCTGTCTCGCACTGGCTGATAGACTCGATCAATACTTCCATATCACTCTCTCCATCCACACTGTCCATCCCAGACATATGCAATGAAAGATCAACAGACAACATCTGAAAAACAAAAAAACAGTTACTGAACTATTCATATCCATTACCTTATACCAGACCAGGGCATTTTAAGGCCCGAGGGCCAAATACGGCCCGCGGCCCGACTCTGCCTGGCCCGCGAAAGGTTGCTTGGAATTAAGAAAATAAAACCTACTTTCAAAATTTTGCATAATGCATGGACTAAAACATCAGTGCTTTTACTTTAGAACCTGTTTACTGTGTGTGTGCGTCGTTTACGTACAGGTACTCTGAAACAAGTCCGAGTGCATGTGATTGTAATGGTAATCCTTCAAAATGTTTGCTCATGCCTAAAAAAGAAAGGTGGACGCTGAAGGCTGTGGTTTCAGGAAAATATGGACTACTAAATATTTATTCACTGAAGTCGGGGGTAAACCCATGTGTTTAGTTTGTGTTGAGCAGGTCGGCGTGTTTATGTGGTACAACGCAAGTCAGCATTACGAGACGAAGCATCCGGCCCTCTACAATATTTTCTGCTTCTCATTTGGCCCCTGGGGAAAAAAATTGCCCACCCCTGCCTTATAGTATATTAGCTGATGGAGTACTAATAATGATTAGCATTTTTATCATCGAGTTAAATTGTGGCCACTGATTTTATACATTATAGTGTCTATAATATATTTATCTCTATCGGATGTAATACATCTATCAGTAATATCACCAATACCACCTCCAGATGAGCTGAACAACAATGATTACCAACTAAATACCAGCAATCTGGTCACAGGATCATGGGCACCTATGGCTCACCCATGCCTACAGGGACCAAAGGTCAACCTGTCTATCCCAATCCCACAAAACAGCCAATGCAATGACAATTGCTTAAAAAAAATTATGCTGGCCATGATAGAAAAGCAAAGAATACCCAGGGCACCACAGCCCATGGTGCACAATGCGCAGTAGGCAAAGAGGTCAAACCAAACACTGCATGGATCCTCTGAGACCCATAACACCCAAAAGTACTGCCACTAATGTCCTGGTGATAGACACCATAGCACACCAATAGAGGTGTCTATGGAGTCATGGCTCAGCCACCAAAAGGGGAACTCAAAACCTTGATGGTTTTAATGTTAAGGTCCAAATGTAAAAAAAATAGTAAAGTACATTTAAAGAGGTCATTTTTTAATATTTTTTGTCTAATCCCATAGAAAATGGGTGAGATGTAACCAAGTATGGAAATAACCACTGACTCATTCACTTCTGTTCTATTATTTGGAACTACTTGTGTGGGACATGCGGATTGTACAACCCTACAAAGCGCACTAGCTTTTGATTTAATGCAATTGGAGAATTAACCATGGAACCTGGAGGCTGGCAGAGCTGATATTCTAAGTACAAATATCAAAAGGAATTTACAGCACTTTCCAACAAACCTAATGGTTTATATTCTTCACCTTTTGACTACATCATAGTCGTAAGTATTTAAAACTACAGACATGTTCCAAAGTTAATACAGCTTCTTTTAATTAGATGAGTTTTTGCATAAAAACTGAAAAGCAAATGACAAAATGTGGACAAAAAGAAAAATAAAAAATTATAGGGTAGGCGATTCTAAGTATCCCGTATAGTTCAATAGCCTGTAGATTCACCTTTAGCAGCAATAGGTTGAAGGAGTCGTTTCCTGTATGACTTCATCAAATCATTGTTTCGAATTTTGGCCCATACATCTTGACAACATTGCTTCAGTCCATTAAGGTTTTTGGGGATTTGCTTATGCACATCTCTCTTAAGGTCCCACCACAGCATTTAAGTTGAGTTGAGGACTGGACTTTGACTAGGCCATTCTAAAACTTTCTTTTGTTTTTTCAGCAATTCTAATTTACTGTGCTTCGGATCATTGTCCTGATTCATGACTCAATTTCAACCAAGCTTTAGCTGTTAGACTGAGGAGTTTATGGTCGACTCAGTGACTGCAAGGTGCCCAGGTCCTGTGGCTGCAAAAACAAGCCCAGATTCTCGCCCCCTCCGCTACCATGCTTGACAGTTTGCATGAGGTATTTCTGCTAAAATGCTGTTTGTTTTATCCGAACATGGCACTGGGCATTAAGGCCAAACAATTGCACTTAGGTCTCAGGCTCAGTCGTACTTCGGCAAACCAGAAACCAATTATACTTGTTCAACCTTCTTGTAATTGTGCTGTCATGGAGGATCTGATATGTAATTCTTGGGTTCTTGTGGTATTTCTCTAAGCACTGCACATTCGACGTTCGGGTGAATGTGCTGGGACATCAACTACTGGGAAGATTTCTTGTGAACTTGTGAACATTCTTTCTCCATTTTTTCCTCTATTCGTAATCCAAATTGTTTTGAAACAGTTTCATCACCTTTTTTAGATTAATGCCCAGCAACTATTGCTTCTTTAAGACTATTGCTTATGGTAATGCAAATACATTATGCAGAAAAAACATGGTATGGGATGGGATAGTAGATTTATCATCCTTGACGTCTCTTAACTGTAAAACTTGTTGTTTAGTTTTATACCTCCTGGATCTGTTGACCTGCTGCAGCCACTTCTGGGACGTGGTGAAGGGTTAATAACAACTGCTCCAGGCTCTTCTGAAAGCGTGCCATCCACTCATTGGAGACCTGCATCTCACAAGAGTGCATTAGCTCGTTCCTACTGCGTATGACCTGGGGGAACAGATGGATGTGATGGGCACATCAGCGAAATGGATGAACCATGTATGCACGTCAACACTACAGACAAATAAACTTACTTTAATCAGACTTAGAAAAGATGATATGTGGACAGTTTCACAAATCTGGAGCAAATTTTACACTAGCTTCAAGCTGAAAATCCCGCTGATTTTTTTTTCAGACATCATTTAACTCCTAGTTTCCCATCACCCTCAGGACAGGGAAAAAAATCTTTCAAATAGTTTATTCATTTTATCCCCAAAAAACATGCAAAAGACAAATATGAGGGCTTGTTTTTGTAATGATTTTTCCTAAAGTACATTTTAATTCAATTACATAAAATGTACACACACTTAGTTAATGTTTTGTTATAGACTTTCTATTTTTCAAACGTAACATCATAAAAAATAAGGACTTTTTCATAACACTTGGTTCTATTCTTTAAAATATATGTAATCGAAGTCTGAGTGTGTCTCAAACATTGTAGTACAATGTGCAATAGTGTTTCACCTCTGTAATGAGCCTCTGGTTGATGAAGCTGAAATGGTCACAGAAGTTGAGGAGGTTAAGCAGTGCTGCTGCATCACATTGATCTGCTCTCGATAAATTCAAAAGGCCTCGTGGCATGAAAGCCTACAAAACATTAAAAGTTCAACCTTTAAACAAATTTAAATGAAAATGACTTTAGATGCTGAATGTGATATGAGAAGCCACTTAAATTTAAAATTAAAATAAGTAACACCAGACAGACAGACAAATAGTTTTATTAAGTTGATATTACCACAACATATTGATTAAGATTACCATAAGATTATTTAGAACTAACACGGAACTAAAAACTATTAAAATGTTAAAAGTGTTATTCTTCATCTTATAACATACGTCATATCTGGCGTGGAAAAAGTTACAAATTTTATTCAGTTAAATTAAGTTAATCATCTTAGTCTCATTTGTTGACCAAAGGTTGTGAGTGAGACACAGAAGATTTTTGCGTTTTATGCTGGGTCACAACATACTCAAGTTTGGTAATGTCTGTATAAATATAATTTAAGAAATCAGGTAAGGTAGTAGTAAAGCATTTGTTTTTTTTTTAGAATTTATATAATTTATATATTTAATATATTTAACTGTAATTCAGTAAATTTGTAGTTTTGTACACCTCATCCCAAGTTTTTTCTTTTATTGCAGTGAAATCATTCTATCTTCATATACTATCCTACTTTTCCATTTTAGATCACGGACATATAAGCATTTCAGTGCCCGTCATACTGTGTATGGTTCTGTACATAATGAATATTAAACACAAATATTGAACAAATATTACGACGATTGCTTACAATTTTAAATTGAATTTAATATATGAAAGAAATATCATAAGCAACATAATAAATATAATATAATATCATTACATAAGATAATTTTATAT
>QMIH01000918.1:137725-176642 GCA_003987875.1 Clarias batrachus
AGATATTATACTAGAATGAAAGTAAAGAAGCAAATTCTTTTGTTTCAGTCATATAATTTACTAAGTTATAAATGCAGTTCTTGCTGAAAATATGTTTATTGCAGAGAGAGAGAGAGAGAGAGAGAGAGAGAGATGTTACTCTTGTATTTAAAGTTAGTTTGTATTGTTTTATATGCTGTGCTTGGTTTTTAAATGAGAAAAGTAATGTTATAAGGCACAGGTGACATTTAAATCATCGTTCATTTTTTATAAAGGTTTAAAATTGTAACAAAATTGGGAAAATGTCAAATTAATTCAGGATACTTATAATAAAATGTTTTTATTTATATAATCGTAACTGTAATCGAATCGGCACAGAGGTATTGCGATAACATCACATCGGGAGGTGACTGGTGATTCCCATCCCTACAACACAGTCCCTTTACACACCTTTGCCAGTTCCCAGTGTTCAGTAGGCCACAGACTGGGCCTGCAGTTTCCCCAGTTAATCACACCACCTGGTTTGGTGTGGTGTCTTAAAATTTCCCTTCTCCACTCATTACAGAGAGGGCACGCATACTCAAACTGAAACAAAAACAAAAAGCATATCATGAATAGACAGGTTTCTGAAGGTATTGTTACTGAACTGATCGCATTCACTGATAGATGTATGTAGTGAGTTTTATTATAGCTATTATAGTTATTACTAATAAACCTGATCAATACCTGGTTTCCTCTGGGTCTACAGTCGCTTCTGCACCTCTGTCCTCTCTGTAAGCCCAAGTTGTTTATGATGAGTGTGTTGTGGAAATATCGCATTTCACTGTCTGCATATCCGCACAACCCATCCTTAACTTTCAGGAGGCAGTAACCCGCTTTTAACCAGTTCTTATAGCCAGCTTCGTTCAGACGCGCAAATAAATCTTCGTGAACCATCTTTGTATGGTCAAATTATACATGTAAACAAATATAAAACAGCTCTGGACGAAGGTTCACGATTCAAATATCTGTGTCGAGATTATCAGTTTAGTTTATTATTTAAATCGACCGCACCGCACAGATTACACTGAGCGCTCCAGTAGGTTTTGGTAAACATAAAGCGCTTCCGCGTTACAAATGATGCATTATGGGAAATGAAGTCAGGGAGTACTTCTGCGTTTCGCGTTTTCATTAGTTCTGTGTTTCTGTGGTTCAATGGTTCCATGTTTCTATGAATATGTGGTTATGTTGGTCTATGGTTTGTGTTTTTGTGTTTTTTAAGCCGGTTTGAGGTGGTTGTAACTCAGGCAGCCTTGCTAACTTGTTTCAGCAAGGTTGCCAGGTCTAGCAAATATCTACAGAATCTTGATGAGTTTACCTTCTGTTTATTAGATAGATAGATAGATAGATAGATAGATAGATAGATAGATAGATAGATAGATAGATAGATAGATAGATCTTTATTGGCATTGCATAATACAGGTGCTCAGCAACGAAATGCAGTTTAGCATCTACCAGAAGTGCAGTGCAAACATCAGTGCAAGGTTACATATACACACTGTATAATACACTATATATATAGGTGTAATATCAGGGTGTAATTATATGTGCTTCCTGTTCGTCATGTAAACTATATATGAAAACCTTGATGATAATGTTCCAGTGTTTTGCAGAGGCACATAGTCATGGGTAAACAGGGATTACAGCAATGGACTCAGCATGCAGCCTTGTGTAATTTCACTACATATCGTACTGTGTATGAATGTGTGTGTGACAAATAAAATTTGAATTTGGAGCGTTAGTGTTTAGAATGTTTTGAAAATCCAGTATACCATATCTCAAAAATCCACAAGATAAAATACTCAAATAGTGCTTTTTTGGGGGCATGACAAATATGGACAAGTTGCTCTTAGTTGTGTTTAACCAGCAGTTGAAGGGCAGTTTTAAGTGCAAGACCGCCACTTATGTCTGCTAGAACACTCTCTCACATCCTTAACAAGTCTTACTTTTTTTCTTTCTTTCTTTGTCAGCATATATTTCTTTCTATGTACTTACATATTTAAATACATACAAAAATAAAACAGAAATTGTTAAAAACATACACAACGCTAGATTGTGCGGGCGGGTGTGTGCATGCATATGTGTGTGTGTGTGTGTGTGTGTGTGAGACATCTCGTGGTCACTCATTTTCAGCCCTGGTGGTAGGTGAGTGTGTAGCTTTGTCGGGTGTTTATCATGTCAATTTGGGGATGATTTTGTCACTACTCAAAACTATCATTGCTACACCAACACTGTTCCAGTAAAGTGGCATCTTGTAGTCTCCTGTTCTTATAAAGTTCAAATTGTGCTTTATAGGTATGACTGTAACAGCAATGTTGCCAAATCAACTTAGAATAACAAGTTATGTATGCGGATTATAAGGAAAATTCAGTAGAATTAAGATGCAATATTGGTTAATTGATATCAATTACATAGAAAGCAACATATTAGAATAGTTAATTATGTTAGTTTAGATTAGATTGGGGTAATTAATGTTTCTAGCTGGGAAAACTGGTAAGATTTTACACATTGGTGGTGAGTCAACTGAACCTGCTATCTCAACTTGTAGGTGTTTAACCATCCTCTTATGTTAAATTTCTGGTACTGTGTCTAAAATCAGCAACAGAATAGCCTCTTTTTAGGTAAGAAACAAATTAAATAAATGACATTAATGAATGATGTCATTTATTTAATTTGTTTCTTACCTCTTGGTTATCTTGTTAGGCTTCCTAATTCATGAAAACAGTCGTTTTAATATTTTTAGTGTGGACCTCTGGGCCTTTCTTTTTTTACCCTCAAGAATATTTTATAAATAAATAAAAGGTTGTTATTTTACCTGACTATTACTGATAGGTATAAGAACACATCTCTTAAATAAATATTTATTTCGATATTATTGTCTATAGTAACATCTATGGTGTTATGGGTCGGTTTTGACCCACATACAGTATAGAACACCATTGGCCATCTCCTGGTCACTGACAAGTGTAGGTGGCAGTCAACTTGTCCAGGTTGTCACATGTGATATTGTGATTCCGCAGTCCAGTACTCATATCAAGGACTACACGTTTTGATTTTATTCAGGGATGCCACTCGCAGGTTTGCCTGTGTAAATTTGTTGTAATGTGTGTAATGTGTCATTTCTATGCATAGCTAGTTTTTGCATCATTGGCTGCCTAGATTTTTATGCCATATTTGCCTGGCATTGTATGCCTACAGTTCACACAGTACATCCAGTCACACACACAAACCAGAGGGAAAATTCGATCCCTCAACCCTGTAGGTGCGAGAGAATGGTGTTAGCCACTGAATCACTGTGACCCCTCCCTTGTTCACATAATTTGTAATTTCATTAGCAAATTTGATTAGCACTATTCCTCCAAAAACCGTTGGGAAAATTGGTGTGACTTTACACATTGGTGATGAGTCAACTGAACCTGCTATCTCAACTTGTAGGTGTTGAACCAGTTGGAGGGCTGTATTAAGTACAAGTCACTTGTGTGTGCTAGAACACTCTGCCACAAACCTTTTTTAAAAAGGGAGACGGGACTATTATTATTATTAATAATATTATAAATAATTATTATAATTGCATATAATATTATTTTTATGGATTAATTTATACTATATTATAATATGTATATATTATGTGTTTTCAAGATACATACTGGGGGAAATTGACTCCTATGTGTTTTCTTTTCGTTAGCAGCACTCTAGTCTGCTGCGCTTAGTTATATGACTTATATGAGGTATGAGTTATGTATATGCACTCCCACAAAAGAGTGGTTTATGGTCAGTGTTGTGGATTTAGCAATGAAATATGATGTAGATAGTTTGTGCTGAATAATATACTCACTTAAAAGTAATGAAGTGATATTTTCTTGTTCTTGCTGGCACTATGAACAATCATTTGTGATCACGTTAAACAAAATGTACCCTGAATCTACTGAAAATATACTGTTTATACATTTTCACATGACAACAATTATTATATATGAATTGTTATCATTCACATAATACATAATACATAATACACGGATTTACCCTAACTCAAAAGTTACATCACAAATTAAATAATTAGCACAGCTTAGTAGAAACAAGTATTCAAAGCATTTAGGCCATTTATCCAATTAATTTATTTAGAATGCCAATAGAAATATACAAGGCATCAATAAATACAAGATATTTTACTTACAGCTATTTACATAAACTATTTACAACAATAAAAAAAATTACAATAAAAACAGCTCCTATGACAATTTATGTCAAATGATCTACGTTAATATTACTACAGCATTGTATAAATAAATAACAGTAATAAAACAGACAATACAGTATTATTACAGTACAGATCAAAAAATAGTATTGATGAAGTTCAAATTAAGCACATAATCTTGAAACAAGTCACATAATGTGAAGTTCATGTTTTGTTATGAAACCATTTTTAAACTTAAAAGGATGCTACAGGCATGCTGGTGTCTGTAATTGGCTCTCTGGGAGACGCAGCTGCTTTGTCCAACTGTCTGTGCGCATATTGCTGATAGTGATAGGAAGGTTGTGTCCCCATCTGGTGAAACACAGGGGCATGCGGGTAACCTTTAGCTTGGCTGAAGACTGTATTACAACTGTAGTCTCTAAAGGGCAGCCTTTGGTTGGTTGCAGCTGGATGACGGCCATAGCCCAGTGTCCGATATGCTACAGTGTACCCAGTGTTGCCCAGGTGAGTGCTGGTAGTGTGTGTTGGAATCTCTTTGGTTCTGCACATTCCAGGTCCCATTGGTCCAGTGTACAAGGAATCTAAGATTTGATTAAAATACAGAAATTCAATTAAGTGTCACTATATTTTACTACGTTAGTACATCTTCGTACATTCAATTCAATAAATTAGGTGCTTAATTATAGGTGGATTTAATGCAGCTAGTATATTTAACATATAAAAAGATAAAAGATAAATCACAACTTACTGCTAGCTCGCTGGTCGCCAATGTTAGCAATATTCCGCCTGGCTTGTCCGCTGTCGGAGTCGCTGTCATTGGAGTCGCTGTCTCCTTTGCCACTGTCCTTCATGCTTCTCTGATCAACAGATCCCATTTCACTGTGAATTGATTAACAAAATAAGCACGGTGCCCAGACTTGCAGTGAAAGCCATGCCAAAAGATGTCTTTTGTATGTTTCGTGTATGTGTAAATTCAACAAACCTTCTCTGAAGTGTATATTTCTCTCCTTGCCAAAGAGAGACCGGCTCGAAATGACCTTTACCGAGGAGAGGTCGAAACATCTAAGAGAAAAGACATGACAGTAAGTACTCACATATTTCTCCTTTTTTTTACGTTTCTATGAATGAATAAAAATGGACCGTACAGATCTTATTCATGAGTGTTACTTACCTTACTGTCAGAATCTCTGCTTTGTTCATCTTCATAAGAAAAAGACGATTCATCTCTTGAAGATGAGATCTGCTCAGTGACTGTCACGCTACCTCCAGAGAGGCTGCTGGAATCTGTCGAATCAATACTGTCTGATGGTAATTCAGTCCTTTTGAAGTTTCCGTCAGATATTTTGCTGATGGAGCTGACATTCCTCTGGACGTTCCTGCGTGAGAGGGCGACAGCCATGATGGCAACCAGCAACACAGCGCAAGCAGCACCCAGAAGCCCAATGATGATGAAGGAAGCATCGAAATGAAGCAAATCCTGTTTTTGATTTGCCTCAGGAATGATCACCACTTGATCTTCTAACGGCATGGCCTCTGAAACCACAAAGCGAATTGAGGCTTTGCGGAAAAGCGGACTCCGCCCATTGTCTTTCACTGCCACTCTGACGTGCAGTGTGTCTCCAACTACAAGGGCCAGGTCACGCTTTAATGTCATCTCACCTGTATTTTCATTTATCCCAAACAGGAAGGCCTCATCTTCAATAACGGTATAGGAGAGCTCAGCGTTCAGTGTATCATCATTATCACGGCCTTCAAGTTTCAGGGCCACGTAACCAGCAGGAGCGTTGCATGGTAGAGATATTTCAGCCGAGCCGTTAATGAAGACCGGGTGAACAAAGAAGGGTGTGTTATCATTCTCGTCCACAATCCTGACCTTGACCAGAGCCGTGCTTGAGAGTGGCGGGGAGCCTCCATCTGTTGCTTGGATGTACACTTCGATCTGTTTGACATGCTCATAGTCCAGAGGCTTCACTGTGTAGAGAGTTCCGGAAGCTGAGTCTACTGTCAGAAAAGAACTCGAGGGAACACGTTCAGATTCATTTTCAAGAAGCTTATAGGTCACCTTTCCATTGTCTCCTTCATCAGGATCACGGGCTACCAAGGAGGCCACGTAGGATCCTGGCGCTTTGTTCTCCATGACTGAGATTTCAAAGACCTGTTTGCTGAAGGATGGAGCATTATCGTTCTCATCACCGACTCTGATCGTGTACTGGGTGAAAGTTTTAAACGGCGGCGAGCCGAGATCTTCTGCCACCACAGTGAGGTTGTATTCAGGGATCTTCTCGCGGTCCAGCACGGACGTGGTGACGATCATGAGGGTGTCTCCATACGCCTGCTGGAGGCGGAAGTGCGCGTGACCGTGCAGACTCACGCGCACGTAGCCGTTTGCGCCCGAGTCTCTGTCCGTGGCGCTTACGAGCGCGACGAAGCTTTCCACCGCCGCCGCCTCGGTGATGTAGGCCATGTCGCCGCTCCTCGAGGCCATGGGTTTGATCGTGACTTCCGGTGCGTTGTCGTTCACGTCAACGATGTCCACGGTGACCGTGCAGGTCGAAGGAACCGCGTTCGTGCCCAGATCGTACGCCTTCACGCGCAGCTCGTACGACTGTCTCGCTTCGTAGTCGACCGGAGACTTTAGGATCACCGCTCCACTGACGGGATCGACATCGAAGGTGCTTTTGATCTCGCTGGATTCGCTGTCTGCGAAGTCGTAGCGCACGTCCCCGTTTGCGCCTTGGTCGGGGTCGAATGCTTGAACTCGGATTAAAAGGAAACCGACAGGTGCGTCTTCGTGCAGCTCGACTCGAATCGTGTCGTGCTCGAACTGCGGACTGTTGTCATTAGAGTCCAACACTTTCACGCGCACCGTCACTGATCCGGACTTTGCCGGACTTCCGCCATCACTTGCAACGACTTGGAACGTGTAAGAATCTTCAAGCTCCCGGTCAAGCTTTTGCGTGAGCACGAGCTGAGCAAACCTCTTCCCGTCCTCACCTGTTCCCACCTCAATGTCAAAATGACTGCTGTTGATGAGCTGGTAACTTTGGATGTAATTGTTTCCGACATCCAGGTCGGTGGCGACTTCTATCGGGAAGCGCGCGCCCACGGCCTCGTTTTCTAAAGCCTCCAGCCGCGTCTCGCCACGTGGAAAGACAGGAGCGTGGTCGTTAACGTCTCGGACGTGGATCTCGACGTGGATCAGGTGGAACTTCTCCTTGTAGAAGACCACCACATCCGCGGTGATCACGCATTGCGTGGACGCGCCGCACAGACTCTCCCGGTCAATGCGCGCGCCCACCGTGAGCAGCCCGTCGCTTTTGCGCATTCGAATGAGTGACGCATTGCCCTCTTGCATGAACCGAAAGCTTGTCTGCGGGTCTTCGGACAGGTCGATCTTCAGATCCGTTGAAAGATTGCCAATAAAGGTTCCTGGTGCGTCTTCTTCGTACGTGTAATATTTTGTCGTTGTGCCTCTCGCTGTCCATGCGCCAAAGATCAGAACTAAACTAAAACTTAGTAGCAACTTTTCAAAATACATTTTGCCTAAGCGTTTAAGTAAGTAAATCCTTAAAACCAGTCACAAAGCATTTAAAACAGCTTCAGACAAACCCGTGCATGTATGCGCGTTGTTCTCCAGGCGGTCGGTGTGTATAGAAGGTGTGCGCGAGCGCTCCATTTTAAACCTAGAGTTTACGCAAATGAGGTGTTCCACTGACCAATGAGCTTGCTCTGATTCACCAAAAGGTATTCGACGTCATGTCCAAATTTTCAGGAGCGCAGACAAATGTGCCAACATTTCTTCTTTACAAATTGCATCCTTATGTTCTGGAGTGCCAAAATTAGACGACAGTTGTTTTCGCTCTGCTGAACCCGATTACAGAGTGTATTTACTTAATACTCAAATTTTATTATATTGTAATTATACTGTAGTATGACAAAGAAAACAAGCACTACACGTATATAGATAGATAGATAGATAGATAGATAGATAGATAGATAGATAGACAGATAGATAGATAGATAGATAGATAGATAGATAGATAGATAGATAGATAGATAGATTTGTTAATGTAGAGACAGTAACACAAAGACAAAGTTGTATAGATGTGATTGCACACTGTATATCTTACATATTCAGTATACATAGGGTTATATGAGATTTATCCTAAGACGACAACCCTAAATAAGCATAGAAATCAGTTTTAAAAGTTTAAAAGGGATCTAATAAGTTCCCTTTTAAGTTAATTGCAGTGCCTTCTTGATGTGTCGTCTTTGTGTGTGGCAAAATGACAACTTTATGTGCAAATAGTATTAACTGTGCAAAGAACAGCATGAAAGTGACAATGGAATTGAGTCTGTGCGTAATGGCTAAGTATATGTACAGTAATGCTGAGAGTACCTGAGCGGACCATGAAGATAACAGTTGAGAGAGCACACACACACGCGCACATCACTAAATCTTTTTTTTGTTTTGTTTTTTTTGCATACGGCATTATACAAATATTTTATACATGGGATATTCCTTAATCCCAGTACGACTTCAAACAAAACATCCGGTATATCCCGCCTTGTATATCTATACTAAATATTTACTGCCCAGATTACACTTTCTTTTAACAACAGCAATGCTGAAGATTTACGACGTCCACATTTACATGTCTAGAATATAAAACAATTTCTATGGATTGTGGCATATTACTATATTCATACATATGATAATTAATATATATTAATAAAGTGATATCGAGAGTGTGTGTCTGAGTGTGTAAGGGAGAGAGAAAGATGCGCGGGCACGCCCTTTATATTATTATTATTATTATTATTATTATTATTATTATTATCAGTCGTAGTAGTAGTAGTCATAGTAGTAGCAACAGTAGTACTATTTTGTTACCAGGGGACTGATTAAAACAACCCTGACACCGTCTGTAATTGTTTTTTTTTTTTTTTACTATTATTTAGAGATCATGCTGAGTCTAAACTTTTGTGCACATTTTGAAGGCAACAAACGGATGGGTGACAAGTGAACACGGTTGTAGGTAGGTTGGCCAAAAAAAGAGGTTTAGCGCCGGCGTGTGTGTGTGTGTGTGTGTGTGTGTGTGTGTGTGTGTGCGCTTGGCAGGTGTGACCGTGCCATCTGTCAGACGGGTGAAGCATGAGGTGTGAACACGTCGCACCCTGTTGCTCCTCACACTTTAGAGTATTGAAGCGCAGCCCCTTAACAAGATTTTCTCAGACTGGCTAGTCTACATCATGCAGAGGCGTGCACAAAGGTATTATATTAGACTGACTGATTTAATTAATGGTCTAATGAACCTTCTATCCTAATAAACAATGAAACTAACGAATACTCACCAATTTATCAGATTCCCACAAGGAATCTTAGCTTTCTCGCTGCAGGGGTCAGAATTCTCCCTTATTAAGTTTAACTAACCAGATAACACAAGACTAGAGCAAGCACTTAACGTTGCTTTGGAATTTCTTTGATTAGCTTGGATTGGAGAGCTGCCTCCTTGCAGAAAATAGACCACCAAGAACAGAGGCTGAGAGCGTTAGAATCTAACCAGAGTTTTATATATATATATATATATATATATATATATATATTGTGTATATATGCAGAATATTAAATATGTATAAAAAATATAGAAGGGGAAATATCAGGTAAACTAAGATCTGAGAGATGTGTAGATCTGAAGTCAATGTGTCAGTTATGAATTTATTTTTATTACTATAGACACCTGTATAAGTATATCCAGATTTTTTTTTTTAATATTATGATGTCCCTGAACATCAAAGACTTAGAATTTCTACGTTCACCTTCACACTTTATAACGATGTAAATAGTAAATAATAATTATAAACATGTAAATAAAAATGCATAAAAATACTCAGTAGGAAGCAGAACTTAATGCTGTGTTACAAGAGTTATACATCAAACGCATCACACATTATTTCTACTTTATTAATTTATTTAAACGCAAATATTCATACTAAAAATGAATGCTACATAGAAATAAATCAGTTGAAATACAACAACAACAAGATACAAATAAGAAATGCAGGGGGTTTGAAATGTTATTCAAAAATCTTTCATTTTGAGTTCTGGATTTGGGATAAATGACACTTCACGCAAAACAAAAGCCTTGCTCTATAAATCAACTGGACTTAGACAGAGTGTTGAGTTAACACTGGGGATGTTCAATGAACACAATTGGTACTAATTGTCAAGCCTGCGGAACTTCCTGCGCACAAAAGCACCTCTTAACGCAGTTAGTGAATGCAAACCAAGCCATTCACAAAGACTGCTCGAGTGCTGGCCTTTAATTAACAAAAGCACACACACACACACACACACACACACACACACACGATTCACTGATCCATACTCTTTGGACATTCCATTACTTGTCAGATGTGAAGCTCTATTGTCTGTGCACGTCTCACCCAACAGGACGCTGTTAGGGCTAATTTGCTCCTAAAGGATTCAGCCTATTGTATTAAACATGGCCAGCTGATTCAGTCCTGCCTGCAACCTGTTACTTGTCCGATATACGGTGTCCTAGAGTGTATGTGGAAATCCGTTACGCGTTTTGTTCTCTCACGCACAAAAAGTCAAGCTGAAATGTGTGAAACGCCCCGCACCCCAGGTTTTATATATAAATTCCTAAAACTAAAGACTACAACATCTGCAGAAATATTACAATTCGTCAGATATTTATAATTAAAGTGATCAATGAGATGACGAATCATCCTGTATAAGCTACAAATACAAAAAAGTTTCACATGGCTTATTAAATCATTATAAATATAATTTCTGTTAGGGTGAATAGCACTGTCGTGTCGCACCTCCAGGGTCCTGGGTTTGATTCCCGTCTCGGGTTTGTGTGCGTCCTGTTTGCATGTTTTCCTCATGCTTGGTGGGTTTCATCCAGGTACTCTGGTTTCCTCCAACAGTCCAATGACATGCAGATTAGGCTGATTGGCGTTCCCAAAATCTCCAAAGTGTGTGAGTGGGTTTGTATACAGTATGTGTGTATAGTGACATCCTATACAATAGTTTGCTTCCAAGTTTGTGCCACATGGGTATGGCAATCAGGTGCCCACAAATTTTGGCGACATAATGTATATCACTGGTTCTTCACATTCTTCCTGGAGGACATTGCCCTGCATATTTTAATGTTTTTTTCCTACTCTTCCGCATAAACTTCATTTATGAATATACTGTATATGTTTTGTATATAAATACATTTATGTGTTATATTGGAATGTGATATAAAATAGCTGGGTGAAATATCAGCGACTATAACTCATCTGCTAACATCTGAAATGTGAATAGATCTGAAGTCAATGTGTCAACTGAACTTTTCTTGTATTTTATGTCCCTGAGCATCAACATTCCTCCATGTTACTCTAAGTTTACCTTCTGTTTATAATGAATAATATATATATATATTGCAATATTTTTAACTTCATGCCGCCTTAGTATCTATATTTAAGGACATCATATATTTTTTATTCACATTGTGTGAATAACTTGGTAAGATTCTCATTTGATGAGAGCTGACATAAGTTGCCAAACTTCTTCCTGGTTGAAGATATTGATCAACTACAATAGTCCAGGTGCTAAAGAATGGGTTGCTAATCAACAGAAATGACATACACAAAATTAGAATTTGAGTCTGAAAAGAGTCAGTTAAAATTTTGCCTATGGATACTATACTACAGAGAGAGAAAGAGAGAGAGAGTTTAACATGCTTGTCCTTATGAAGAGCTTCTGTGACAACTCTTACAGAGTTCAACGTTTCACAAATGAATAATTTATTGGAGCATGAAAAGCATTAAAAATATATAGTATACACCAGTGCTTCTCAACTCTGGTTCTAAAGGATGACTGCCCTGCATGTTTTAATGTTTTCTCAACTTCCAGCACACATGATTTAACTAATCAACTAATTATCATCCTTTTCTTAAATGAAGTGAATGTGGTAAAGCACTGAAATATGCAGGGCAGTGTCCTCCAGGAATAAAGTTAAGAACCATTGATTTAGACTGTATGGCCAAAATGTTGGATACCTTATTACTATACGCACATGTGGCACAAACCTGAAATCAAACAATTGTATAAGAAGCCATTGTATGCTGTAGCTTTATAATTTCCTTTTACTGGAACTAAGAGACCCAAACCTGTTCCAGCATGACAACGTTCTTGTGCACGAGGTAAGCTCCATGAAGCTCCGGTTTGCCAAGGTTGGTGTGCAGAACTTGAGTGGCCTGCACAAAGCCCTGACCTCAACCCCACTGAACACTGATGAACCAGAACACTGCCTGCACCACCGACAATGATGTCCTGACATCAGTGTCTAACCTTACTAATTATGCCACATTCCAAAGTGCTGTGGTGAAAAGTTAGTGAAAAACTGAGTAAATACTGTTCACATAAAAAGGAAGGATTTGACCTGTATCTGTTTGTTCCTGTATAACAGAACACTTCCTGAACATCCTTGACAAAAGTCAAATGTTTAATGTCTCTATTTATTCTTTGCTGATTTCTCATTAATATGCCTCATTAATATGCCTCTTAACATCAATGGAAATTTGTGAGTGATAGAAAAAGCTCCTGCTCTTTTTTTTTTAGTTTGTTTAGTTAAGAGAATAGTATAAAAGTTAGCACTGTAGATTCCCGTCTGCATGGAGTTTGCATGTTCTCCCCGTGATTGGAGGGTTTCCTCCAGGTTCTCCGGTTTTCTCCCACAGTCCAAAGACATGCAGATCAGGCTAATTGGTGTTCCTAATGACCAATGTTGCAACAATGACCATTGTTAAAAGTGCTATGTAAATATAACTGAATTGAACTGAATTAAATTGAATCCACTTAGGCAGCTCGGGGGTGTAGTGGTTAGCACTGTCGCCTTGCACATCCAGGGTCCGGGTTCGATTCCCGGCCAGGTTCGATTCCCGTCCCTGTGTGCCTTGGACTTTGCATGTTCTCCCCATGCTGGGTGGGTTTCCTTCCACATTCTAAAGACAAAGGTTAATTGGCGTTCCAAAATTGGCTGGAGTGTGTGTATATGTGTGTACCCTGTGATGGATTGGCACCCTGGCCAGGGTGTACCCCGCCTTGTGCCCTAAGTCTCCTGTGATAGGCTTCAGGTCCCCCGTGACCCTGAATACAGCATGAAGCTGTATAGATGATGAGTGAGTGAGGATTTCATACTAAATAATAATCTCTGTATAGCAATTTCATACCCTCGTTTTGTTCCCTGGGATAGGATCCAGGCCTCCCCCAGGTGAGTGAGTGAGTGAACTCACTTACGTCTGAGATTGCCAAACTGAGGAATGTTGCCTTGTAGCATCTGCACCCAAGTTACCGTTAACTTTATATAACGAAAATGCAACACCAATGAACAAATTGGCACCAGGTGAGTATTTCACTATAAACACCATTTTAGCACCGATGCATTGTTCTTAGCATTAAAATAAATCAAATTCTGACATTTCTATACCCCTGACATCTGTATGACAAATGCTTTTTGGGCTAAATTAAGCCTGGTAAGTCGTGTTCTTTCAAACATGTTCCTAAGATTGTTATACATGTCAAAGTTAAATTGTATACAAGCATCTGCTGAGGCTTGGAACAAGTTCAACATGTAATCCTTTCAGACATCCTCAAGGATTTTCGCACATCTAGCGAGGCCATGCGGTGTTCCAAAATAAATAAATAAAAACAAACTTAAAAGCCTATGAGAATTCTGCTCAGGAGCTCAGAGAGTGGAACAAACACGGTTTTAAGATAAAAGTAGAAAAGGCTCTGAATATGTCTGTTTTGATTAAGGAACATAGGCTTCGAGAGAGAGAGAGAGAGAGAGAGAGAGAGAGAGAGAGAGAGAGAGAGATTAACATGCTTGTTCTTATGTAGAGCTTTTGTGACAACGCTTAGAGAAGTTAATTGCATTACATTGAATTAATTATCCTCCCATTGCAAGTGCTATTCCTGGGACTATCCTGTGTGTGTACTCTCAGCCAGGACAATGAGAAATCTAAGTCTGGTGAAAATGCCCAGACATTTTATTCATTCTTGCAGACACAGATGTTCATTTAAAGCAATTACAATTAACAATAAAAAATTAAGGCAATTGAGTTGCAACTAACGGTGGATTTGAGGATAATCCAGTTATTAAGTAAGCTGTCTTAAAAGATTAATGTGCCGCTGTTTTATCCATCAGACTGAAAATGTCCGGAGGTTTTTTACTAATTTCAGCAACAGATGTCCAACCATTTCACACCTATGGACACTTAGGGACTGGATCCAGATTTAATATCCAGCACTATGTACAGTATGGTAAAAAAAAAAGAAATGACATGTAAAGCCTGTTTGTGGAACGCCTGTATATTGCTAAAATGGGATCTATTTAATATTCCCAGATTAAACCAGAGCATTAAACAGGAGTTTGGTGTCTGGTAGAGGTTTCATGTGACCTCAAATTGCTTGCGGTTTGACACGTCGGCGGGGCACTAAAGCCAGATCACAGACGCCATTAGTGTCTTGAGCAGTCTCTCTAAGAGCATTAGAGCTTAGTCAGTCAGGATGAGCCAAGTGTTTAGGTGCGAGTGCAATCAGATGTGTTGTTTTGAGGAGATGAGGTGCTGCAAAATGACATCTGAAAACGAGAATCGTGTTATCGCTTGTGGAACAGAACTTGATGCAACCACCAGATGAGATGTGAAATTTCTACAAAAAAAAAAAAGAAAAAAAAAAAGACTGCAATTCAGGTCAGAATCCTGGAATATGGATCACATTTGGTGATATGAAGTGATACACACAATCATTTCTTTTTCATATATGTGGAATTAGTTACAAGCTACAAGTGACTTCTATTTATCATTGCATTTATATTTCTGTTGTCAAATCTAGTATCCATGTATACATAGATAAGTATTATGTACTGTATAAGCACTGCATGCAACATACTAAACAATTAATACATTTTACATTTCCTAAATACTTTATTAGCTATTTTGCATAAATTTATTGATCATGGGGAAAACATTTATCTGAATGACCAATACCGCTACCAGCCAATACACTTCACTTTCATTAAATTTAGCACAAAATAGACATCCTTATACCAAGTAAGCCTTATATATGTGGCTTTTTACAGAGGGACGTAAATGTCAACCAAAGGGTGGTCCGAGGACAGCTGCAGTTTTGCAAAGGTGACACATCATTTGGGCCTTTTGTGCTTATCTGAAAAGCTGGATTAGTTTGAGTAGAGGACCGAAGTGACAAATGGGAGGGTGTATGTGTGTGCATGTGTGGACAGCAGATGGGAGAATGACATACTGAGGCAAGACTCCCAGATACTTCACACTTTCTATCCTCTCCCTGTCTTTGTGTGTAAGCCAGAGTTTATAGAAGGAAGCACACTGCACTGCATGGTATAAAAATAAAAAAAAACCTTATCCCGAGCAATATTTATTTATTTATGTTTTATCTCATATGTTATATATCTGAACAGTTGAGGGTTAAGCGCCTTGCTCAATGGCCCAACAGGGATTTGAACCTAGGCCCTTCCGGGCAGTAGTCTAATGCTAGATTAACGCTCTTGTCCAGTACATTGTGAGTTTTTACCTGAAGTAAATTGTCACCTGATGATACTAAATGCATTTATGGAGTAGTACAGAAGCAGAAAAGTTACTGTACATCTTTAGTTGATGACCTGTCACCCTGAGTCTGAACATATTTAATGTTCCTGGTTTTTAGACGTCACAAGGGTTGCTGCTTGCACAACATTTTCCAGCCTCATCATTGTTACATCATTGAATCTATTTATTAGTTCATTTGTTATTTCACCAATTCATTCATTCAATAATTAAAATATCCCATATGGAATATTACAGTACTGCGGTATAGTGTTTAGGATGTTGGCCCCGCACCTCCAAGGTCACAGGTTTAAATCCTGCCTCAGGTCTGTGTGTGTGTGTGTGTGTGTGTGTGTGTATGTGTGTGTGTGTGTGTGTGTGTGTGTGTGTGTGTGTGTGTGTGCGCATTTTTATCTCCAAGCCTCATCAGTTCCCTTCTGGTACTCTGCTTTCCCCCCACAGTGCAAAGACATGCAGATTAGGCTATTTAACTATAATGTGTGTGTGTGTTTGTGCTCAGCAATGGATTGGGACCACACCTAGAGCCTATCCTGCCTAGGGTGTCGCCCTGGGGTAGGCTCTAACCGTAGAACAACCCCATTTCGAGCATCGAAATATATACTTTGTTTAAATTATTCCCGTTTGCTGATCTTCTATATAGTGGTTCATTTTGCAGAAACATTTACATTATTTATTTTTGATTGCCTCTTTGCATTACAGCATTTCTTACACCCACAATTGTACACAGTGCTGTACATAAAACAAAGCAAAAGTTTTCAAACATATTGCAGCCAA
The DNA here is from genome assembly GCA_003987875.1 of Clarias batrachus. NCBI lineage: Eukaryota > Metazoa > Chordata > Actinopteri > Siluriformes > Clariidae > Clarias > Clarias batrachus. Next base: position 154,377 of record QMIH01000918.1, read on the forward strand.
AAATCCTCACAGTGCAGATTTTTTTTTATAGATATATATTCGAATATCAGTTTAAATATTGAAATGATTAACCGGATATTATAGTTATTTATTAGAGCCATAATAGAGACATTTTACTCTTGCACTGACAGAGCACAATTTATAGGCATACTCGTTTTAATTGCATTTTTATAAGCTTAATTAATATTTAACGTATTTAATGTGTGGTCTAATGGGCAAGTACGTATCATGTAGTCGTGAATTGTGATTTCTTCTGTTGGGACAAAAAAAAACCTGCGCATCATAGACGACATTTATACATTGATTATTTTGAATTTTAAAAGTAATGATACATGAGAGTGTTGATTACAGCAGGTGTGAGTAGTGTTGTATTATAGCGGTATCAGTGTAATGTTAGAAAGTTTCAGGTTGATAGTGGTGGTTGGGAGAGGATGGGGGTTGTGATGGTGGGGGTTTTACCTTAACTTTTGGTTGCTTAGCTTTTGCCAGTTGTCAGTCTGGACACTTGTAGTTCTCCTATAAATGTTTTTAATTAAAGACAATAGAAATGTATTTATTCATTAATTAATTCATTCTCCATAACCTATTCTGTACAGGTTCATGGGGGGCCTGGAGCCCATACCAGGAGGCTTAGGACACAAGGCGGGGTACACCCTGGACAGGGCACATACACATACTACGGGCAATTTGGGAACACCAATTAGCCTAATCTACACGTCTTTGGAGTGTGGGAGGAAACCTGAGTACCCGGAGGAAACCCACCAAGCACAGGGAGAACATTCAAACTCCACAGAGATGGCAATCGAACCCAGACCTTGGAGGTGCACGGCAACAGTGATAACCACTACACCACCCTGACGCCAGTTTGAAATCCTTTACTCTTTAAAACTTGTTAGATCCAACTAGTATTAACATTTTCAGTTTAAAGGTGGACACCCTGGCTTTGGAAAGTAAAAGTCCTGCCACATATTTGTTCCTTAGACTCACTAAACCAGCTTATTTTAATTAGTAAAAGCTCTTGAAAAATCAAAGAATCAAGATTTTGGGATCAATAGTCAAAAAGTCCAAACCTCAACCCAGTTGAAATGCTGTGGCGAGACTTGAAGAGATCTGTGCATTAAAACCTCAAAAAACTGAAGCAATGTCATAATAATAATAATAATAATAATAATAATAATAATAATAATTCCTCCACAATGATGTGAGAGACTATTGAAGTCATACATCACGATATTGCTGCTAAAGGTAGACCCAATCTACAAGCTACAGAATTACGTACTTAATAGTGGACACATGTTTTTGTTTTCCCTTTTGGTTTCAGTTTTAAATAAGTAAGTGTATGGTAATGTTCATCTGACATTGAATTTGAATAATCCTGAGACCTGCTACGGTCAGATCATCTTATTATGTTTCCACACAAAGACACATAGGATTAAAAGAGGGGTTACTAACTTTTGAACTTTTAGGCTCATACTAATTAGTGACTAATCACCTGCTTTGTGCCTGGTGTACAGTATATACATGTTATATGTTGTCTTAATACTTTTGTCCACCACTGAATGCACTGTGTCATAGCTGCTTCTACTCAAGAATTATCCCTTGCTTCACATGCATGCTCATTAATCAAATCTATTTCACTCTATGAAGCAAAAAGTCAAATTTCCCACTACGCATCAGTAACAGGAGAAGTGGAGAGCTTAGACTAGGAAATAAGAAAGAAATTTGTACAACAAAGAGCTATTATTAAAATTAATGCAGGAGATGGTTTGTAAATATCAAATATTTCTTGGTTTAACATGAAAAATTAATTTGCTTTTTAGGATGCAAATTGCAAAATACATATCACTATAATTAGCACCCAGTGGAATTGAAGAGTTCTAAAAAGACATCTGTGTGTATTTGCGTGTGTGTGTGTGTGTGTGTGTGTGTGTGTGCACGCGTGTGTCTGTGCGTGTGGGTGTACTCTGAATTAACAAGATATTGAAAAGGACACCATAATGTATTCAGCACAGGATCACAGCAAGACCATTTCTGAAAGCAAGGGGAGATCAAAAGAAACATTAACATGCCGACATGCAGCATGTACAGTCCCATCCTTCTCCACTAGGATACACTCTTGCTCTCTCTTTGTGTGTGTGTGTGTGTGTGCGTGTGTGTGTCTCTCTGTCTCTCTCGCTCTCTCACACATGCATGCATGCACACACACACCTCTTAAATCCTTCCCCATGAGGCTGAATGAACACTGTGACCTTGTTTATTCTGTTATTTATAACTGTGACACTGAAAATGGTGTTAAAGTGATATTCAAATATGCTTGTTTGCAACTCTGCCAGCGAACAGAACGCTGAATTAAAGTGCTGATTCATAGTAGGTATCCGGTATATCGAAATAATTCACAGATTGCTCATTGACCTGAAAGTAATGGATAAAAGACGATGATGTCATTGTCATTCAAATGTGGGCGGTTTCCAATTACCAGTGTTTGTAACAGAAAAGCTTTCAGACACATGTGCGACTGAAGTCGTGGCACAGATATCAACTTATTTAGGCAATCAAATTAAGCATTTTTCTGAAATCACCCACATTTACTCACACACTTATCATCTATACTTTGGGGGNGGGGGGGGGGGGGTTCATGCCTGGAGCCTATCCCATAACCCTTAGAGCTTGAGTCGCCAATGCATCACAGGACACACACATACACATCTGCACAGTTTCGGAACACCAATTAGCCTAATCAGCATGTCTTCGGACTGTGGGGGAAACCCATCAAGCATGGGGGGAACAGGTAAACTTCATGCACTCAGACCTGAGCCAGGAATCGAACCCCTGACCCTGATGTGCAAGGCGACAGTGCTAACCGCTAACGCACCATGCTGCTACCCAAAGCCATAATAAGTTAATTTATGCCAAGGTCTTACTACAAATATTATTGTCACACACACACAAAAAACAAGTGCATTAAAAAATGACTTCAAATATGTATGAAACAAACCAGACCTTGACAATCCTCCCAGTCTTTATAGTTTAATAAATAAATAAAAACCCTTAGTAATTAAATTCCCTTGTTTTTTTGTTTTTTTTTTGCTTTGTTATAATTCAGAAACCAACACAAGACTGTAGTGAATTCCCACAAACACCCCCCCTCCTCCTTCATTTGAAGGCAGAGTGCAGACTAAGGGAGGATGAAAGTGTCCTTTTGAAGGCCCATTCTGCCCATATGAATATGCAAATACATTCCTCATCCTGCATCTTCCCCACAGCCATTTCAGTGTTGTGTTGACCCAATTTCACACTGCATATTGCATTTTGTCACCTGAAGGGAAAGGTGATGGCAACGCAGAGCGACAAGCAACCCCTTCCCTAAAAAAAAAAAAAAAACATTAATATAAATTTCTTTGCCAAGCAGATGTACTTGGTACCCATGCCCGATTTTGTGTTAGTGTGCACTAGGACGACTGCGCATGTGCAAAGGAAAGATTGCACCATTTTATGCAATTGTGGAGACGTGAGTTCTCAAGGTCACGCAGTGGATCGCACAGCGAATAGCTCCTAAATAAACATGCTGCCACACTACAGAGCACACATCTAGCTTCCGTAGCTTGGATGAGTGATTCACCTAATTACTTAAGTTGAATGCAATAGAATTCACATGGTATCTCAGAATGCATAGTCTATAGCTGTAGTGGTAAAAATATTAAACTAAATGTTTGAATCACTAGAATATCCAATTCAGCACATTTCCCATCATACTAGTTGATGAGAAGTATCCTACCTATTTACTATTATACACCATAATGCTTTAAATACGATGATACCTACAGTAGATAAGCCACCACCATAGCCTTAAGAAGAGAAAGCTATCCCTCTTACCTATTATCAAATTAAATAGTAACCTAGTGTATATTCTGACATGATATTTGACATGCTATTCTATATTATAGCAGATTCACGGTTACTACAGTAAATTGTACATTAAATTACTTGTTCAGGGCTGTTTGACAAATTCCTGTGCAAATGCCGTCTTCGAGGGCCCTATTCCCATTCCTTGACAATTTTAGTCCAAGCCCCTAGAGGGACTCCTCCACCTTGGGGCCTTAGGTAGTCAGTTCTAGTATTCCCACAGCAGTTTGTGTTGTATATGCTTTGACAAATTATACGGGATGGTAGTACACAGTTGTGCAGACAGAGTTGTGTAAGATGGTGTGTACAGTACAGTTGCTGTCAGAGTTATATATACAATCATCATGAACATAAATATCATTGCATTATTGCACTTTTTGGTTTATTTGTTTGTTTGTTTGTTTGTTTGTTGTCATCTTGTTAGTGATCATGACTGACTACAGCTGGTAGTTTCAACAAAAAAACAAGACTTTATTTTTTGGCACTCATTAGATAGACCAACACATTGTATAATGGGAAAGTTCAAGGAAGAGGGTGAAAGATATGTACAATATGCACAATATCTCTCAGAGCCATTTCTAAACTTCTGCAGGAAAATTCTTAGGAAATACATTCACATGGGCAGGAAAATCATAGAACCGACAAGGCACAGGCCAGCAATAAACTGGAAGCTTCAAGCGAGTCTACATCACCAATGACACATGGACAAAGACAAAGCCTTCTGGAGAAAGTGAAGTTTGGAGGCAGAAAGGTAAACATGGTGGTGGTAGCGTCATGCATTGGGGCTATTTTGCTGAAAGTGGAACTGGTGCATTATGCAAATAGATAGAAGAATAAAGAAAATATGAGTTTGTAATTCCTAAATACACCCACCAAACCCGGCAATAAATCTCACCAAATTACACTAAACACTAACCCACCAGTAGTGGATTTGAACACCCCTGATCCAGGTGGTTGAAACTTAGACGAAACTGACTGTTCCAGCACAATAGTGATCTCAAGCACACATCAAAGCTGGCTGTGGAATTGATAAAGCTGGCTAACTTTACACTTTTGTAGCATCAACCTTCTAACCCTAAAAACTGTGGAATGTGCTTAAAAGTCAGGTCTGTGCCAAAAATCCAACCAATTTTAATTCAACACTACCAGTGTGCCAAGAAGAGTGGTCAAATATCCAACTAGTGTTTTTGTTAGAAGCCTGCTAATGGCTATCAAAACCATCTGTTACAGTGTAATGAAATGTCCTAAAGGACGTTTCATTCCAAATGTTAGGTGTATTCTAGGTATATTTTTCACCTGTATTGATTTTAGGAAAACCAAACAAATGTTTGGCAACAGGTTATCAGGTTTTTCTTTATTAAAGATGTATGTTTTTGAATCATTGTGCCCCAGAAAAAGACCAGCTCAAAACATCAATCACCAGCCCAATATTCCCATGGCATTTATCTTTATGATGGTTTTCTAAATAATCTTCTGGTCGCAACTTAAAAAGAAAAAAAAAATGAATGAACTTTATTTTGTGTTTTGTGGTTACTGGGACATTTGTTATAAAAAGAGAAGTGTTGAGAAAATGGGAAAATGGGAATAAATACAGTGGTCTCCACAATCCCTAGATGGACTTCAGTGGTTCCTTGATGGAGAAATTGATGGATTGTTTAATACACATGTGCTGTATATACTGTATTAGTGATGGAAAGTTTGGATCATTTTAATGATTTGGTTCTTTGAATCTCGTTTATCAAAATGAACGAATCTTTTTTTGAGTCGTTTAGTTCATTTTGTTATTTTGATCAGAAATAAAAGTAAATGTTACACTTTCAATAAACAGACATTCCAACATGTCTACATACACACATTTTGCTTATAGTTCCAGTAATAAAAATATTACAATGTACATTAGTGTTAGTATTACAGAATGATCAGCTCACCATAACGTCTATGGGAGTCACATTGCAAAAGAACAAACGACTCGGACTAGACGACTCATGAGATGAACCGCTCAATATTCGGTTTCCTATGTAATGCACTGCATAGCATCTGTAGGAGTCAAATGACAAAAGAACAAATGACTCGGACTAGACGACTCATGAGAAGAACTGCTCAATATTCGGTTTCCTATGTAATGCACTGCATAGCATCTGTAGGAGTCAAATGACAAAAGAACAAACAACTCGGACTAGACGACTCATGAGTTGAACCGCTCATTTCTGTTTCCTGTACATGACCTACAGAGGTTTTGCAATGTTTTATGCATGCGCGCCCAGTAGAAAATGAACGAATCACTCTCTGAGTCTACTCGTTATTCAGAGTCACGTAAAGAATGAATCGTTCATAAACGATCCATCACTAAACAGTATATTTATATGTATAAAGAATCCATCGAGCTAGGAACCTCTGAAGTCCAACTAGGGATTGTGGAGGCCACTGTATTTATTTCCATTTTCTCAACTGTGGTAGGACTGTTGGTCAGTATTCACACACTATAGGCAATTTGGGAACACTAATTAGGCTAATCAACATGTCTTTGGACTGTGGGTGGAAAGTGGAGCACAAAGAGGGAAGCCACCAAACACAGGGAAAACAAGCAAACTCCACACACACCATCTCTGAAGCACCACCATGCCACCATATAAAACACTACGTAGTCAGGGAATATCTGTCGCCTGATGTGCAGGATATAAATATAATATATATATACATATATATTAATGTAGTATACAGTAATATATACATAGCTATATCTAACAAAGCTTGCTTAAATGTATAGTGGTCTGTCCATGTGTTATCCTGCACATCAGGCAACAGATACTCCCTGCCCTGGAGATATATCCAGATACTCCCTGCCCTGGAGATATATCCATCATTTCTATGGCAGTTACTTAAGAGGTCGGTTTGCCAGCTCAACGGGCAATTGTCATTCATACACACTGGGCAGTTTGAGAAAACCAATCAGCCTAATCTGCATGTCTTTGGACTGTAGGAGGAAACCCACCAAGCACGGAGAGAACATTCAAACCTCATGCACACAGACCCCAAGGCAGGAATCGGACCCCGACCCTGGAGGTGTAAGGTGACACTACAAAGTCACCATGCTGCCATATATACTGTGTGTGTGTGAGTGTTTGTGTGTGTGTGTTTTGTGTGTTCTCTGTAGATCCGTTACTGCTGTAAGTTATTCATCAGATGATTCATTTACGGACATGTTGGCATGCAAATATAATACCAGTGAGACACATATGGCAAAATAAATGAGGGCAGAGTACATATACAGTCTTATGCAAAAGTTGAGGCACCCCTTGATAAATAACAGATTTTGATGATTTTTTTTTTGTTGTTGTTATTGAAAAGATGTTAACACACAGTCTCTGTTGGAAATGAAAAAAAATCACAATATTTTCAGCAAACATTGGTGCATAGTTACTTTTTATGTCATAAATTGAACAAAGATGAAAAATTAAACCATTATTGTGGCACTGTACAAAAGTTTGGGCACCCTACATAATCAGTACTTAGTAACACCTTCTCTGGCAGATATCACAGCTTGTTAACGCTTTTTTATAGCCAGTTAAAAGTCTTTCAATTCTTATACTTGGGATTTTCTCCCATTCTTCTTCACAAAAGGCTTCTAGTTCTGTAATATTCTTTGGTCGTCTTGCGTGCACAGCTCTTAACATCTACCCACAGATTTTCAATAATGTTTAAATCGGGGGACTGTGGTGGCCGTTCCAAAACCTTCAGCTTGCGTCTCTTGAGGTAATCCATAGAGGATTAAAGGTATGTTTAGGATTATTGTCCTGTTGTAGAAACCATCCTCTTTTCAGCTTCAGTTTTTTTACAGATGGTGTGATGTTTGCTTCCAGAATTTGCTGGTATTTATTGGAATCCATTCTTCCCTCCACCCGTGCAATGTTTCCTGCGCCACTGGCTGCAACACAACCCCAAAGCATGATCGATCCACCCCCATGCTTAATAGTTGGCAAGGTGTTCTGTTCATGAAATGCTGCTACTTTTTTTACTCCAAACATGCCTTTGCTGGTTCTAATGAGTTCTATTTTAACTTCATCAGTCCACAGCACTTGTTTCCAAAACACATCAGGCTTCTGTAGATTTTCTGGTGCATACTTCTGACGTTGGCTTTTATGATGCGGATGCAGGTAAGGTTTTCTTCTGCTGACTCTTCCATGAAGGTCTTGTGGAACGGTGCACCACCACTCCTGAGTCTGCTAAATCTTCCTGCAGGTTTTTTGCAGTCAAATGGGGGGTTTTGATTTGTCTTTTGACTAGCATACGGGCAGTTCTCTCCGAGACTTTTCTTGGTCTTCCAGATCTCATCTTGACCTCCACAGTTCCTCTGAACTGCCATCTCTTAATTACATTTCTCACTGTGGAAACTGCAAGCTGACAACGCTTTGCTATCTTCTTGTAGCCTTCTCCTGCATTGTGGGCATCACAACATAACACAGATGCTAAGAGGAGCTCATGGTTGCTGAGTGTCCGCAAGGTGTACACAAGTTTTGAAGAGTGAAAGTATTTGTAAAGCTTTGACACTGGCATTTACTAATGACAGATGTTGCCTTGCATCAGGTCTAACGAGCTGATTAAGGTCTGAAACCTTGTAAATAAGAATGTGGGACTCTGGAACTCTTTGGGTGCCCAGACTTTTGCACAGTGCCATAATAATGTTTGACTTTGTTTATTTATGGCATAAGTAGTAACTATACATCAATGTTTGTGGAATATAGAGTTAACATCTTTTCAATTAAAAAAATCACCAAAATCTGTTCTTTATCAAAGGGGTACCTAAACTTTTGCACAAACCTGCAGCCTTCTCGAAAATGAAAAAGACTGACAGAATGAGTGGTTAGCATCGCCACGTCAGAGTTAAATCTCGTCTCTGGTCTGTGCGCATGCAGATGTGTGCATGTTGTGCATGTGGCGTTTCTCTGGATGATTTTGTTTCCTTCCACTTTACAAAGACACACTATGTAATCTGAGTGCTGTTTCCAAATTGCCTGTGGTGTTTGTGTGAGGTTACCCTGCCCTACCCTGCCTTGTGCTTTAAGTTCCCTGGGAGAGGCATACTGTAGACAATGCATGTATGGATGGATGGATGTCAGAATGACCTCTGCGGTTGAATTAATTAAACGTGTAGCCTGATCGAGCCACTAGATGGCAGTAGCGAGCAAGATATTGTCTGACCAGATAGACAGAAAGACAAAGACCAGCAGCAGTGAGACGTCGGATTATCCAGTGAGAATAAACGAGTGAATCACATTAATAGCAGGGGGGGGAAAGGCACAGTTCCTGCTTTTCATTTTAGGCTCATTGATTTCATCAAATGCTGTGTAATGTATGATGGATTTCTGCTTTATTTTTTTTTTTTGTTTTGTTTCTTCTTCTTCTTCTTCATTTTCTTCTTCTTTTTTTAGCTAACACAGTGACTTTGCCAGACACAATTGTAACATAATTACAGTTATTATAGTAATTTAAGAAAAATAGTAACAATTTGACTGATGCACACTCGTATATTGATGAATAGTCTCTGCCATTTCCAAGGCAGAGAAGACAGTGATTGTGTTTTGTTGCAGCCTCTGGAAGTAGTTTAATGTCACCTGACGTCTAGCTCAAAAATCATTCACACATTCATCATCAGTAATTGCTTTATCTTGGTCAGGGTAATGGAGCATATCACCGGGAACACTGGGCATGATGAGGGTACATCTTGACTGGGGCACCTTTCACACACACACACACACACACACACACACACACACACACACACACACACACACACACACACACACACACACACAACCCAATGCAAACACAAGACATTTACATTTACAAAGTTCATATTTATAATACTAATTAATTTAAATAAATTGGGCGGCACCGTGGTGTAGTGGTTAGCACTGTCGCCTTGCACTGCCAGGGTCGGGTCCCGTCTCTGTGTGCATGGAGTTTGCATGTTCTCCCTGTGCTTGGTGGGTTTCCTTCGGGCATTCCGGTTTCCTCCCAAAGCCATTTAGGTTAGGCTAATTGGCGTTCCCAAATTGCCCGTAGTGTGTGAATGAGTGAGTGTATGTGTGTGTGTCTTTGCCCTGCGATGGATTGGCACCCTGTCCAGGTTGTACCCTGCCATGTGCCCTGAGTCTCCTGGGATAGGCTCTAGGCCCCCCGTGACACTGAATACAGGATTAAACGGTGAGTGAGTGAAACAAATTGTACATGTACTTTATTACATGGGAAAATGAAGGCAAATCTTTAAATTTCAACGTTGCGGCAACCAGTTTCCTCAAACCGCCAGGAATGGAACGTACAGCCTTCTGAAGGAATTAGTTTGGGATTTTGCTGAGAACCTCCTGAATCTGTGCCTCCGATTCGTCCAGTGTGCAAGACTGTTTCCTTCTCTACACCTTCTCCTTTGTGTAGCCCAAACATGAAAAAAAAAAACACATGGAGTGAGATCTGGCCATTCATGAGGTCTGCATCATTCCTGAAAAATATAGGTTTAACCATGCACACACAAGAGGAAAATGAGGAGAGACTGTTTGCATCATAACTCCAGTGAAACTCCAAGTTCTATAGCCATTAAATATTGTCTAGTTCATTTTCAGCCGTCTTGTATATCTGAGCCATTATGGTCCTTGTTCAGGAACCCTGTGGTGGCTACTGGGGTTTAAACCTGGGACCTTCCATCCAGTAGACCATCACTGAGCTACACCAGCCTCACATGCAAACCTTCATATAAGCGTTTACTCAAACTCAGGACTAACACCACACCTCCCTATGTCAACATGCCTGTTTTTGGGATGGCTTCCAATTAAAACTAGTAATCATCCATCTTCACTATGTCCCGACCACTTTCCAACCATTTTCCAGATGCTGTTTTTGAGACAGCCTGCCACAGCCTTGAATATGCAAATGTGTATCCATCATTCACAGTGATTTTAATATCTGCACCTCTACTGCCTTGGGGCTTTATATATATATATCTCCAAGAAACCCTACATTGAATTTTAAAGCACAGCACATAACCTCTCTTTAGACCTTCTGGAAAAAGAAAAAGGTCAGGCAAATTTGTCATGAAATATTTTTCTCATTGCATTAGATTAAAGTGTTGGTGATGTGCACCACCTCACAAAAAGGAGTACTAACTCACAGCGTTATTTTCTCACTTCCCCCTTTGATAAAGGAGTACTAACTCACATTGTTATTCTCATTTCAGCCTCTGATGTCTACCAACAAATTCTCTCATTACTAATACCCTGGTGTCCCAATGGGATATAGCAGTAGCTAGCCACCACCCTTAGACGATATCTCTGTTTGTTTTTTGCTTTCCCAGCTCGCTGCTCATGGCACGGAGAGCACCACCAGAGGAACGTGGCATAAATCCTTTCTGTGGCCCATGGTAGCCACTCCATCTTGCTAGCATCCCCAGAGACTCCGCTCCTGCCATAACAATGGATGATGCTGTCGCTGGCTCTCTATAGCACAGCCAAGGAGAACTGGAGGCATGGCGTGTGAGAAGCAGAATTGTTGTTTCATTGTTAACATGCTCTCCTAAGGGCCTTCATTGGCGGGAGGTTGAATTCTGCTTGGAAAAGGTGAGGACAGGCATTGTGGAAATGCCATCCCATGGCACAGAGCAGCAGGTGTGATGCCATTATCAGTATCAGTAACTTTGCCATCATCCACAGTACAATGTGAAAAAAGCAAATTCAAAATACATTTGATTCATACATACTTTCAATGTAGAGTTCATAAGACTATACATAATAACAGCCCATTTGTAAAAGTCAGATTTGTAAAAGACATGCAAAATCGAAGGCCAAACAAAGTTACTTTTTTTTTTTAACCACCTTTAGTTTTGATGACAGTGCACAATATCATGGACAATTCATGCAGGAAAATGACTCCTCATGCTCCCAGAACCACTCAGTACATTCAGTACATTCAGGTCGTCAGCTGACTTCATTTTTTGCCACATAACGCCGCTGAGTCTAGACCTGGTCTAGTCTACACATTTCCATAATTTTCCTTTGATTGTGTAAAGCTGCTTGGCGAAAAAGACCGTTGTTAAAAGTGCTATACAAATAAAATTGAATTGAATTGAATTAAACAGATCATAAGACTGCCTCTAGTGGGCACTATGCAGGACGGGTGCATCACTTCATGTGCTTCCCTGGCTTAATCCTTTTTTCTGATTAGTTTTACTAACAAACAAGTTGCGTACTTATGACCACACAGCTGTTTAGTCCCAATCCCCTGAGTTCTTATCACATTGTGTTAAACATTGCTGTGATTTCTTCTGTCATTTTTTAAAGATGCAAAAGTGATCTCTATTAATGTGTTGTTGTTTTTTCCTTTACCCGACCACATTTCTCCAATGAATTCGCCAGTCCAGCACCGTCCTTCCAGGTTTTGATAATGAGCTGGACAGTTCTTACCAATTAAATTCCAGTTATTTCAGCAATCTTTAAAAATTATTTTCATTGGCTAATATAGACCCTTAATCTGACAAATAATAATAATAACTTTTCTGAAATGATGACTTTTTATTTTGACAGTATAGAAAAGTAAGCATAGTAATCATAATAGCTACTTTCCTCATGATTCTAGATTGAAGAGCTCAATGTAAAGAGTCGATCAATAGCAATGTGTTACATCACAAGTTTTGAATAATGGCATAATGTGGAGCAAATTATTATACACACACACACACATACACACACACACACACACACACACAATGAGATGCAGATACAAATCTACATCCGTGCTTTATCTTTAAAAGCTTCAAGTAACCATCTACTCAAGTCCATAATTTCCTGCTGGAATCATGCCATATTTCCTCTGAATAACAAAGAAAAAAAAAGTTATAATCATTTTTTTTAACCCAACATTTGTCTGTCAGTCTTTTGTGCGATTTGTACTTTGATTGGACAGCATGTCATTAGTCTATCTGCTATTTCCTAGCTTTTCCTCCAAATGAATTAATTTCGGGGGAAATCATGAAAGAATTTGTAATCGCTGCTAATAATTTAATCACTGCTGATTTTTATTATTTAGTTATTATTATTATTGATGCATCAGCAAAGCTGGCTAAAAAAATATCAGCTCAGTTGAACATCAAATCTAAAATGTCTACTGATAGAACTCATGAATCTACAGCCTGGACTAGAAAGAAATCAGCTCTAACATCACAACCTCATACTATTCTGTATATTTTTTCTGTTGAGTTTGGTTCCACAGAAATCCACCTTATACCATTTATATGCTCTCTAATTTTCATTGGTTAAAAGAAAATAATCAGATCTGGATGCCAAAGATCAATCCTAATAATTACGTTTTTGTTTTTTAATCTGTAAATGAGGATGAGGGGGAACAAAAGTCTCCAGTAGAAGAAAGAGTAATCCAGGCTGTGTGTTGTACAACAAAGTGTCGTTTTCATTTTGTCTTTGGTAATGTGTTTGAGAACATCGACCTGCTTTTTAGAATTTGTTGAAAAGTAGAAAGTGCACAAAATAAAATAGCCCAAGTAGCACTTTGTTCGCATTGCTTCAGAATGGCAGTCTCCCAAACTCTAATGTTTGTTCTTCCAACAGAAAAAAAAAAATCACAACATCATGACCTTTAAATACCAAAATGTGAGGTTTCACAGGTAATGATAGACCTACAAAAGTCTCAGGTTGTATACCTGAGGGTAGTCTTGGGAGAAGATGCAGGGGGTAGTTCTTTAAAATGTGTATCAAGACATGTGGGAGGAGAAAATAAAAAATAAGTCAATCACAAACACTGTGGCAAAATTGGTTCAGACAGCTGGAGGTAATAGGGATGGTTCAGATATTCTGCAGAGTGAGAAAGAAAAAGATTGCCTGCGGGTGGTTTTTAACGCCTAGAAATATCGTCTTCAAGCTGTGGGAGCAAGCGATACAGTCTGTCTGGCAGGCTGCATCCTGAATGTCATTGAGCATGTGTTGCTGAAGGTGTGGGGATGACGTTTTCTCCACACCATGGGTTTTCATCTTAACAACTGCACAGCTATGCACAAGGGTTAGGATGGTTTCTGGCACATTTTTGAATTTGTATTTGCCTCATATGTACAAGTTCAGTCTAATAAAAATTGCGACATAATATACACTGACCAGACATTTATACGACCTCCTCTATAGCTGCGCATTCGTACAGTTAGCCAAGCAGCCAATCATGAGGCGGCTGTGCGGTGCATGAAATCATGCAGATACAAGTCAAGAGCTTCAGACGATTTTCACATCAAATGCCAGATTTGGGGAAAATGTTATCTCTGTGACTTTGACTGAGACATGATTGATGGGCTGGTTAGAGTATTTCAAAAACCACTGATCTCCTGGGATTTTCACGCACAACTCTATCTCTAGACTTTACACATATGGTGCCAAAACAGCCAGTGGCTGTCGGTTCTTCATGCAGAAACACTGAATTCGATTTGAGCTGACAGGAAAGCTACTGTTACTCAAATAAGCACTCTTTACAACCGCGTTATGCAGAAAAACATCTCGGATCATCTCAAATCATGGCCACCCTCGAGGCAGATGAGCTGCATTAGCTCATGAGCACATGATCTGCTCTGGTCAGCTATGGACAGAAATTGAGGCTACGGTTGGAACAGGCTTATCAAAATATACAACATTTTATACAACAGTTAATTCCAACTTAGTAACCTGATTGAACCATGGGTGCTGATATAGAACATAACAGCACTGAGATGTTTAAATATACGTATGTATCACTCCACATCACAGGTGTTCTAACAATCGGCAATTATACCAACTGTTGATTACCAGCATGGGTGAAAGTAGGTCGATACAGTCCAGAGTACTAGAAAGTGGGGAGAACAAGAAAACATGTCTTCTAGCATGATGTCATCTTAAACAACAATGTCTTAGTTAATTGCTTCTTAGTTGGTCCGAATTGCCTCTAAACCGCCCCTGTGGTTTGGTTCACAGCTAAACTAAGCTACAAAGCTAACTAGTTTCTAACTAACACAAGGCTGAATCCCAAATCCCTCTTAATCTCAAAACCCCTGGTGCCCTCAAGGGCACTACTTGGTGTGTAGAACAAAGGATTATACAGTCTAGTGCACTAGCTTTCCATTTAACGCTCTTTAGGATCCAACCAGGCGGCACAAAGTTCATATTTATAATACTAATTAATTGAAACAAATTGGGCGGTACCGTGGTGTAGTGGTTAGCACTGTCGCCTTGCACCGCCAGGGTCCGGGTTCGATCCCCGTCTCTGTGTGCAAGGAGTTTGCGTGTTCTCCTTGGTGAGTTTCCTCCGGGTACTCTGGTTTCCTCCCACAGTCCAAAAACATGTAGGTTAGGCTAATTGGCGTTCCCAAATTGCCCGTGACCCTGAATACAGGATTAAGCGGTATAGATGATGAGTGAGGATCCAACTTAGCTGACATTCCAAAGTGGAAAAAAATGGAAATTCAAAGTAAAGTTGTGGTTATTGAGTTTGGCCATTCACGAATATGTGTTGAAGTATCTTGTATTGAACATCAGCACAGCTGTGATATCTTCAACTTGTTCTCGTGCCTACAACCGCGTCACAGCCAAGCCATGCAGATTATTCAGTTCTAAGAAGAAGCTTTTATTCTCATTCTACAGTGTATAACAAAATTAGGAAAACAGCATGACGATGCCAACCCAGATGGGACTCGAACCCACAATCCCCAGCTCCGGAGGCTGATGCCTTATCCATTAGGCCACTGGGTCACCACACAATACAATGAGCGATCATCATCCAGCTAAGACAATATTTTGACATATTAATGGACATTTGTTGATATAAAATGGACTTTATTAGATAATCATCTTCCAACCTGGATAAAAATCATTAAAGTATAGCTCAATAACTTCACGAAAAATGAATGGAAGTATAGCGTCCCATTAAAGTTTATTGAACATGTGATCATTTCTATAATACATTATAAAAATAAAACGGTTGTGAATAAATCAATTCTGTTAGAATTAAGAATGTAAAAGTGGGTAGGATGTCCTTATATGATCCTGTTATTTCCAACTGTACAGGTTGAATAATGGGTTTTTCTACTGCAGAGAGCAGCCTAAGCTGTCTGATTCAAAGTCATCGGTAATCAGTCAGGCTTTAGTTTTAATAAAGCATCAGCTGTCCAGCATATCTCTTGGTTGGATAATTACCTTTTTTTTATACTAAAAAAGAATCTTATTCATAGACAGTTCTCTTCTTTTTTTTTTTTTTTTTTTTTTTTTGTAATGTCACAATCCTTAATTAAATCAGCTTTTAAAAGTCTAATCCGAAATAATGAATTGGTATAATGGCTAATCTAAACCGAGATAAATCCATGTCGGAAAAACAAATATGAATTAATAAGGATTAGTTAGTGTAATAATTTAATTTCCAAAATCCCATCATGGTCTGATCTGACCTAAATGAGGTCAGACATCAACATCAAAGGCTTAGCAGGGAAGCATTTGCTTTCTACATGTTCCAGTCTATAATTAGAGAAAGTAAAAGATTGCATTGTGGTTAAAACAACCGGATTACGGCTTTGCTAAATGAGCTTCAGTCTCCCCCAATGCTTTTCTCCCCTCCTGCTTTACCTGGATTTAATCTAATTCAAGCGATGCACTCTGCCGAAAATCACACTGCTTATGAAATTACAGTTCCTTGGACATTTAATAAGGGCTGTGCATCTTCTCTAGACCTAACGTAACCAGCTGTAAATACTGTACGTTTGATGTGTACACCTTCGTTAATTATTTTCTCCCTGTTATCACTCGGAACATATGTCCATTCAACACCTCTGTGATCTTCAGGCAAACACTTGAAGCTAGGACTAATAAATTGATTGAGTTGTTTCCTCAGAGATTTAGATCAGGGACCGGGCACTCTGTGTTCGGATCAGGCCTGATGCCCTTGGGCTCTGTTAGGCTGAAGATCATAGGCTCCGGCCTCGGATCCTCTTTGATTTCGTTCCCCAAGATAAATCCTTTCTTCAGATGCCTTTCTAATTTGCAGAACTTGGCCATATTTGAAAGTGGCTCAGAGCATTCAGAACGTGGCTCTGTGTGCTGTCTTGAATACAAATACGGCAATAGAACCATCTCTGCTGACATGGTACTGTATATTCACGCCTATGCAAATGGCTTACAAAGGACATCGGATCGTACCAGAAGAATCATACCAGATTTCAATCGTCTCGGAGTAATGCTATAACAATACGGCAAATTGAACTTGATTCCGATTGTCGGGCTGGGTGAATACGCCAGACTTGCCATTATGCAGCTTTTAGGATGTGTGAAACATTCTCACACGGCTAGACTTGATGCTGTGTGTCTGTGTGTGTGTGTGTGTGTGCGCATGAGTGAGTGAAACGTGAGGAAAAGAAGGAACAAGAGATTAGTGTAGAGGTACACTGGCTTGGAAAAGCTTTGTGTCCTCTGTTCACCAAATCACCCCAACCCAAAACCCCCCCACCCCCACTCCACTCCACACCACACCACACCACTCCAACCCACCCCTTATTCCGTCCCTTTGTGTGTGCATTTCTTGTGTTTCTCAAGAACCTCTCATACTGCACAAGCCAATTACAGAGATTGAGCGCAAAAGGAAAGAGCTTTTTACCGCAATCACCGGGCCACTCCATCTACACCAGTGATTATGCTACTAACTCCATTAGGTCTTGGTCACGTTGTGAAGGGCGTCCATTTTGTGAAATAGAAGCGACTCAATAGGAGAAAGAGCTTTAACCCATTCGGAAAGTGAAGTGCTTTTTCCACAGTCCTTTTTTTTTTCCCTGAAAACTTGATTTAAAAAAAAAAAGTCCTTCTGTTTCTGGAGTGCTGGATATTTAGCCCGCATACTCGTTCTTTTAAAAGTCTCCACTCTGAGAGCGCCAACTTAAGGGGTGAAAAGATTTAATTAAATGCCTCACTTTCAAATTCGCACTTCTGCTAACTGCTACTAAAACTCGTTTCTGAGTGGGCGGCTGAATATGGTGAACTTTGTCCCAGGACATCGCCTACACTCAAGGAATATGGAAAATATCATGCTGCAGTTTGTGGATTTCATGCTTTTATTCATGAGGCGCCATAGAAAAATGGTCCGGAAAAAAAAAAAAACAATCCAAGTGGTTTAGATGGTGATTTTGAGAGAAGTCTTGATTTGGCACAAAGGTTAAGCCCTGCTGCACTTTAGTGTCCTGGAAGCAATATGATTATGAAAGCTGCAGACTGTAAAATTACCATGAACTTTTTGCTTTGTTTTGTTTTGTTTGTTTGTTTGTTTATTTATTTATTTAGAATCTGAATCATGCACAAAAATATTGCAGGAGATCGCTCCATAATATTTAAATCGATAGCAAGAACAGCCTATGGCTTATATGCCTGGATTGGGAATTCTTAGTTCAGTCTGCCATCCCTGATGATAAGATAAGGCATACGTGAAGGCCATGAAAACTAAAGAAAAAAAGAAAAAAAAGCCAGACGAATTCTCGCCTTCTTGCTCTTAAAGTGGCACAGGCAGTCAACGCATTATGCAGCAAGACTTTGGGTGAAGTGGTATTTTGGGGGATATTTAGGGGGGAGGTGTGTGTGTGTGTGTGTGTGTGTGTGTGTGTGTGTGTGTGTGTGTGTGTGTGTGTGTGCGTGTGTGTGTGACTATGTGCACCAACATTTTTTTTGGGGGGGGAGTGAGCAAAAAAAAAAAATGAAATGGAGAAAGGGAAAATGATGGATGGAGAGGAAACCTGCGTTTTTTATTTTTTGTTTGTTTGTGCGAGGAAAGCGGGGAGAGAGCGAAAAACACACTGACAGGCTGAGCGTGTAGGCAATTAGTTGGTGTTATCTTGCTTGTGTAAGGGTGTGTGGGTGTGTCACATGGATTTGAGCTTGTGCTTCAGTGCACGATCATGTGTTTGTGTGTGTGTGTTTGTCTTGCACACACACACATACGCACACACACACACATGCTGGGTGCAAGTGCAAAGTGGAGACAGACTTTTAATCAGTGGGAGGTTGAAATCGCCCCAGGGTCCTCCTAGGGACTAATTAGTGCATGTGACTTCAGTTGAATAAATAAGGTGGAAAAACAGACACAGACCCGAGTGCTAATGACTCATAAATACACAAATTCGTGTCATTCTGTCCAAATGAGAGATGGCCTTTTTATGCAAAGCGTGCATGCTCATTAACAATTATGTTTAAAAAAAAAAAAAAGAGAGAGCAAGCAAGGACGGACCAGACTGCTAATACTGACCTGGAAATAAATACAGAGTGCGACATAGAACGGTGTCAAGACAACAAGGTACAAAGGCTGTTTATCTGTGGAGTGGATACATGGTGTTATTATGTCAAGAGGGAACCAGCTGCACAAGTAGTGATACAGCATTTACAGAGTACTGTATTTATATAAAGTTTAATAAATGTCTTTTTGAAGGCATTGAAATGTCTTTTTGAAGGTATGCTTTAATTATGTTAGACATGGCTGGCTTTAGGTCCCATTACAGACTTTTACCTAAGTCGAAAAATAAACCAACTTCAGTCAATAACTGATGACGTAATAATAATAATAATAATAATAATAATAATAATAATAATAATAATAATAGTAGAGGCGGCATGGTGGCATAGTGGTTAGCACCTCCAGGGTCTGTGTGCATGGAGTTTGCTTGTTCTCCTCGTACATGGTGGGTTTCCTCAGGGTTCTCCGGTTTCCTCCCACAGTCCAAAGACCTGCAGATTAGGTTGACTGGCGTTCCCAATTTGCCTGATTGAGATTGTGTGTGTGTATGTGTGTGCCCTGCGATGGATTGGCACCCTGTCCAGGGTGTTTCCCACCTCATGCCCTAAGTCTCCTGGGATAGGCTTCAGGCCCCCTACGACCCTGTATACAGGATAAAGCGGGATAGCCAATTAGTGAGTGAGTGAGTGAGTGAAGTATTTGTCACATGTACCAGTTAGGAAGCTGGGGGTCAGAGAACAGGGTCAGTCAGGATACCCTCGCCTCTGGATTGGGTTAAAAGCCTTGCTTAAGCGCTCAACAGTGTAACCTCCGACCTCCTGGTGATGGTTTCCTGCCATGGTCACCATCATTCCATAGTGGGCTAAATCCCATTCAAAAAGGCAGTGTGCCAAAAATGTTTTGTTTTAATTACCAGAAAAAACGTGTCTTTTTCTTTTCTTTTTTTAAAAATGGAGTGACGCCCTTTTACCAAGCAAACAAAAAAAATCTACTTTTACTTGAGTAACTTTTTCCTTAGGGTATCTCTACTTTCACTCACAGGATTTCAGTTCTCACTGCTGAAAAAGAAAAAAAAAGGTTATTATTTTTCAGGTATCATCCAGATCACCAGAGTAAGAGTGAAAGAAATTCAAATGATCCACATAACCTGTCGACGAGTCAGAGCAGGGGTGACAGTGGAGGTTGATCAGAAGGTTGCGAGTTCAAGCCTCAGCCCTGCCAAGCTGCCACTGTTAGACTCTTGAGCAAGGCCCTTACCCCCTCTCTGCTTCAGGGGTGTTGTACCATGCCTTGACCCGGTGCACTGACCCCAACTTCTAACAAGCTGGGATATGCAAACCAAAGATTTTAAGACGAAAAGTCTACTTTTGCTTTTTCAGATGTACTATATCAGTCATGCTGGATTACTCACTCACTCATCCTGTATACTGTACCGCTTTATCCTGTATTCAGGGTCGTTGGGGTCCTGGATCCTATGGGGCATGAGGATCTGGACAGGGTGCCAATCTATCTTAGGGCACACACTATGGGCCATTAGCCTAATCTGCCTGTCTTTGGATTGTGGGAGGAAACCCATCAAGCATGGCAAGAACATGCAAACTCCATGTCCACCGAGATGGGAATCGAACCCAGATCATGCAGGTGCAAAGCGACAGTGCTAACCTCTAAGTTGGATTAGAGGAACACAAATGCTGTATTTCAAGCGCTGTGTTTTTAACCTTAAGGAAATGCAGCATTAGGGTGTTAATTAAAAACTAATAGATTCAGTAATTGCCCAAAGAGTCATGATGTTCATAAATACAGCATTAAAATCGACTTATATTATCTGCTCAGAAAACTGGGCCTTTAAAAGCATGGTCTTCATAAATACGAAATGAAAACTCGAGTTCAAAACAGAACCCAGGAGACAACATGCATGTTTCTTCGTACGTCCGTCATTAAAAATCCATGGTACATCCAGTCTTCATCCAATCTTACATTTTAGATCATATACATACACATTCCGGTACAAGCTTACAGTACAGTATATCGAGCTTTTGAGTTTCGTGACCACCTCAAGCATCAGTGCAGCGCGGCATGCAGTGGCCTTTTAATAAATAAGCACACACCAGGGTGACTGTCACTGGTCAGGGAATGTGTGTGTGCGTGTGTGTGTGTGTTTCGGGCTGCTCTTTAAAGCCTGCAGTTTAGGTTTTAATATTTAAACCTACCTTCGGCTGCATGGGATACCCGAAGCACCCTCGCATACACACTGTGCCAGTCTGTCAGGAATTGTAGAGCCTGTGTCAAGGACATACACTCTTTGTGCATGTAGAGGGATTTTGTGTATGAGAGATTTTTGAGGGAAAAGACAGACTGAGTGAGGGACTGCATCAGGATCTGTCAGTTGCTGCTCTCTGATTTGGCGTGGATTCCAGCATGTTTGTGTGGGTGTCATTAAATTCATGTGACAGGATAGGTGTCCAATCCTATATGTCGGAGTCAACGTGTGTCACTGCGCATGATTGTCTGAGTCAATATTTGAGAAGCCAAGAGAAAGAAGGAGAGAAAGGCTGCGGGTAGAGCTGCTATAAAAATAAATAAATAAATAAATAAATAAATAGAAATATGTTCTAGCATCTTTCCGCCAGCTAAATTACTTCATAAAATAAAATCTCCACTCAGCTACTGAAAGTTTAAACATTGTGAACATAAAATCAGAATCCTTGAACTAGTCACACCATTGATTTTAATTCCAGACCAAGTCTCCCTACTTTTATGCAGCCATCACGTCTACGGCGGCTCGGCTCACACAGCCTTCGTTTCGGTCTAATTGTTATTGACAGACAGGCCTTCACATAATGACACGATGATTTGCGATTGTGTTGAGACTCTGAATGCATTTGGCTTGGAAAAAGTTGGCTTAGGGTGGAAAAATATTAACGAGGACAGATGTGACACTGGAGATCAGATCATGGTGGGGGAAAAAAATATAAGGCCAGAAGCACAAGACTGATGGAGGGAGGCAGAATTTGTTTGACATCTGGAGAGTGGGAAGACAAGAGAGCTTCGCAAGAGGTGTCTGGCAGAGGTCAGTTCTAAAAAAAAAAAAAT
>QMIH01000918.1:184277-242795 GCA_003987875.1 Clarias batrachus
ATATAAATGTATCTGTAAATTTAAGGCCATACAGTTTATTTTTGTAGACAACTTAAAAGGACCGAAATGCCTCCTTCCTGTTCAAAGTGTATGACTTTGACTTTATCATTTTAAGCAACTCAAAGCGAATTTATCACATCACATCACATGTAAACAGTTCAGAATCGTTTAAAGTCCAGAACTTCTTTCTTCTGTTCCATAGATAAGCAGATGTGACTTTGAACAACAAAAATAAAGAAGGTATGTTGTTATAT
The DNA here is from genome assembly GCA_003987875.1 of Clarias batrachus. Classification (NCBI taxonomy): domain Eukaryota; kingdom Metazoa; phylum Chordata; class Actinopteri; order Siluriformes; family Clariidae; genus Clarias; species Clarias batrachus. Next base: position 184,532 of record QMIH01000918.1, read on the forward strand.
TTGGAAAATATTCAGCATTTAGAAATGATGAATGGATTTGTAAGACAACGCAACAGAAGTTCAAAGGCCTGAACAGACCATGATGGAGGAGGAGGTGGGGGGCGGACACGGGGGAGAAAGGAGTGCCGTATGAACACTCTGCAAATCAAAGGCTTTAATCCGAACCTCGTTCCCCACCACCACCACCACTAGCAGCAGCAGCAGCAGCAGCAGCAGCTCACCACACCGGAGAAGAAGTGATGGATTTTCCCTCCCCTCCTTTATGCTCTGCAGTAGACCAGATCTTTATTGTGAAGCCATGGCAATAGTTTCCTCGCCTTAAAAAAAAAAAAAAAAGAGTCTATTCACAGCTTTAGCACCAGGAGGAAAAACTCTCTACCTGGAGACCTTTTTCTCCCTGACAGCCCTCCATAAATTGCCCTGCTCGTTCAAGTCTACCCTTCCAAACTCACATCATGTGCCCTGACAACCGCTGAAAGCAACTAAGGCCCAATAGATATTTGTGGTCTTTGTCCTTGATATAAATAAATGTCCAAAGCCAACTATAAGTGCATGTACACTACAGAATTGAGCGGTTATAGTCAAGGGGAATTAAACTGCCAGATACCGTTGTAGAAAAGAAAGTGCACATATTTTTCCTCCCAATCTTTGTCCTGAAGCGTACACGTCAATCCTAAATCATGAGTCAGTCTAGTGCCTTCCAACCCTCAGCTTACTCACTGCGAATCTTTTTACTAAACTGCTGTCTGAGGTACCTGCTCGTTTAGAGATAAAACTGGCACAAAGCGGCTAGTTGTGCATGTGTAAGTATAGGATAATTATTATTAATTAGTGATGGGCAAAATTCAGAAAGCCTATAGTAAAAGTAGAGATACCATAAGCAAAATATTACTCAAGTAAAAGTTCTCCATTTGCAATTTATTTGAGCAAAAGAAAAAAAGCGCGGGGGGGGGGGGACTGGCCTTTGAATTTACAGAAATATCAAACATACTGAGCTTGTATTAGCTTTCAGTAGCTTTAAACTTATAGGAAAATCTCTCTCTCTCTCTCTCTCTCTCTCTGTTTCATCACTATCAGCACCCATCTCCATTTCCTGATTTTAAACACCTGCTGCATAATTAGGGAAGGCAAATCATGTAACTGGGTATAATAGCCAGCAGGTTGTTATATTACAGACTCAAATACTACACATGCTTATTTTATTCTTTTATTTTATGTAATTCTTCCTTCCTAAGTCTAGGCAACATGGAAGTGACCAATCTTCAAGTTGTTAAAAAATGGCCATTTTTCAACATTATACTATCTTGCTTCAAACACTAATAATTTAAAATGCAAATTATTCCTATTTTTTTATGGGTATTGATACTAAACTTGATCTAGAAACATGTGACCTGTAAACTTGTTGCTTGAATTAGGGATTTCTTCCCCAAATGACTGACGACAGATTCTGTTTCTATGCTCAAAATGAGACACACACCTTATGTTATGTGGCCGTAAAAACATTCAGATAAAATTGCTTTATGTAATCTGCCCAATAATTATTGTTAACACACGTACCATTAAAAAGAGCTGCCTTAGTGCTTTGCATGAGAGATGATTTTTGGTAAAAGCTTAAGAAGCAAAACATTTGTAGTGTCCGTAACCATGTCAAATTCATGTTTCAAAATCTTTTTTAAAAATTTTGCATTTAGAATAATATACTTTTTTCAGGTTTATGTCTTTTCATGTGAAATCTAAATTGCCCAAGTCTTATCTGAATGACAATTAAGATCATTGAAAGATTTTAATTAAAAATAAAAAAAAATTACAGACACTACATAAATGGGCATGAAATTGTATTTAGCAAATGAGTTTCTTTTTATCTGAGCCTAAATCTAAATATTTGCATATTTATGAGTATTATGAAAAATACCCTTATAATTGTATGGTCTTCTTTGAAATTCACTTTTTCAATCAACAATTTGCACAAATGTAGTGGAGTAAAAAGTATAAACATTTGTTTAAAACAGTTGTTCCACTTTTTTTTTTTAAGTAACAAGTATCCAATAAGAAAACTATTCGCATGAACTACATATACTGCATGTGAAATATGTATTTAAGTACAATAACAAAGTAAATACTTACGTTGCTTTCCACCTTTTTCGTTACTTTCTACCTCAGTTTATAATGCTGTTTATAACATGATGGCCTGTTTGCTCTAACATGATCATGTGTTTATAATGCTAGCTTGCGTTTGTTGTTTACTGTAACATCAGTATGCAGGATTACTATAATGACGTTCATACTAATTAATCAATTATACCATCCTGGAAATGTTAGCCTTGCTGCAGTATCTGGTATGCTTTTAATGTGGTACACTATACAGTATAAGCTAAATTATGTGGTCACGTGATCATCAGTATGATCATCTCATACTGTATGTGACTCATCCCCAATCCATTGCCTCACACACATCATTTTCTAGAATGTATTTGGACATTATTGTAGTAATAAGATTTCCCATTACTGGAAGTAAAAAGTAAAAAATGTCTGGCGTGATAAGGCTCATGTACACAAAGTAAGTCTATCATGATAGAAATTTGAAGCATGAATATTTAAAATGTTTCCAAAATTGGAGGAGAAGATCTTGAGCATTCTGCACCACCCAACACCATTGGGATGAACTGAAACTTTCCAGGCCTTCTCACTCAACAAGGGTTGCCTGCCCTCAGTAATGCTCATGGGGCTAAATGGGCTAATCTCCACAACCACAGGAAAGTGAAGGTTAGTAGGTTAGAACAGCAAGGGATGGATTCAATATATGTGGTATGATAAACTGCAGCAAAGTGTCTAGTTATTCATAAGTTGCAGATTAATGGTTATAAGTTCCTGTTTACACAGTTGGACTCTGTAATCAACTAGGGACTGTGGAGGCCAATGGTGATCACCATTGTACTTATTCCTATTCTACCACTGTGTGTAGGACCTCTGCTTAACATTCACACACGCATTCACACACTACGGGCAAGTTACCCTAATCTGCATGTCTTCAGACTGTGGGGGGAAACCGGAGTACCCAGAGGAAACCCATTAAGCACGGGCAGAACATGCAAACTCCCAGACCCTGGAGGAGCAAGGCGACAGTGCTAACCACTAAGCCACTATGCCGTGGTATAGTATACGGTTAAAGAAGACAAATTATTTATAATCACACTATCGTGTGTCACCCAGATGAGAATGGGTTTGCTTTTGACTTCTCCAGGATTTCTCCCTCATGCTGTCTCGGGGAGTTTTTCCTTGCCAGCTTCTATAAAGCTGCTTTGTGATTATGTCCAAACAAAATTTTACTGAATGTTTATTCCACTAATATGCAAAGAAAGACCTAATTTAGAGCGTGAGTAATGAACATTTACTTTTCCTGCCATTCATAAGCCACGATTTTGAATCCATTCAGAATCACTTCTTAATTAGCATACACAGACACTAATACTGTATATAAGAACACTTTAAGGACAGGTTTTATACTTATAATAAAGACCAAAAAAGAATTTTGATTTTTGTCTCTGTATTTTAAATCCCTTAACATTCCTTACCTTCTATCAAATTATAAATACTCCTTTAGGAGATTGCACCTTGATTATTTCACCTTTTTAGAGAACTTGTGAATAATGCTATCACAAAGGAATTATCAGACACATACTTGCTGAAGAGAAGTGTCACACAAAAAAGTAAGATTTTTGTGATGAACCACTCAAGATGTCTAAGTTGCCTTTATCTACAGTGCCATTCCCCTTCCTATTTCTTTTGGTATATTTGTCACAATTAAATGTTTGGGATTTAAACAAACATAAGAGTAATACAAAATGCAGTTTTTAAAATGATGACTTCATTTATTAAGAGAAAAAGGCTGTCCAAATCTGCCTGGCCCCATGTGAACAAAATAATTGTTCTTTTGGTACTGTAAATCATGAATGAACTGTGATTTTGTAAAGCTGAGTGATTTTTTTTTTTTTTTTTTGCCACACTCAGGCCTGATTACTGACAGATCTTCTGAATCAAGAAATCACTTAAATAGAACCTGTCTGACAAAGTGAAGCATGCTAAAAGATCTAAAAAGCAATACGATCTAAAGAAATTCCGGGAGAGATGAGAGATAAAGTAGACATGTATCATGCCTCTTTCTAAGACCTTGGGTCTCCAGCCAGACTCCGGTGAGAGCCATTATCCACAAATAGAGAAAACTTGAAACAGTGTTGAACCTTCCCAGGAGTGGAAACAAAAACTCCAAAAGCACAACAGCGACTCTTAAAGGAGCTCATAAAAGAACCCAGGACAACTTCTGAAGGTGTGCAGGCCTCAACTGTCTCAGTTAAGACCAGTGTTCATGATTTAACAATAAGAATGAGACTGGGCAAAAATGGCAGACATGGGAGAGTTCCAAGGCGAAAGCTTCTGCTGACCAAAAAGAACAGAAAGGCTTGCCTCACTTTTGTCCAAAATATCTTGACTATCCCCAAGAACAAACACAGCGTTCCATAAAGAAATCATCATACCGTTGATAACAGTTAAATATGGTGGTGGTAGTGTGATGGTCTGGGTCTGCTTTGCAGCTTCAGGACATGGATGACGTGCCATAATTGATGGAGCTATGAATTCTGTCCTCTACCAGTAAATCCTGGAAGAGAATCAAGAGAAATAAGATCAAGCGCACTTGGGTTATGTCGCCCATCAAAGTCTGGACTTAAATCTGATTGAGATGACCTTAAACAGGTTGTTCATGCTTGAAAACCCTGCAATGAGGCTTTAATTAAAGCAATTCTGCAAAGAAGAGTGGGCCAAAATTCATCCACGGTGACGTGAAAGACTCATTGCCAGTTATTGCAAAATCTTAATTGCAATTGTTGCCGCCATGGGTGGCACAAGCGGTTATTTGGTTTATGGGGCAATTACTTTTTCACATAGGGCCAGGTGGGCTCAGGTTTGCATAGCTTTTTTCCCCCTTGATAAATAAAATCATCCTTTAAAATGCATTTTGTATGTACTCTGGTTATCTCTGCATGTAATATTAAAATGTGTTTGTCGAAGAGTGACAAATATGCAAAAAAAAAAAAAAAGGTAAGTACTGGGGAAGATCAGACTTCCACACCGACCCAGCAATAGCGTTATCCTCAGCCTAGTAACCTCACTCTTTCTTGCTGACGTAGCCCAACAGGGGATGCATATTAAACATACGCAGTCTGTCTGGCATTAAGTATTCATGCCTGACGTGAGGTCCCTGAATGAAGGTGGGCTCAGCATCTCCAGAAAGATTGACACGTCCTGAGCTGGGACCTACTGCCTCCACTCAAATATTGATGCTAATGGGAAGCGGTGGAGGGATTTGTGTCAGCGGGACATGCCACAAATCTACGCAGCCTGTCAGGTTTGCCAAGCCAAATGGGACAAGGCACTGACAGAAGAGGATCTTTTCTGTGAGAGCTTATTCTGTGTCGGCCATCTACAACTACATCGACCTTGTTAAGAGTGAAGACCTTAGAGAGCGAGGTGGTAGTCAAAGAGGGTCGCCAGTTTATTTACTTTGATTGTTGGTTGACCTTACACACAGCAATAGAAACACAAATTAATTCACGAAATGAAAACAAGGTTTTGGTAGGATCGACAATAATTTAAATACAAATGTCTAAAGGTATGCTTAATGGTGACAAAATATGATTTGATTACGATCAAACCAGAGTACCCCAACAAGCACCGGAAGAAAACGCAAGTCTACATTACAGCTTTATCCAGAGCAACACCAACAGTGGCAATGTGGTGGTTATGGGGGTTGAACCCTACACCTTAACCACCGACCCTTGCATAGACCTGAAGGTGTGATTTGAACCCTCAACCCTAATGGTGCAAGGCTAAGTACTACACCACTGTGCTGCCTTCTACTACGACACCACCATGCCACCTAAATACAGAGCCATCGCTGTTGTATTACTGATGTGTGAAATGGAAAGCCAGGATTAAAGAGTGAAAAATGGCCATAAAAAAAAAAAACATATTGCAGATGTCACAAATAAAAAATGCATACACAATATGGTGAAGTTGCCTCCATGCAACAAATGACAAAAAGGAAAATTGATGTCTCTTTTTCAGTGCCCAATTTGTTCAGGGGGTAGGTTTTTTTTTTTACGCCTTTTGTGCATTTTCCTTTCCTTCTGAAAAAGTATTTAAGTTAGAAATTTCAAAGCCGGCTGGAAACAATGCCTGCAAGACAGCAGTTCTGCTACCCTCCTCACTGTCCACGCAGCAGTTTCAGCTCAGGATGGCATCGCTCAAAGTCTATAACGTAAGACCTGACTTGCGTGTGCTGTGAGTGAATGCAAATAATGATCTAGGTCTATGAAATATAATTGTATCCAACAGGTTCTCAAGGGTAACATGTATTTGGAGGTCAACATTTTTACCCTGAGACATTCCTTAGACACGATAAACTTGCTGACAGGAAACCTTGTGACATTTGAGCATGGTGCCATACTCAGGCTTAATACCTTCTGCAGTTTACTGGAAAAAAAACATGTCTTGGTCAAGCCAGGACCTGCATGTTCTTGCGGGCAGCACAGGCCACCCAGTGGGAAGTTACTTTAAGAAATCAAATTAAATGAGGTGCCACAAAGACATGTGAAGATTAGCTGTGTAGTGAAAGTGCAAATCCCAGGGCATTCAATTTTGATGAAAATACCAGAAAATCACAGTTATTGCCAGCAGCAGAAAACTGCTTGTTATAGCTGCTTGCCTGAAATCATCTCTCCCACTATTTCTCTCTCTCACACACACACACACACATAGTATTGAGAGTAAGAGTATGTGCAGCTACAATTAGCATTCAGAAAGCACAAATCAAAACTATTTACTGCTATAAGCTCACACTTAAATTGGGAGAACTGGAAAGATTTGGGAAGCTCTATAGTATATTTAACGATATCACACAAGAGGGCGTGCTGTTGTACTGAATATCAACTTGGCTATGTTGCAATCATTTCACTTGCATTGAGCTGGCGACCGGAATTTAGTGAGTGTAGCTTAAACGTACTGGACGTAGTTTTAAGTTCTTACCAGTACAAATGATGCCAAAAAGCATGGAGGTGGTGTACACTCCAGAGAAACTTACAAGATTTGCTTTTTATTTCCATTTATTCCATTTAGGATAAGCTAACTTTGGGTTTCTGGTGTTGAATCCCAAAAAGCAGTAAATGGAAAAGCTAATGCGCTAGGCTGTACAATTCCTAATTCCACACACCAAACAGTGTTTTGGTTGCTAAATAGAGTTAGACTTGTAAAAGCTAGTTAACTTTGCAGCACACATTAACAGAATACAACAACATGGATGGTTCAGCGGCAATCCAGAACGATTTGCTAAGGAGACAGTTACTAAGTGCTGTTTAAGATGTGTTTTCTTGCTGAACGTGCTTCCATGACTGGTTTCGAAATGTGGGTTTTGGGCAGGCAGCTGCTCTCCCCCTGTTTCCAGCACTACAAACCGTACAGACCTACTTTCACCCATGCTTGCAACTGACATTTAATGTCATTAACAATTGTAAGAATGACACTGTAAGAAAGAATACACTACCAGTCAAAAGTTAAGATACAAGTTTGAATTTATTTTCTACATTATAGAATAATACAGTTCTGTATTTTTAACGCTATATGAACTTACACATATGGAATTAGGTAATTAAGTAACATCATCAACACAACCGTCACTTGTAACTTATAGACACAAAGGTCAGCTGTTCTGGAATAACAGTCTTGTTAAATACATTTGCAAAACCCATCGAGCTCTATGATGAACCTGGCTCTCATGAAGACCATCCCAGAATTGCAAGGCAAAAAAACTTAAATCTGCTGCAGGGGAGAAGTTCATTTAGAGTTACCAGCCTCAAAAAAAAAAAAAAAAACAATTAACCTTATTTTTTTTTTTTATTAAATTAGCTCCACCTTTTTAAGTGCTTTATCCTGGAAAAGATTCTGATGTGCAAAAGGTACTGAAAGAACAAGAAGAAAACTTGCAAAACTAGCCAGAGCAATGGTCCAACCTTACCAACACTCCTACCAGCTGCACCACTCACTCACCATCTATACCGCTTAATCCTGTATTCAGGGTCACGGGGGCCTGGAGCCTATCCCAGGAGACTTAGGGCACATGGCAGGGTACACCCTGGACAGGGTGCCAATCCATCGCAAGGCACAGACACACACACATACACTCATTCATTCACACACTACGGGCAATTTGGGAATGCCAATTAGCCTAACCTACATGTCTTTGGACTGTGGGAGGAAACCGGAATACCCGGAGGAAACCCACCAAGCACGGGGAGAACATGCAAACTCCATGCAAACAGAGATCGGAATCGAACTCGGACCATGGCGGGGCAAGGCAACAATGCTAACCACTACACCACCGTGCCGCCAGCTGCACTATTATTATTATTATTATTATTATTATTATTATTATTATTATTATTATTATTATTATTAGTGGTGGTAGTAGTAGTAGTAGTAGTAATTATCAGTTTTTTTTGTTCCTTTATATGGAAAACTTTGGTCTACATAAATTGCAGGTTTATTAATAACCTCTTTTATGATATACTACTTTCCCCTTTTTCCTCTCCACTTTATCGCACTGCAGCATTTGCAAATTAAAACCTTGACAAGCATTCAGAAAATCATTTTAGCCCAATTTATATTCTTCTGAATATAATCCTTCGATATGCTTTGCATTCAGGTGAAATGAGTGCTTTTGCTCATGGTCTAATAACAATAATCTAAGGAAATGAAGGATTTCTCTTAATTGAATTGATAGAAATGGTAGTGGTTCACAAAGACATTTTAAAAAAAGGTTGGGGTGCGTGTTCACAAACGCTTTCTTCAGGTATGACTGATTTAAGAATGATTTCATTTCTGTTGCTATAGGGCTAATTGCGCCATAATCAGGCAATACATTACATTTCTAATTCAATAGTTCAGTTCGTACACTTAGGAATGTTTGATTAATCTTAGTTTAAAATGGTGTTGAAAAGTGCGAGAAAAAATTGGTGGTTTGATTAAAAGCCCTTCACCACATCACCTGATGAAAGAAAACGAAAAGTCACTTGTATAAACTTTTCAGGCCCCTGCATATGATGTGTAATGATTTTCTGTCAGGATCTGACAGTAAAAAAAATACACCATAGAAAGCTCATCGATATTATGTTAAATTATATATATATACTCTGTCTTGTTTAAGAACCTTAAATAGTGTACCACTGTTGAAGTGGCGCACCTAAAATAATACAAGCCTAATTACCTAATAGCTGGTAATCAGACTACTCTTGCCAGTAAACTTCACCTGTGTTTATTTATTTATGCAGTCATTTGTCAGGCATATGACAGAAATTTCCTTTCAACAAATTATCAGACAGAATTTCAGAATTCCAGTCTTAATATTCAAAGGTTCTGGTTTATGAATGAATAGGAAACAGAACATTGTGATACTAAGGTCATGATTTTACTGCAGATACATTTTGCATTCCAAAAGTTTAATTATCCAGTGAGCTAAAGTGTGATTATGTGATGTTTCTTTGTTCACCCGCTATGAAAATGATGTGCAAGTGTGTGACTCATTTGTTGCTTTGCTTTTAACAGTTTGATCATTTCCAGCTTCTTGTACATAATACCAGTGGTGCAGCGGAAAGACTTACAATTCACAACTCGGATCACTTTAATCCTGCTCACAGGTTTGTGTATATGTGAAGTTTTAGATGCTCTCATTGTGTGTGTGTGTGTGTGTGTGTGTGTGTGTGTGTGTGTGTGTGTGTGCGCGTGTGTGTGTGCGTGTGTGTGTGTGTGTGTTTATATTCCAGTTTTGGTTTAATCTTGACTTTGCCGACTGGCCAAATATAAATAGGTGTGCGTGGCATCCTGTATCACTATATCGTCCTTCATGCAACATCTGTCCGGCCATTACCTACAGTATACTTCTCAGTCTGTGTAGGGTTATGTGTGGCAATGAACCAGTCCTAGGAAAGTTAGTGTACAGAAGGCACGCTGTCACAGGTCCATGAATACACTATGGGCAAGAAACACCAATCAACCGCCTTTGGGAGGAATAAAGTATCTGGAAATAAAACAAACACCACACAAGAGGAGAACATGCACACAAATCAGAAGTGAGATTCAAACATCTAACCCCTGAAGAGTAGCAGACCAGAGTGCTAACACTAAGCTGCCTCTTTAGACAAAGTAAATTCAGCACCATAAGACTTTTGGTTAAAGAATCTATGCTAACACAATGATTACTTGTCAGCTGGTCTAAATTTTTGTTTTTATGCAAAATGGCTAAATGTATTACTTCTTGTGCAAAGTATGCAGGTCTCCTGCATAGGAGACAAACACCAAGGATTGCACATTAGTGAATATTTAACCCCATACAGGGAGTAAAATGGTTAGGTAGTGTTTAGGCTACTTGCGTAATTTGTTTCATTAACGTGTAAGTGAGCACGCATGGACCATCAAACTCATCTGAAAAATGGTTTAAAAGTGCATGGTTTTAAACACAGATTTCCCTCAGGATATATATATATTGATTTCATCAATGGCTTAGTTTGAGTCTCAAGTCAATGATTCAAGTCAAGTCATTTGTGCTTAAGTGAAATCCTTTGGTCATGTATAGTCATGACAATAATCCAAAGAAAACATATGATTTCTCATAATTGCCTTGATTAAAATGGTAAATGTTGTTGTGAATGCTTTTCTAATATTTGACATTACAGTGAACAAGTATTCTATATGGCAAAAAGCATTTGGCCAAACCTGCAATGATATTGTATCCAAATACATATATTTTTAATATGGAGTTGGTTTCCTGTTTTGCAGCTATAACAGTTTCCACTCTCCTTGGAAGGCTGTCCACATGATTTTGGAGTGTTTCTGTGGGAATTTTTACCCATTCATTCATTTATGCGGTCAGGCACTGATGTTGGATGAGAAGGCCCGGCTTGCAATCTCCGTTTTAGTTCATCCCAAAGGTACTCGATTCCATTGAGATCAGGGCTCTGTGTGGGCCTGTCAAGTTCTTCTTCTCCAAACTCATTAAAGCATGTCTGGGACACAATCATGTTGGAATAGAAAAGGGTCTTTTCTAAACTGTTGCCACAATGTTGGAAGCATAGCATTGTTCAAAAAGTCTTGGTATGCTGAAGCATTAAGATTGCCCTTCGCTGGGGATAAGGGGGCTGATTGAAACACCTCAGTTCAATAATTAACAGGATTGGCACAATACTTTTGTCCATACAGTATTAAAGGTTTTTTTTTCGGTTTGATAGATTACAGATTTATTTCATTACAGTGCTATGGGAATAGAAGTGAGTAAACTTGTATCCGCTTTCCACAGAAGTGATCATCTCTTATCTAATATTTGCCCATTACTAGCACCATAACCTATTAGAATTTTCAATATTACATTTTTTTTTTTATTATTTCAATCTGTTTTCACTCCTAGGAATATGCTTTTCACATCTGCTCCAAGTTTAATATGGAAAATGTGACAACATGCCCTTTTCTCCTATAGCTTTATTTTTAAGATCCTACTGATGCCTCATATTCAAACAGCCACGCAATTATAGTGGGCTAATATTCCAAAAAGAAGAAGATTAAAACGAGGACGTTAAGATCTTTAGATCGGCCATCCGTGTTGTTTTTTCTTTCCTGGAGGCCTTGTTAGTGGGGTCTCCTAAAACACACAATTAGGTTCTAAAAGTTCTTTGATGGCTCTAATTCAGACGTTAAGTGGGTCGGTATTGTTTGAAGAAAGGCGATACCCCGCGGCTGTATAGTTAAATGCCTGAAAGCGCGGTCCATGTGTCTCGGGTGAGGAGAATGAGACCCACGCTGTGCTCGCGCACGGGACGGGAAACACCCGCGCCGTCCCGCAACGCTCCTTTATATGCGCTAAAGTGGACGAATGATAAACATGGCGACTAAACGCCTCCAGGCAGAGCTCATTAAGCCAGACCAAAGTTCACCTGCTCGTCCACTGGATTGTTACTAAGTAAATGTGCTCCTTGCCTCCTGTGGTGTGCACTACCCTAAGGGCAACACAGCACGGGGTTGCTAAATGGTCTCACAAATATAACGGCTTGAGGCAAGGAGGGCTGTCTTCTATATCTCAACATATCAATAAAATAAGAAACAACAATAATAACTACTTGTAATATTTCTAAAGCCTCTTAAACAGTGTTCCATTTCGTATGACAGAGCTTGGATGAAACCCCGCCCACTTTGCCTCCTTTTTAATCATCAAAGGGGTTCTATTTAGAGCAAGGACTTCTTATATAAAGAGTCATGTGTTAATCACGTGCGCCTACTCTTTTCTTTTGTTTTGTTACTATTTTGTATATTGCAGTACAATACCGAAGACATCAAAGCTATGAAATAACACATTGAATTATATGGTAAACAAAATAAAGTATTTTTTTTAAATAATAATACATTTCATATTTTAGTCCCCTCACAGCAGCCACCGTTGACCTTCATGAGATCTTTGCACACTATTGGCAGCCAGCAAGTGCTCAGCGTATATGGGAACTTGTTCAAGTCTGTTGGAAGAAAAAAAAAAATCATTCCACGTGACTACCTCATGAAGCTGGCTGAAAGAGTGCCAAGAGTGTGCAAAGTTGTCATCAGAGTAAAAAAGGTGGCTGTGAAGTATCTGAAATGGAGCACTTTGTTTTTTGTTTGCTTTGGCTTCGCTTACAATGTATTTCCAGGTGTTATTTCGTGATTTTTCTTATGCCTTCACTGCTGCTCTACAGTGTAAAGAAAGATGAAATATGATTGGTAAATAAATAAATAAATAAATAAATACAACATCTGAAGGATTAGGTGTGCTCAAACGTTTGACTGTAAGTGTAAGCTTGACCAAAGTGTTTGCCTATATTTGGGAAAGAATTTTTATTCGCCAAGAAAAGTTTGGACATAAAGGGGGGGAAAAGATCATGAATAGGTATCATTTCCAAAGTTTAACAATATTACACGTGTAAGAAAACACTTAATAAAATGAAATCAGAAACTGTTGAAAGAAAGAACGTGAGACTTATTAATTATTTCATTCATACATTAGGAGCTTTCTCCTGGTCAGGATACACTCTGGCTTTTTTCTCACTAATATTTAAGTGACTCAGTAAGAAACACTCCTCTTTTTTTTGCCTCTGGAGCATTTAGTCTCGAAAATTTCGTTATAAATAGACTCACTTACTACTACTACTGAATAATAATAATAATAATAATAATAATAATAATAATAATAATAATAATAATAATAATAGGCTAGATCAGAATAGTATAGGGATTTAAACTATAATCTATGCCTTTGTCGTGCAGGGGAAAAAAAAGTTCCCCTTTCTAACTATTCTATCATAGCGTCATGAATATGTCCGCATGAGGCCTTTCATGTTTCTAAAAGCGAGAGGGTAATTCATGCAGTAATGACCCACTGCCCTCAGAGAGCCGTGGCAATAAAACGTGCGTTATTGTTCCTGTTGTTGACACGGTGCATTACTGATTTTACGCTCCATCTTGACCAGAGTTCTCTAGTGGAACATGTGGACAGAGGGAAAGGGTGTGTGCACAAGGGTGAGAGCTGCCCCAAGATCTCAGTCCATCTGCCGAAGAAACGCTTTCCATGGCACAGAGCGCGATTTACATAAGTCCATTCAGTCACGAAGCTGTAGAGGACACAGAGGAAACGCAGACGAAGCAAATCGAAGCTAATCCCTCATCATCTAAACAGCAGCAGGGTTGGAAGATTTATTACGACTTATTTCTACCTGGATTTTTAAAATGACACACACTTTGAGCACGGGCCATAATCCAGGCTTCCATAACGCAGAACAATGTGCCATGTTTAAGACATAAACGTCTCCAAGTGTTAGGTTGAGGATGTGGATGAACTCGGAGGTGGATTTAATAAATACTGCTCTGGCCTAAATATACGTCTTAAATTCACCTCATTCAGCACTTTGAGAGGGGAATGAACCAAAATGTGACGAAATGAAATCGACAACATCAGCAAAACATAAGCGACAGCAGATTTGTTCAAATGTATGTCATGTACTAGCTGGACTGGCTGATGGTGTGAGGGATGGAGAGCTACGTTCATGTTCTATTAATGAAGTGACAGAAAGAGAGCGATAGAAGGGTGTGGGGGTGTTAAACATTCGAATCGTGCTTTTGACATCAAATACAATTACATAAAACAAAAAGAATTAGCTTGAAAAAGAAAAAGTAATCAGGACAAACTACTAGGTGAGAAAGCTTTCATTCTTAAATGATCAGTCTAACATATATACCTGAATAAGATCCACTTTTATTGATCCGTTGTTGAGAAATTTCACAGTAGTAAATGTTGCAGAGATTGCACATAAATATAGGCTTTATATTGTGTCAAAAATGCACGATGAATGTGTCAAAAATGCAATGCTATATCACAAAATTCATAGGAGGTGTAGGAGGATTGCCTCTGTGCAAAAAAAAAAGTGATATCCTACATATGAAGCTATTAGTATCCCTATTGACATTACATTTCATTATAAATGATAAGTCACTTGTCTAGTACTTGTTATTTAAGCTTACATTAGGCCCTGATTTATTGACAAGGTCTCTTGGTCATCTATTCATAACAGAGAGTTTGGGATTTTTAGGTCTTCTATGCTACCCTCTGCGCCTCTAAATCGTGCGACACTACAGGAGACGAGGCAAAGAGTAGAGAGAGAGGGGGGGGGGGCATGGGTGCCGAAATTCAAAGGCCTTGTCAGAGATTGAAAAGAGATGAGAAGGCAACGAGACCTCCCTTAAATCATCATTGGAAAGTCATTAGAGATCTGGCGGGGAGGACCGCACAGCTTGCGGTGCGGCACACAATGCGCGGCGCTTTTTACGCACAAAGCCGCAAATGAAGCGAAAAAGAGGAGGGAGTGGTTGTGGGACAGCTTCCTTAGGGCACAGCAAGCACATGAAGTTTCTTGCTCATTCGCATGTGTAAAGTTATATTCATGAGTTGTTAACTGTTTTGTCCGTTAATGGGGAATTTATTCAAAGTGTTCTTTGGTCTGCAGGAATGCCCAGATGGCAGAGAAACACTCTTGTGTAAACCTAAAGTTTTGTTGTTGTCATCCTTTTTCTTTTTCAATAAGGAAGGAAGAATCACAGCTCTTTTTTCGTCCTCCGACTGTCAACATTAATAAGTTCAAGAGTGGATAGTTCACAGTTTGCAAAGTAGCCTAAGCATTCCAGAAACAATCACAGTGGTCACTTTTTGAGAAGAATTCTAAGATGGAGAGACCAGTTTGAAGTAGCACATTCTTTAGTTACTACCAAGAAGTAACTGAGGTCACGGGTTTCTTTTGCATGTAGAATTCCGGTGCACTAAAGAGCACAGGCTATTATTTAATTACTTGGAGAAGCTATTGGTTATAGGTCACAGGTCAGGAGCTGTTGATTAAATAGAAGCTAAACGACTCAGGAAACTCGAGAGGGGGCATACAGGAGAATCTGACCCTCGGCTTTTCATCTCGTTCCAAACTGTGCCAAATATCTGCGATCAAAACAGTTTCCTTTGGTGTAATGGTGCGTTAACGAAGGCGCTCTTCCAAATCTGCATTCAGAGAAAGTCGGACTAATGACTTGTAAATTGCGTTAAGAAGCAATTAATGAGTGGAGTGATGGCACGCGAGTTAAAAGGAGGTTACGGACAGGTGCATGCGCGCAAGCTGGAGACAGAGAGAGAGAGAGAGAGAGAGAGAGAGAGAGAGAGAGAGAGACTATACCACATCCCCCCAAACCACCCCTCCAACCACCACCATCACCATGCACACATACACATACACACACTCTCTCTCTCTCCAGATTTAGGGGTTCGGGCTCCCCCTTCCCATTCCCCAAAATGCGGGTAACAGAGGCCAAATCTCCTCGTTATCATACCAAAAGAGTTAAGCCCTTGCTCAAAAAAACGACTCATGCGACCAACTTCACACAACAACGGCCAGGCGTTCATGAGAACAAATGCAGTCACAATGGCATGGCCACTCCGCTTTTCTCCCGCGCCTTTAGCAAATGCAAATAACAGCTCACCGAGATGGGATTTTCGCAGCTCTCACTAATTCCACCATTGTTCAGCTCGCGTGCAGGCGGCGAGATTGACACGCGGGTCACGTGAGGGTCCACGGCTAATTCTTTTTATTTGGAAATAAAAGGGTTCAGAATAGATTTGCAATTGTCAAAAGAGTATGACAGACTGGAGAACCTTTAAGAATACCCCAGTCTGTTAGGTGCAGTGCCGAGCATCTCATTGAACGATTTTTTTTTTTTTTGACGCCATTTAATCCTTGTGAATGTAAGTCAGAAGGATTGTAACGTTTCAACAAAACGGAGGGAATGGATGTCCAGTTGAAGCATCTCTCCCTAAAATCTTTCTTAAGTGAAATATCTCCAACTTCAGTACTGTATCTAAACTAATCACAGTCCATTTACAAACACTACATCATTTAAATGTTCACTAAAACTGAATGATAGCACTGCTGCCTCCTCGGCTGGGGTTCGAATCTGGCCTCTGGTGTGTGCGCATGGAGTTTGCATGCTTTTCCGTGTCCATCAGTCATGCGTAGTGTATGTATCGGGTGTGTGAATGTGTGTGCGCCTGTGATCTGTTATGGGTCGGCACCCCATGCATAATGTACCCCTGCCTTGTTCCCCCAGTTCGCGGGATAGGCCCCAGGTCCCCAGTGACCCTGCACAGGATATATGGTATGGAAAAGAAAAATGCATTAATGATCGCAAGGTGAACGAGCCATAATAAAGAGGGAAAAATGTTACCCTGGAGGGCAGGTGTAAAGGAGTGCAATCAGGTGATTAAGTTCTACTTAAAATTCATATGCACTCTATGTCTAAAGGAAAATTGCAAATGTGAGAGGTTTGTGAATTCGATACGAATAAAGAAATATTAGGTTTCAATGCACCGTTATAACTTATACAAGTTGTTAGGAATTTGTATTTTGGTGGCAATGTGATGGTGGCAGATGGATTTTCCCTTCTTTGTCCTTCTGTTGAACGGCAAGTGTTTGTCCCGCGGATGGAAAAGCGCAGAAAAGGAGCTGAGAGGAACCAAATCTCTTAAATACCCGTGACGAACCTGATCGCTCCCTAAACGCATTTTAATAGCCCATGAGGCACACCACCCCCTTTAAAAAAAAAAGCTCTGGCCAATTCATCGACCATCTTGGTTTGGTGAAAAGAGTTATACCCTATCGGTGATCGTGGCAGACACAAAGGCGCGCATGCGGAGCTGCTTCATTATGGTCCACTTAGGCGCGGCTGTGTGTGTGAGTGAGTGTGTGTGTGAAAGCGCTGCTGGATGTCTAATGCCTCCAATGGGAAACCCTGCCATGCCATTATATCCGCGGCGTTAACGAGGCCTTCATATGCCTTTGATATAATCTGACTATAGAGACCTTTTCTAAATCTTGTGGGCGCTTGGCCTAAATCCTATTGGTAACGGGTTTTTTGTTCACCTGGCATAGCAGGCGAATGGGTACGGGAAGGAGGAGGCGCGCAGTCTGTGACATGCATCATGCATGCTAAACGAGCGCAAGTCCAGAGATTTCAGGAGCGAATTACGATTCGGCTCACACGACATCTCGTGAGCTAAGGCTTTATAGCAAATCATCATTTTACAGGGTACTTATTTTGACTATGTCCAACTTTAAACCGCTGCGTAAAAACATGTATAAGTTGAGCACAAACACATACTAAGACATACTGTAACACGCGTTTTGCAGAAATAAAATGCAAGGTTTTCTTCAAATAAAAGAAGCAAAATATATTGACTCCTTATTCAAACCGGCAGATGAACTCGGGTTAACTTGACCGAAAAGAAATAGAAAAGTGTTTGGCGACCTAGAGAGAGAAAAAAAAGCATCCTATAGCAATTCAAGTACTTTATGTTGTTATGCCAACTCCTCCTGCTTTTAAGCAAACTCGAAACAGGCTTAGGTGTCTTTTAAAAGTCCCCATTTCTCTATTCAAGGCTGGGATTGGTCACACTGGATCTCATTTGCATGCGCGCGTCTATAAACGGGGCTGCCACTGCAGTTTTCTCGAGTTGCTTTTTAAAAGCTGGCGCTGTGGCGGAGCGTGCACAGGAGAGACTCTTTGTCCTCTCTGAGTTCGGGGACCTAATGCAAAGACGATAGAATAGGAAATTCAACTTGATTTGTGTTTGTTTTGTGGTTTTATCAGATTTTAGTGAAGTGGAGTGGCAGATCAGTCACTATGGGAGGAAATGCATGCGGTCACCGATGGATGTTCTTTTTCACCTTGCTGTCATTGCCTCTGTTGCCAGCGCGAGCAGCGGGAAGAACCATGAAATATGAAACGTACGAAGAGGATGCGCCGGGCACCGTTATTGGAAACCTGGCCAAGGACATGTCCTTAAGTCCGTCCGTGGGCTCCAAGACTAATTTCAGGATGATGAAGCAGGTCAACGCATCTTTTGTTCGGCTCAGAGAAAGCGACGGGCAGCTGACTGTGGGTGAGAAGATTGACAGGGAGAGAATTTGCAAGCACTCTCCTCAGTGTGTTATTGCCTTCGACGTTGTGAGTTTCTCTAAAGAACAGTTCAAATTGATTCACGTCGAAGTGGAGGTGAAGGACATTAATGACAACGCGCCCGAGTTTCCCAGAAAGGAGTCCACGCTGGAAATTTCAGAAAACACAGCACCCGGTACCAGAATACCCCTGGATGTGGCCGTGGATGAAGACGTGGGTACCAACTACATTCAAAGCTACCAGATCTCAGTCAATAGCCACTTTACAATTGACGTGCTGAGCAGAGCGGATGGGGTTAAATATGCGGAGCTGGTACTAATGAAAGAGCTGGACAGGGAGACACAGGCGTCGTACGCGCTGGAGCTCGTGGCGACGGACGGCGGAAATCCGCCCCGGTCCGGCATCACCAAGATCAACGTCAAGGTGAAGGACTACAACGACAACAGTCCGATTTTCGAGCGCAGCCACTTTTCAGTAGAAATACCAGAGGACGCTCCAGTGGGGTTTCTGCTTTTGGATCTCAATGCAGTGGATCCGGATGAAGGTTTGAACGGCGAAGTGGTGTACGGACTCGGCAACCAAGTGCCCTCGGAGATCAGGCAACTTTTCCGCGTAGACCGGAAAACCGGGCGCATCACACTCGAGAGCCCGATGGATTACGAGAGCAAGACAACGTACGAGTTCGACGTCCAGGCGTCCGATCTGGGTCCGAGTCCGAGTCCGCCGGCCATCTGTAAAATAGTCGTGCAGGTGCAGGACGTGAATGACAACGCACCTGAGATCACCATCACGCCGATGACGTCCATGGCGGCGGGAGTTGCGCACGTGACCGAGGCGGCCGCCAAGGACACCTTCGTGGCTCTTATCAGTACTTCGGACCGGGACTCAGGAGTCAACGGACAGGTCCACTGCACCCTCTATGGGCACGATCACTTCCGGCTCCAGCAGGCGTACGAGGACAGCTACATGATCGTCACCACAGCCCCTCTGGATAGGGAAAAAATACCCGAGTATAATCTGACAGTGGTGGCTGAAGATCTTGGCTCTCCACCGTTCCGCACGATCACCCAGTACACCGTTAGGCTGACCGACGAAAACGACAACGCGCCCATCTTCAGCAAAGCCGCCTATGAAGTGTCGCTCGTTGAAAACAACGCACCGGGCGCGTACATCACCACGGTGGTGGCGCGCGACTCGGACACGGGACAAAACAGCAAAGTCAGCTATAAACTCGCGGAAACCTACGTGATGGGCTCCCCGGTGTCCACGTTTGTCTCACTGGACCCCGCCACCGGCTCTCTTTACGCGCTGAGAAGTTTCAATTACGAAGTTCTCAAGCACCTCGAGCTGCGCGTTCATGCGAGTGACGGCGGCGCGCCTCCGCTGCACGGCACCGCCGCCATCAACCTGAAAATAGTCGACCAGAACGACAACGCTCCCGTGGTCGTCCATCCGGCGCTCAGCAACGGCTCTGTGGACGTCCTCCTGCCGAAAGACGCCGCGTCGGGGTACGTCGTCACGCAAGTCAAGGCGAGGGACGCCGACGAGGGCATTAACGCCGAGCTCTCCTTCCAGATGACCTCGTCCGAAGCAGGCGCGCTTTCCATCAACAGAGTCAGCGGGGAGATCTACGTGAACCGTGAAGGCGCTTACGACGTGGGCGAGACGTTTAAAGCCGCGGTGACAGTGAGCGACCACGGCAGACCCTCTCTCACGTCTACAGCCGTTATCCGTTTCAAGGTAATCGCCGGCGCTCCGAAAGCTGACCGTAACCCGTACAGGAACGCCGGCAGCGCGGACGAAGCGCGCGACTGGGATCTGTCAGTGGTCATCATCGTGGTCCTGGCTGGGAGCTGCACGCTCCTGCTTTTAGCCATTATTTTAATAGCGACCACTTGCAATAAGCGCAAACTAGACAAGCGGCACGACGGATTCGAGGATGAGAAGGAAGAGGACGTGAATCTGCACGTAGAGAAAAACAACAGCGACCCGCTGATTCCAGTTCACAATGAAAACGTGTTCGATGCACAGCCCTACACAAACAAGCCTGCTTTTACCGGATCCGTTCAAGTGAGCAATGATGAGTGCTGCAGCTCTGAAGACGGAATCGAACCCGCGTACGAGACGGAGGAGAAAAGCTCCGGAGCGAAATTAGACGTAAGCTTCACTTTTTTTTTTTTAAATAAATCCTTTGTTGTAACCCTGAGTGCAGCACAGTTGTCTGTTTTGTCTGCCTTGACTCAGCTATTGATTTGAATCAGGTGTTGTGTTTGGACAGAGAAATCACTGAACTGTGCAAAACTCCTTATGTTATTTATGCACCTGTGCTTTGTTGCATACTTTATGCTGATTGTGTGTGTGTGTGTGTGTTTGTTCTAACAGGGATATTTAACACTGCCTGGTTATGGCAAAGAAGCTGTAAGACCGATTACAATATGGAAGGGCAACTCCTATACAACAATTTCAGCAAGAGATCCTCAGTTCAGTGGGAAGGACAGTGGCAAAGGGGACAGTGACTTCAATGACAGTGATTCAGACATAAGCGGAGATGGCCTGAAGAAGGACGGACACCAACACAATGCCCAAGATGGTAAATGAGCTTGTTATTATTGGATAGTATTTTGATTAATCCAGTCCTCAAGAATAATGCCCTCCATATTTTCCACACCTGAAAGATCTGAGCCAGGTAAGTCACTTTCATCTGGCTCAGATTTGTGTCAGGGTATAAAAAGAGAATTATGGATGAGATGTCCCATGGACTGGATTGAAAACCTTTTGCTAAACAGATCAAATGATTTGTGAAGTTAGTGCTAACCTTGCTTTTTGTGCTGTTCATTCCAGCTCTGTGGGCATGCACAAGCGAGTGCAGGATCCTCGGCCATTCAGACCGCTGCTGGAGTCCGAATGCCGCCAGGATGAACAGCAATTCCAGACAGCATCTGTCTACATTTGCTAAGGCAGGCTCACTTCCAAGAGACACTCTTAGAAGAGAGAACTATTACCAAGCACACATCCCCAAAACAGTGGGCTTGCAGAGCGTTTATGAAAGAGTGCTCCACCAGGAGTATGTCATTGTTCCCCCACCCCAGCCGAGCAGGGTGCAAGATATCAATGATGTCACCATTCCAGTATATTCTCCCACAACAGCACGCTGTTCCACTTCCACAAATGAAGTCTAAGGGATCCAAAATGAGATCTCCTGAAAAAAAAACTACATCAGATGAAAAATGTATAAGCATAAATATTTGCCTAATTTAAGAGAAAAAAAAAACATTTTCAGTCAGTGTTTGTCTTAATTTTATGACAATGTTAAGCAATCACCTGATCTTGTGCGAAATCATGTAAATATTATGCAAGTTTGTAAATACAGAGTCTATTTTTATATTATTGATAAGTAAAACTGGTTATTGAGATTATATCCTTTATATTAAAAGCATGTCATTTATTTAAAAAAGAAAAAAGAAAAACCTTTTCATGGTTGGAAAACTATCAAGTTGATAAATGTGCAAACACTGAATGTGAGATGTGACTTTTTGATTTATTTCTCTCGCTGTGTTGTAAAAAAAATAAACATTGAAAATCGATTTTGTTGCGTCCCTTTTCAGGCTCACTGAGATGAAATCATTTTTGAATTCTGATAAATATGTTTAGGGACAGAGGATGGCGCTGTTTGCATGCTTTGAAATCATCCCCAAAGCACACAGACCATTCTATTTTCAGTAATGTAAATGTCACCAAGGTAAGGTCAGTAAGGTTTCACTAGGTAAGCAAATGAATTAGTCTCTAGTCAGTCTCTCTCTCTGTCTCTGTCTCTGTCTCTCTCTCTCTCTCTCTCTCTCTCTCTCTCTCTCTCTCTCTGTTGTGATAAGACATTAAAAAAATTTGATGCCTTGTTTGACCTTGAACATCTGTGCGTGCTTGAAGGACATATTAGTCAAATTGTCCCTGACCTTCATTTGCATCTACTTAAATATAAGAAAATCTGCCAGATCGTTATGATCACAGCTACTGGATATGCCCACATGAGAATGACATCTTAGTTTTTGCATGCACACAGCAAATAACCCAACGTTGCCTTCGACCATGACACAGTGTTATGTGTCATACCTATCCTATTAGACAAGAAACAACAATGCGAGTTCATTCTTTACTGCATGAGATAATTCAGTACTGTATTCTGAGGTCATGTTAATTCAGTTAAAACATAACCTGGAGCAATTGTAATTTTCATGGAGTCCATTAACTAACAAAAGCACACATGCATTAAAATGATATTCTGCACTCAATGATAAATAAAAAAAAACACAAAGGTTTACTAGAATATTTTAAAGGTCTTTCAGATTGTTATATCAATGCAACCATTACAAGTGGCTACACTTACAGTACATAACACATTATTTACAGTGAAACCTTTTTCTTTTAGTCTGCTAGAGAAGTTCACTGATCAGCCATAACATTACGACCACCTACCTAATATTGAGTAGGTCCCCCTTTTTGCAACCAAAACAGTAATAACCTATGTGTTCTGACACCTTTCTATTGGGACCACTGCAGACAGGAAACATTCCACAAGAGCTGCATTTTTGGAGTTGCTCTGACCCAGTATTCTAGTTATTACAATCTCTTTTTCTCACAGGAGCTTCATTTTCCATGTCTCCTTAAAATGCTGGCTGGAAGTAGATGGGATACATTAGTCAGCAAGTGAACTTTTTTCCTGAAATTGATGTTTTGGAAGCAGAAAAAATGGACAAGTGTAAGGATTTGAGTGACTTTGACAAGAACCAAATCGTGATGACTAGACGACTGGGTCAGAGCAAGTCCAAATGAGAGGTTCCTGGTCTGCAGTGATCCGGACATTCCCAAAGAGATCAAAGAAGAAAAACTGGTGAACTGATGACAGGGTCATGGGTGGCCAAGGCTCACTGATGCACATGGGGAGTTAAGGCTGGCCTGTGCAGTCCAATCCAATACAAGAGCTAGTGTAGTTCAAATTGTTGAAAAAGTTCATGCTGGTTGTGATAGAAAGGCGTCAGAAGAAACAGTCATAATATTATGGCTGATTAGTGTATGTACTGTATAAGTATTTCCTTCACAGCAAAATCCCCAAAACATGAATTATAATCTATGGTGCATCTTTAAATTTGACTAGACACCAATCAATTAATGTCATGATTTACTTTCATGACTGACTCTTAGGCTGCCACAAAAACCAAAAACTTTTTCTTTTTTTTTACACTGCTTTTAAACATGCCACAAAGTCATGAAAGAGGGCCTTCCCAAGCATGCGCAATCTTACACCCTCACGTCACAAGCCCCATTCCTAACTTCTCCCCTTCTCCCCTGTCTGCGAAAACTGAACACTGTGACAGAAGTCTACAACCAGCCATGGAGGAGACCTCTGAGAAAATCCCTATTGCTTTAGCCGGACCTGAGGATTTACAACAATTCATGCCTCCTGTAAGTCATCTATATGCAATAATCACTTTAAATCAATATCAGATTTATTCTGCACTAAACTATATATATATATATAGATATAGATATAGATTTTTTTTTTTTAACTGCAAATATATATACACCTTTGAAAAAAAAGTTTTAGACTGGAAATAACACTTGAGTTCAAGTCTTTATGTTTGATAAATGAGTTTCTGGGTAGATCAAGAGTCAAGGTTACTTCATTGCGGATCCATAGTCGCGTTCATGATCTGTATGTGTAATTCGGGTATCTGTCTGCTGTTAAAACATTCGCATGCCTGAAACGCCTGAGGAGGGTTTATAAATGTTGGATGGTGTTGCAGGCGTACGCTGTCGCCGTGAAGCCCTCGAGCTCCGTGCGCGCACTCAAGATCGCCGTGGGCGCGCTGAGCATCGGGGCCGCGCTCCTGCTGCTCGGAGCCGTGGGTGCCTTTTACTTCTGGAACAACAACGACAAGCTTGTAAGACAGCGGATTCCGTTTCTCATCTCATCCTTTACCTGCCTCATTCTTCTTCTTTAAAAAAAAATAACAAACAAACAAAAAAAAAAAAACATGTAAACTACCAGGGTTTAATATGTGAATCATTTGTTGTTGGGCTGGACATCAGTGCAAGGTGGTCTAGCTGATGCGCAGGGTCCGAGAGGTGGAGTATATTTACATGCTGCAGGGTTTACCTTAGGCTTAAAGCCTCCGCGTAAGTCCTTTAACAGAAAAGGTCACTGGCTAACGTTAACACCTATAAACTCGTTGTTAGATTTACTTACAGGATTGAACACACTTGGTGCTGAACTCTTACAGTTTTGCATCAACTCTTAATATCAAATCAGCTCGTAGTGTTGAATCAACTCAGTGTCGACTGAATGAAATCTTTATGTAGTTAGAAAAATAGTATTCGAATTTTTTAGGCTTCATCAAAATGTGCATTTATAATCTATCTGGTGTGTGTGTGTGTACCACTGTCGCCTTCCTTGCACCTCCAGGGTCCGGGTTCAGTTCCCATCTTGGGGTCTGTGTGCATGGAGTTTGCATGTTCTCCCCATGCTTGGTGGGGTTTTTTTCCGGGTACTCCGGTTTTCTTCCACAGGCCAAAGAAACGCAGGTTAAACTAAATGCCGTTCCCAAATTGCCCATAGTGTTCGAATGCATGTGTGAATGTTGACCGGAGGTCCTACCATGGTCGTAAAATTGATATAAATAGAA
This sequence comes from Clarias batrachus, assembly GCA_003987875.1. NCBI lineage: Eukaryota > Metazoa > Chordata > Actinopteri > Siluriformes > Clariidae > Clarias > Clarias batrachus. Next base: position 209,815 of record QMIH01000918.1, read on the forward strand.
CAGTAATCACTATTGGTCTCCACAGTCCCTAGGAATGGACTACATAGGTTCCTAGATGTGTGTATAGATATATAAGGCAGACATTTCTCAACTTTTAGAGAAATTCCTTTGCAGTAAACTCTGAGAACTGAGAACACTTGATGTTCATATCCAGAAACAGGTTTTCAGGGATATACTGTATGTCATGGCAGTGCTGAGTTTAAAGGCTTTTCAAAGTTTATATTACCGTGAGGTTTGACATTTTTAATGACTACAGCTTAAGAGCAAATATGCTATAGGCGTATTTACCTAAAAATCTTCAAAATCTCTACCGGGTTCACTTCACTCAAACAGTGTTCATTTGTGTACGTCTGCATATACATAGCCCAACCAATGTGGCCCTAATTCAACACTGTACGGGAGTTTCATTTACCAGCAGCTAGACTAATATTTTTGTAGCCCGGCTCCACAACGAAGCTTGTGGTCTGGATTTGCTTTCTGCTAATATTTTAAGAGGAAAATATTGATTTGGTTTTGCTTCATGGCTTAAGGATGTTGACCGGATGATAGCTTTTTAGCAGTTCTCCATGTTGGATCCATGCCAATAAATAATGGCGTGATTCAGTGATCATTTTGTTGGCACCAAGTTTCGTCTAAGTAGCAGCCATCTGCATTTCTTGTTATAAATCATACGGTTAGCGTGAAAAGACCCCTTTATGTAACTGCCTCCATACATTGCAATAATCCACAAGCCCACCCTGCCAAGTAGGAGGAAATATGGGTGAGGCTTCATTTAGCAAAGATGAATTCTAAAAATGTTGCTTGCGATAGCAGATAAAAAAATATTCACCAACAAAAGAATTTAATGAACCCTTAACAGATTTGGATTTTTTCTGTTGCTCCCCTGTTCCATATGTTATGTTATGTTTACTTTCGGTGAAAAAGACATGAGGAAAATTGAAGTGATTGAGTACACACACATCAGTCAGGAATATGTGCAGAGTTACAAATAGATACGTCTAAAGATTGGTAGCTGTAATAATACATATAAAAAATTTCAATTAATTAACGGAGGAGAAAAACAAAGTTAACAACCGTAATTTGCTCATCAACCTTTGGTGATTTGTCTTGCCTTGTTTATTGTCTTTGAAAATGAAAATGCATTAAACTACTGTATCTCAGGCAACATTAGCCCATAACAGATTTCCCTGCTAACAATGTCTGGATTTTGATCTTAAGTATGCAATAGGATTTTTTTCTTATATGAAATTTAATACATTATTTACATACAGAAAAGAAACAAGAGAATGTGCTTGACTTTGTATTTCTTTGTTTCAAGCATGAGATGTTAAATGCATTTATACAATAAAGCTGAAAAAACAATTCTTACATTTCAAGGTAAGGTTAAAAAAGGGGGGCTTCTTCGAGCAAAACAATTGTTTTATAAGAGTGGTAGGTATGATTCATTAATGTTTTAGTTGCACATGGGTTGTAAAAAAAATATTATCAATTTGCCTCTTACAGTTGTACAGTGTCCACTATAGCATGAGCATCGACGGTAAAGTAGAGACGGGCTCCATGGAGATTGATCCACTGAACAACTTGGAAAGGTTCACAACCGGAAGCAAAAATGATGAAGCTGTTGAAGTCCATGATTTTCAAATTGTAAGCTTTCAGACACATTTATCCTTTTTTTTTGAACACACAAGAATACCTTAAACTCCATGTAACACTTTTTCATTTCATTATTAAATTAATAATAATGAATATAACTATAATTATAAATAATGTTGTAATGAAATTAATTAGAATGACTTTTATAAAACACTGAGAACACTATCCCTATGGAGAAGCATGGTGGTGGTAGAACCAACTTGAATGTTACCCTTGTCTAGAATATTTCTAATCAAAACTCATACATCGGTCCTGTGATTTGTTTTTGATGATCTTTGATTTTTGATGTTTATCATGCCCCAGTTCTGGGTTGGGCTATTTTTTTTTTTTGTGGACTCATGCTACATAATTCCAATTATGTCCATTTCCATTCTAGATGGATGTAGGACTATAAAATGCAACAGTAAAAGGATTACGAATAAGGTTAAACCAGCTAAATTAGTAGCTGTTGACGTGTTTATCTATATACAATCCACTAACTTTAAAAATCCATATGAGGATTGGGTTGGATTACAAATATTTCATTGGAATACTTTGTTTTCTCAGACGCCATAACTTAACACACACATTGTCTTCTGTACCCAGGGAATTACTGGTATTCGGTTTGCTGGTGGGGAGAAATGCTACATCAAGAGTGAGGTCAAAGGTCACCTTCCAGCCTTGGAATCTCTGAGCAAGGAGTCCCTGACAGATGTCTTGGTAAGTTGAGCCATCGCGTCTTTTACAACTGGATTTTCTCCCATCTGTATCGCTTTATTTACTGGCATGCCGTTGTCAAATATCTCCTTTGATAAAGATAAATCAATACAAATTCACAAAAAATAAAAAAGTGCCATTATGGGCTCAAACCTCCATAGTTGTACAGAAACCTTTCTTTTCTTTGACAGCATGAATGTAAACACTCCTACCGTAAATTCCATGCCTTAAGGAGAATGGCGATGGTTAAATGATAAAGGAATGTCTTAATCATTTTTGGATAGGAGATGAAAAATATTAACCACCCAAAGAATTACGGTACCCTCAATAGATTTGGATTCCTTGTTTCCATATGTTATTTTACTTTGGGTGAAAAAGACACGAAGGAAATTGAGTGAGTACATACACACACAGCCACTCCTTTTGGCAGAGCCGACACCGGATCGGCAGTTAGTGATTCTGCCTGAGGTACTTCCATCCAGTTTTTTCAAACACGAACAAGTCCACAACTCGGGAGACCCCTGAAAAGCTGCTGGCGGCTCGTTTTTTTAGGAGTGCTGCCAAGACCGGGCTCCAAATTAGAGCGCCGATGCCCCCTCACCTCACAGCTGCAGCATTCATTTCGCATTGTGAATTTAAAGACGATACTCTGGAAACAGCCGTGACTGTGAAGTTGCTCTATTCTTTTTCAAGCACGCATCCATCTTTAAATGATTTAATGCAAATGGCCACTTGAATATTCATGCGGCGTATGTGTTTTACAACGTGCTTGCTGGGCTGCACTGATAACGGTGGTCCTGTCAAATGTGAGGCTTCGCAGCATCTTACGGCGGTATATGTGCGGCTGGGAGAAAAGTATGAAATGGATGGGACACAGTCAGTGAAATGAAATGAATGAGAGACCGGGTGCCGATGTGAGTTACTATACATGATGCTTGACACATCCTTTTTTTTTTTGCCTATGAAGGCTGAAGAGGGAAGAAACGTTTCACAGCAGAGTATCCATGAGCAAATCTAAACAGTCTTAGAAACCAGTGCATACTTTAAAAGTAAAAACAGGTTAAGGATGCATTGATGCAATGCTCTATGGTGCCTGTGGATACTGAACCTGATACCACTCCGAGTCATCTATTCACTGGTAATCAATCGGAGATGTCATGGAAACATGTTATTTAACAAGACTGGTTTGAGCTGACAGGAAGTCTATAGCAGTTCAAATAATCACTATTTACAGTGATGGTGAGCAGGAAAGCATCTCAGATTGCACAAACCAACGAACCGTGACGTGAAGGGACTCAACAAGAGGAGACATTCTTTTCAGCCAAGAACAGAAACATGAAGCTACAATGGGTCACAGGTTCACCAAATCTGGCCGGTTGAAGATAGTAAAGTAGACAGTTGCTGTAGGAAGATAACACACTAGGTATATGTCACATAGTATAAAAAGGTCGTTTTTTTATGTTTGTTAAATGATTAGGATCAATTTGTAATATTATACAAAGATAAAAAAAACACTAAAATAGTAAAAACTGTATGAATGCAGTTTTTAAATGATGATTTTACTTATTAAGGGAGACTGTCCAAACCTACGTGACCCTATGTGAAAAAGTAAATGCCCCCTGTCTCATTTTTGGCACAAACATCTTGATTATTCCAAAGACTAATGAGACAACATTTAAACTATTTGGAAGATGCGTGTCCTGTTAGATCTGCAGTATTTCATAAAAAAGATGCCATACCAACAGTCAAACATGGTGGTGCGGCTACTTTGCAGCTTCAAGACCAGGACGACTTGCTATAATTGATGGAAAGGCCTTTTCTACCAGAAAATCCTGAAGGAGAATGTTTGGCCATTAGTTTGTGACCTCAAGCTTAAGCGCACTTGGACTATGCAGCACAGCAATGATCGGGAACACACCAGCAAGTCCACCTCTGAATAGCTAAGATAAATAAATAAAATTAACTTTTGGACCGGATGAATTAAATCCAGACTTGAATCCAACTGAGATGCTGTGGCATGACCTTGAATAGGCTGTTCATTTGTGAAAACCCTAGAATTTGGCAGAATTAAAACAATTCTGCAGAGAAGAGAGGGCCAAAATTCACCACATCAATGTGAAATGCTGATTGTCCTCACTCATCGTCTATGCCACTGTATTCAGGGTCATGGGGGCTGAAGCCTATCCCAGGAGTCTTAGGGCACAAGGCAGGGCACACCCTAGACAGGATGCCAATCCATTACAGGGCACACACACATACACATACTCTATGGGCTATCTGGGATTGCCAATCAGCAGGTCTTTGGGAGGAAACCAGAGTACCCGGAGGAAACCCACTAAGCACAGGGAGAACATGCAAACTCCATACACACAGAGGAGTGTATGGAGGAATCGAGCCTGGTCGAGATTCAAACCCCGACCCTGGAGGTGCAAGGCGATAGTGCTGACCACTATATCACCATGCTGATTGTTGCCAATTATCGCAAATACGCGATTGCGGTTGGTGGAACAAACAGTTATTAGTTTTAGGGGGCAATTACTTTTTCACATAAGCCCATGCAGGTTTTTACCCCTAATACATGACATCAACATTCGAACTGGATTTTGTATTTACTTAAGTATAACATTATATATCATATATAACATATATCGTTGTATAACATTAAAATTAGTTTGATGATCTGAATTATTAAATTTGTGACAATAAGCTATCGGTATCATAGCCATTGAGCAATTTTAAATACATTTTGAATAAAGTGATATTGGACTCGTATTGGCATCAGCGTGTCTCTAATCCAAAGCATGATTTTGTAAATGAGAGTAACCCAACACTAATGGAGTCTTGGGCTGTTTTGTTGGAGCATGTGTAGCTAGACACATTAATGAACAACAAACCCAAAGGTATAATTAATCGCATGTATATTTGGATGCCCACAGGGGGAAGAGGTCATGCCTGCCAAGTTCGAAGAAGACGCTCTCATCTGGGTCGCAGCCGATCAGCCCCTGAATGACAACGACTTCCTCAGTGACAAAATCCTGGACCTCTGCAAAGACGTGCCCATCTTCTGGCTGCGTCCTACCTATACAAACAGTAGAACAGCTTCTTATTGCTAATCCTTGTTTGTCTGTTCTCACTGTATCTTGGCATATTTTCAAATTTAACGAGAGTGGTACAGGTACTATAAAACTGCTGTCCTTGCTCAAAAGTGAAGGTTCCTTAGAGAGTGCTTTGACTCAATTCAAGCAATTCTTAAAGGAGCCTATGATAAAAAATTCACTTTTTAGTCATTTTTAGACATTAAGATGGGTCTCAAGTGTGCAGGTAAAAAAAACTGTCTTTTTGTAATTTTTCCATTGTTGTATTGGCTGGGGTTTAAAAAGTCATTCATATTTCCCCCCTAATGTGACCTCATATAAGAATAGCCCTTCCCCCGATTTTGTGCCCAGCTCTTCGGTTCTCAGCAGTAGCTCATTTACACAGACCCTGAAATGGCGCATTTGTAGGAGGAGTATAACAAAGGGAGTTATAACAAGAGGTATATAAATATACGTTATAAAGAAATATTACTGGTGTAGTGTCATATCATCACATGTCTGTTTCAGAGTATGAAATAAACCACAACCATAAGATTTAGGGGCTATACTATTTAAAAAATAAATGATTGAGGCCACCAAAATCCATGTTTTGCTCAGTGATATTATGTAGAACACATGGCAGAACTCTGGACAGGAGGTGAGAAAGTATAAGATCAAACAAATTACAAGACAACGGTCCCATTAGTCAGCAGCATGAGGCATAATTGACAACAGGTCATTAATCATGCGATGCTGCTGGTATATTGTGCTATTATTTCACATAATGTAGAAAAATGATGACATTAAACCATTGCAGTGGCAGGTCAAGTAGCAAATTATTTGGCTACGAAAGTGCTAGAACATTTCTAAGATGTTACTATACTATAGAACAGAACCAAGCAAAAAAAAAAGTATGATTGGTTCTGATGCTGACACACATCAACATCAATAATTAAACAGTGTGTGGTATAATAGTCCATATCATAGTATACCAGGATATCATCACAACCCTAATCAACATGGCTTATAAATGAACAGAAAGTCTTAACTGTACATTTAAAGAATTATTATTATCATTATTATTGCTGTTTGGCATAATCATGTCGACTGTCTTTTGCAGCAGAGCAGAAGAATCCAGTACCAAGAGCGAGACGACAGGCTCCGGAAGACAAAGATGACGCCGCTCCATTCAACCCTAACAACCCTTACCATGTGAGTGTCATTTGGTTAGGAAAGTTTTTTTCCCCACATGTAACTTTTCCTCATGACAGTTGTATTGGTACCAGATGAAGCAGAGGAAACAAGGGAGCGCGAGAGAGAAATGTAAAACTGAATTATCATGCAGAAGTCACATTGGATTTCAAAAAGCGACCCCTGTATGACTGACAGCTTTAATGTAACAGTAGCTGTACCGCCTGCAGCCATACTTAACATGGCAGTAATTTCAATAAAAAGTGAATATCCATTTGGCAAAAATGTCCATCCCAATTGTATTCACTCTGACCCTTGGGGCCAGATTGCTGCACAGCAATATTTCAGGACTGTCAGTTCAGAGCTCGCCAGTCAATACTTGTCTACATCAATTGTGGACCACCGAACATGCTGTTTTTTGCATATTTTTGGCCCATAGTTATTTCTTTGGAGAAAAAAAAAACACAACTTTTCTATATTAAAAAAAAACGAATTGGTTATCTAAACGTCTAACCAGCCAATCACATGGCATAGACTCAATGCATTTAGGCATTTGAGCATCAGATTGGGAAAGACAGTTGATTTAGGTCAGTCTGAACGGTGCATGGTTGTTGATGCCAGATGAGCTTGTCTGAGTACTAAGTATTTCTGAAATCTACTAGGATTTTCAACCACCACTATGGTTTACAGAGAATGGTCTGAAAAAGAGAAAATATCCAGTGAGCGTCGGTTCTCTGGGGAAAAAAAAGCCTTGTTGATGCCAAAGGTCAGTGGAGAATGGTCAGACCGGATCGAGCTGATAGAAAGGCAACAGTAACTCAAATAATATCTCATTACAACCGAGGTATGTCGAAGAGCATCTCTGAATGCACAACACATTGACCCTTAAAGCAGATATGCAGCAGCAGCAAAAGACCATAACTGTCACTCCTGTCAGCTAAGAAGCTAAGGCTATAATTCTGATGGTTGGCGGCACGGTGGCTTGGTGGTTAGCACTGTCAAAGTCCTGGGCTCAATTCTCACGTGGGGTCTGTGTGAACATGGAGTTTGCATGTTCTCCCCATGCTTGGCGTGTTTCCTCCAGGTTCACCGCTTTCCTCCAACTCAAATGGCAAAGACATGCAGATTAGGCTAATTGGCGTTCCCAAATTCCCCATTGTGTGTGAATGTTGAAAGGAGGTCCCACCACGGTTGTACAAAATGGGAATAAATACATTGGACTCCATTGGCCTTCACGGTTTCTAGATGGATGGATTTCCCATGGATTCACCAAAATTAGAAAATAGCAGATGCATACATAAAATGTATAAAATGCATAAACAACATGAAATCATAAACCCATCCTGCCTTATACCAACAGTCCAGGCTAGTGGTGGTGGTGGAATGGAGTGAGGCTATTTCCTTGGCAAACATTGGGCTCCTTAGTACCAGTTGGAATCTTTTAAATGCCACATCCTACCCGAGTATTGTTGCTGACAAGGTCCATGTCATTGAACATGACAATGAGTTCACTGTACTCAAGTGGCCTCCTCAGTCACTAGATCTCATTTCAATAGAGCTCCTTTGGGAATGTGGTGAAACATGAGATTTTTCAGGACAGATTTGCAGTGAGTGTGTGATGCTATGGTCTTCTCCAAACATTTATCACAGAATTGGAATAGTACAATTCTTTATGCTGAGGCATTAAAATGTTCTGGCTGTCTATGCCCCTATGCACAAAGAGACCCCCGTTAAAGTTCACAAAATTGGTGTGAAACTCAAGTGGCCTGAACAGAGCACTGTCTGCATGGCAGATCATCTTTCCCAACATAAGAAATGCTTTTGTGGGTGAATGAGCCGAAATCCACACAACCACATTACAAAATCCTGTTTGAAGGCAGCAAAGGAAGAACCATCCATGCATACCATCCATTCATCCATTCATCCTATGTAGGGTCACATTGAGCATGCCAACTCATAGCCAGGCACAAGCTCACACACTTATAAACTTATCATACATGATGAGCCATATTGAAATGCCACTTGTTTGAAATGGTATCGTTTAAAAAGCTATACAAAACAATAAACTTTATTGTTTAAGTATAAGACTTTAGCACAGCAGCTGGCACTGGTGCCAAATGAGGTTAATCCTTAGTACAGGCTATCATCAGTACCCTTTCATTTTGATTAACGTTTAAAAAATATTGACAACCCATGATGATGGAACAATGGAACATGGATCTTGATCCACCACTGTTGTGTTTGGCTCAACAGCAGCGCCGTGGAGAGGGTGAGGACGGACCCGTGACGGTCGACACAATGCTGGACCACACAGGAATATGCTGCGCCGAGTGCCGTCGTAGCTATTCACACTGCATGCGCGTCTGCGAGCCACTGGGTGGCTACGAACCATATCCTTACCATTTCAGAGGCTGTAGGAAAGTGTGCCGTCTCATCATGCCATGTAGCTGGTGGGTGGCTCGCATCATGGGACTCGTCTAAAGGCTCCGTAGTGGATGGACTCGAACGCGAAGAAAGCTAGTTTCCGAAAGAGAAGCCTCATCACAAGCGTCACGTTGTACAAACAAACTTTGGATTTATGACGGAGTCTAGAGAATTAGAATTCCAGTTGGGTTCAGTATGATAGCCTGATTTAAGTGATGTCAGCATTGTTGGGGAACAGAGTGGGGAAAGTTTGGTTGGCTTAAAATATGGACACGGAAAGACTTTTAATGTATAGTTTTACTTAATGCACAACCAGTACATATTTGGTCTAAAATATACTTCGGACCTGTAGTTATTTTGAAAATGTAGTTATTTTTTACTGGGGCTATCAAGCTAATAAGCAATGAAAGTCTTTCTTGTCCACAGTAAATGAGATGTGAATTAAAGTAAAATATTCTTTTTCCTTTGATGTAAATATATGTAATAAATTGCTTCAGAGAGCAGCGCGCAAGTCTTTGAACAGAACCAAAGTATAAATGCCTATACGAGATATTTAAGATATACTTGCTAGCTTTAAAACCATTTTGTTTCCATGGATATTGCTTTTGATGCAACATAAAACAATTTCTGCCCTTTCTTATGTTGACTTCAGACAAGTATTGCTGCTTTCAATGTGCCTTTTTCAATATAGAGCGAAACTGTAATAAAGGTCTTTTTCTATATTAGAAATGTGTTATATTGTCTCTGCTTCACCAAATATTTTTGCTTAGTGAAAGCCAGAAGAGGAAGGGAAAAGAAAACATGAAAAAAAATCACTAGGAGTTAATAAACAAGGCAGGAGCTTTTTATTGCTTGGTTCTTTCATGGTTTGAGATCATACCCATAATGCAAATGGTCGAGTCCTTTTCATGTCGGAGTAGAGCCGCTTAATAATATGGAGGAGAAAATTACTTAAATTTACACTAATGACATAAAACGCTCCTGCTTGATTAGCTTCATGTGATTTGAATATCATTGCTCAATTTAACCTGTTACTTAAAAGGTTATTTTGTTTATCAGATTAATATAAAATACTCACTGAACTAAAGCAAACAAATCTTTTTTTTTTTTAATCAAATGTGAAAAGCAATTGCTTTATGAACCAAACATCATTTAGGCCCTTCATGAAAGCTTTGCATTAAATATTCCAAGTGTGACAGAAGGCAGAATTTTTCAGTGCGAGGCTTAATAAACCATTTTGAATTTGGAAAAAAATAGAGGGCTTCCATTTCCAGACCAAGAGAAAATTTTATTTACAATGTTTTTTTAATAATATTCAAGAGGGAAAAAAAACCACAACTTTCTGTGATGCATTGTAAAAATTGCCGAAATGTCTACTGATCCATGTCTGCTTAACAAGTGATGATGATACTCAAATGGGTTGAATAATGTCAGAGAGATTATGTTTGAGACAGCCACTCTCCTTTCACAGACTGCTTTAAAAAAAAAAAAAAGAAAAAGAAATTGTACAAATGTATTAGAAGGCTTAAAGATTGAGGGGTGGTTCTTAGACACAGATGAACTTTCATCCTAGACCAATCGTCAGTGTCACCAGTGAATATTTACGAGCAATAAACAAGTGCTCAGTGCCCCAGCTTGTGATTATGCAATTAGGTCTGGAGGACAAGTCAAATGTGAAGAGGACATAATTTGAAGATAATGAAGCAAAGCCCAGGGTTGTGAGCTGATAATGGAACTGTATGTCTCTTGATATGATCATGCCAAGTTCCTTCAATATTGCTTATATTCCATATCATCAGGGGGATTAACGTCTACTTTCCGTTTGCCCACGTCTGTCCAGTTAGTACTGAGAACGGTGCCTCCTGATTCCATCTGTGTAAACATTAAAAAATATGAATAAATAAAATAGGAAAAGAAATTAAACTCTCAGCATTTTCTCTCGCATGCATGGGAAGTGGATTAAGCTCAATGTATGATGCTGTGTCACAAGAATGAAGTACAATTTTAAACAGTGTGCTCTTTACAAAACAAATCATATGCATGCTACATAAATAAAGCAAAGATGACTGGAAATGTATTTTAATTTTCCCAGGAAATGCTAAGCAATGGTTCCACTGAGTTCACAACTAGTCTTTCCTCTTTAAAAATAAATAAATAATATTGTGCGCACATGTTCAACTTAGATTATGATCCACAATATGACGGCTAGAATATGATGGCCAGCTCATATATGAAAATTATTCCACATGCTACCAGAAACATTCTTTCACAACTTGAGTAATTGTAGAGTTGATGCTGTGGCCATTCACTACATTTACAGTCTGAAGCAACTCCAGATCTTAACACTGCCTCCAGAGGCAGAATAATTAAACTTGCACAGATAACAGATTATCTTTGCATGATCAGGATCCTGTTGACATGTGAAGACACTGATGAGTTTAAAAAAAAAGAAAAAGAAAAAAACTATATACTATAGCATAAAACTTGTGATATATTCATAAGTTTCATATTTCAGTTTCACAAGATATGTTTTCATGATGAGCAAAACCGAAAGCTGAAAGTATTAACGAGGTTTTAATCACATATTTTGCACATCATAATAATGACAGAAATCCACAGTTCATAAATTAAACATTAAAGACTCCAAACATAGCATGCTATATCAGACACATGATCAGGAGAGGTTACACAAGTGTCTCTTCTGCTGGATTCCCTGGGAAATTTGGGTACGCATTAATTTTCTTTAATCTTTTAACTGTCCATACTTTCTTTTTTTTTTTTTTTTCCAAGTTTAAATCTTCAAATCTACTTTATTCGTTTTCTGAGCAACCCTAACAAGCACTGGGGCCTTCAGTTTCCCAGTGGGAAGTGAGCTGCTAATATTTTCTATTTCTATCACAGTTTATAATTTGGTATGAAATCTGAAGAGATCCTACAGGCTGTAAATTTGGAATAATATGTGCTGTGTATTAATCCTTCTTCTTCCCTCTTCTAATGCATTCCTTCCCAATAATGTTTATATGTTATTGCAAAAAAAAAAGTGTGAAAGGGTGTCTGTATTCCAAGCCATGACTTACAAAGGACTTGTTCATGGCTCTCTTGACCTCATCCGAGCCGTCACAGTAGATCTGCTGGAACAGCTTATTCAGTGCTGCATCTCCCTCTAGCTTCTCATTCTTCTCTTCCTCCTTAATATCAACCACCAACTTGTCCCAGTTGCGGGTGTAGTGGGAGGATGATGGGTATTGGTCTGAAATGAGAACGGGAATAACAAGAGAAGAGCAGAAATTGAGAGCGGGGAATTGTCAGACTGACTATTTCTGAAAAGAGGAGATGCGTGCTTCTTGATACTGACTCGTAGAGGGAGAAAAGTGCTTCACGTTAGGAAGGACGCCTTCGCCTTCCAGCTTCTCCCACCGGAGGGCTTCTGTCTTCTTCATTTTTATTTCAACCTGGGAGAGCAGAGCAAAAACAGACAATGAGATATTGTCAAATCTAGTCACCTTGACTTGTTGCCTGGGCATGTAAAATGATCAGGACACTGGAAAAGCTTCGGAGCGCATTCCTCAGAAACAGTGGAGCACAACGGGAGCTGAGCAGCACCGCAATCACCAATGAGCTTATAAAAGCAAGAAGCACGAACCATATGGAAAGACCAGATAGGGAATGTTTTCATTAAGGTTAGCAGGAGATTGTTGTGCAGACTGTTCGAAATTGGAAATAGTGATGCTAGGGTATGGTGATTGTTTGGGAAACGTCTAGGGTAAGGAAAAACATACTGTACAGTACATATGATATGCGTTTGTTTTATTCTAAGCAATTTCCCCAGTTTAAACTGCTTGCTCAATAATATATTATAACACCGCTTTATCACCTCCAAGCATCCGTTAAGACCAAGAACGGAAATATAAATGGGACTAAATTAAAATTGGGTCCAACGGAGCAGCTAAAAGCACCTTAATCAGTGATTTAGATGGAGGCAATCAAGCTGTAAATTGAGAATGTGTGAAATAAAAAATAAATAAATAAAAAAACACACGAAACAAAGACAGATCCTCAAAGAAAAAGAAAATGTAGAGAGGGGTTTTTTTTAGGTGAGGGTACGTTTGCCCTCTGAAGAGCAGGTGAACATTTTTACACCTTTCCTGCTTTTTGCAGCTTTGAGCGATTACCAGCGCTGACATGGATGATGACTTGTGAGGACCGGCTTATTTTTTTTTCTTCACTCACTCTTTGGGATATGGAACATTAATCTCCTTCCCATATCTGTTGGTGCTGGGTGTAAGGGGAGGTGACAGGCAAGACAACCCCTGTGAATCCTGACGGGAATCAGCGAAGCTACCTGACAGTGCCATTAGGACCCTGAGGGGTGGCTGGGGGAAAAGGAAAAAAAAAAAAATCCTACCATGCTACCTAAAAACTGCCTGCCTGTCATCGTCACAGCCATTAGAGCAGCCGGCGGCCATCCCTGGCATGTCACATATCCTGAGCTTCTTAAAATCTCACCACCCAAAATACCCCAAAAGAAGGTGGTGTTTCTGGAGGGAGGGGAGGAGGTGGGCTTACACAGTGTCAATGTACAAGACACTGATGTCTGGCTGTGAATTTTAAGACATCTCATTAAGAAGAAATAAATAGAGACAGGCGTTGAAATTAAAAGAGGATGGATGTGATTATTTGTTTACGATGCGAAATGTTCGGCTCCAGCTCGTGGCCTTTGCCTTTCCGATTCCTTTCTCGTCCGTCCGTTCTGTCTGTTAAGGCAGCTGGTAATTGGTTCCTAGTCATCCTGGCATAGCAAGCAAGGTCAGGCACCACACACACTGAGGAAATGGACTCTTGTGAGGGGTGGAAACAGTCAAGTAAGCAGAAGTTACTTTAATATATGTGAGAGTGAAAAAAACGCCACAGAATTGAACGTCTCATGAGGAGGATTAAAACAGGCTGATTTGTTTACCCGGTTTCATTTTGTGGGGGGGGCACAGTTGCATAAAAACACATGGAAAAAAAAATGTCATGCACAAAACGTATGCTTGCATTAACAAGATTAAGTACAAAAGTCCAACTTCTGACATTCTAATTCACCTCCTACTTGCGATGCCTTAGGCTCTCTGTTTTGCAGAGGGGGGGAGAGAGAGAGAGCGAGAGAGAGAGAGAGAGAGAGAAAAAAAAAAAACCTATTTGCCAACTCAGAATTCCATGTTGACATTTCATTTGAGACCATGTTATACTGAAAGTGAAAACCAACCCCAAGGCGCTTTATTAAAAAAAAAAAAAGCTTTTGCTTTAAAAATCTACAGCTTCCATCCATTTCCAAGTTCCTGAGCCCTAGAGAACCACTGACTTAGATCGAGGACTAATTACACAGCTAATACACACACAATGCACATAATTTACTGTTCACTGCCAACAAAATCTTGATCAGTACTGATGTCTGGCAGCCTGAAGCGAACTACCCAGCAATTTATATTTAATGCTTCTGGGATATTCGACAGCAAGTGGGACGAAGACCGTAAGATTATATTCCTATAAATTCCTTAGATAAACAATTTACACTTACATTACAGATCATCTCCCTGTACAGCTCTAAACCTTTAGTGTATTTATGCTAAATCAGGAAGGTTTGCTAAAACGAGAAGGTTCACAAAGTCAAGCTAATTAATTTGTATACAACGCATCGGTAAGCAACCAGGCGTAAAAAAAAAAAAAAAAATGATGTGTGGGGTCAGTCACCTAGAGGTCTGACGAGTGCTAGAGTTTGCCGCTGACTCAATCAGTTTGTTCTGCGAGCTCTCTTGGTGTACTAAAATCTACACAAGTGCAAAGTAAGGGGAATAAATAAATAAATAAATAAATAAATAAATAAATAAATAAATAAATAAAAGAGCATAATGTGGCAAGACAGTTTCAAGGTCACAAGTCTGCTGCATTTTGAATATATAGAGGTGTACACTTTTAAAAAATAGATTGTTGTTCATGGTTTGGTGTGAAAATTAAAAAAAAAAAAAAAAAAGGATCTGAAAAAGCAACTATGTGATGAATAAAAAAATAATAATAATCAAAAGCAGTTCACAACTGCTTAGGTGAAACTGCATTACAATGAAGGAAGAATGAAGATTTGGATTCCCAGCATGCGCCATGTTTGATGGCACTGGGTCAGTGCTGAGCAATGCACCATGCCAGCATGTTTCCTAAAACCAGGTGCTCCAGAGGGGCCCAGCAGACCCGTGGACAAGTGGGGCTTTGTGAATGTTCAGGTTCAGCGTCCAGGAGTCTGTGTGTGTGTGCATGAGAGAGAGAGCGAGAGAGAGAGAGAGAGAAGGAGAGCGATGGGTTGCACCTCCCTCTCCTCTTCATCACGTTTAAACAGGGCCCTTGTTAGACTAGCCTATACAGACTCTCGTGGTATGCACTTCTTCCCACCGTTGCCATGGCACATGGTTCAGGGTGGAGGCGAGGTGAATCTGGTGGGACATTTCTCAGAGACGAATATTTAACAAGTGTGTGTGTGTGTGTGCGCGTGCGTGTGTGTGCGCGTGCGTGTGTGTATGCTCTCACACCAAAACAATCGTTTACCAGGCTTTGCAATGTGTTTGTTCGACAGAGGCTAGAAATTCAACAACTGGTCAACAAACAAAGGCTGCAAATATCTATCAAGTTTTCAGTTACTTGATGGTTCAATAAATAGATAAATAAATAAAGTCTCTATTCCACAGCTAATGTTTGCTTTTGTTGTTAAAGCTTACTACCAACGTGCGGCACCCTTTTGAGTCTGACCACACTGAAAACCACTTAATGTAACTGACAGTCATTAATCAAGCTCAAAACTGGTTTACACTGGCAACACGACACAAGACGCGCGCGCCTGACATTTATAGCCTGAAATCTGCCACATTTCCTAATGACATGAGGCACATCATAACATCATAAACTAAATAAGATAAACAAAATTAGCAAAAAGTCAACAAGAAAGTAGGCTTGTTTTTCTTTTATTGGTTGATTAAACCTACTTGTCTTCTGGGCATAAAGGAACGGGCTAGAAATCTGTCTATCACTGGTATATTTAATTGGGTAACATTTGCATTACGAGTGGATAACGAGTGTGCCTCTGAGGAGTAGGATACCGCAATCATATTAGCCTCTGTGTTTTACCCAGCATGATGCAACCAAAATTATAACGGTTTATTAGCACACCTCAGGCCAGCATTAGCTGCTACACATATGCAAGATGGCTGCCCCACATGTCCTGCGTTTTGTTCTGTGGGTTGGAGGAGCAAGGCTAACAAATGGTGGGGGAGGTCCACCATAAAAATCAGGAACGGTTTCAGCAACTTCAGCTTCCTTAGGTACATGTCTTAACTGTATACTGTTCTCACCAGTGTAATCAGTTACTTTTCATATTAGTACATCACAAATACTTTCAACTGTAAAAAGTATAGCAATGGATTTGAAAGTCAGGAGGTCACCTACACAGTTACCTGCCAATAGTTAACACTGACCAATACATTCAATGATGCACAGTTCATGCTCCCTAAACCACTCGTTCACAAGTTGAGTCCTGGAAGATGGCATTGTCAACAGGGTAGAAAAAAAATCAGTACATTCAGATCATCAGCTCAGTTCATTTTATTGCCACATAACGTTGCTGAGTCTGGACCTGGCCAACTGAAGCAACCTCAGATCATAACACTGCCTCCGGAGGCTTGTACAGTGGACACTATGCATGATGGGTGCATGGCTTAATTTACTTCAGCTCAAATAGGCTTACGCTAAACACCTCAGACCACATGACTGCTCTAATGTGCAATCATTATTCCTCCAAGCAAATGAAACAAAAAAAAAAACGCATTTACTTTCTGATCAGTGGGACATTGGTGGCCCGGGTTCGATTCCCAGCCAATGCCCAAACCCCAGCCACTGGATGCAGTGCCGGACCCAAGACCGGATAAAATGGGAGGGCGTAAAACCTGTGCCAGGACCAACAACAATTACTTTCTGATTAGTCCCAGCAACAAGAGATTTTCTTATAGCAACACAGCTGTTTAGTCTCAATCCTGTCAGTTCTTATCATTCTGTGCATGTGGAAATGCTCCTATTTTTATTATTCAACGTCTTTGATTTCTACTGGTCATTTTTTTTTACAATACGTCATGCGATGTCTGATCACAATCAATTGCATATTTTTTTCTGATCACATTTCCTCCATAAAGTTAAAAGATCAGCTTTAACATTAAGTTCCAAGATTTTACCAGCAGTTGTTTCAGCAAATGCCCTTTGTTGCATTCCAGTAAATTTCACCATTTTTAAAACACATTAATGTAATTTTCCAGACTCCTGGATCTTCTGTCAAGGTAGTTTATGAAATGTGAAGCTTCTCACCGCACACCTTAGGGTTAAAAGAATTGTTGCCAGCTGAATCACATCACTCACTAACCGTCACAGCTTTATCCTGTATCAAACCCGGACCCTGGAGGTGCAAGGTGACTGTGCTAACCACTAGGCCACCGCCTGAATCACATTAATCTTTTTATTAATCATTAAAATGGTTAATAAGTATTTGCTTATGTCATACCTTGGTGGAGAAGACCCTGTATGTGCTCTGCTCAGGAACCACGGGATGTAGAAGGTGGATATGTAGGCAGTAATCCTCACCAGATGGAAGTTTCACCACTGCTTTTAACTGTAGAGGGCAACAAAAAAAATGACAAAAAACAAATGTCACATTTTGCTTTTATTATGCCAGACTGGCTTACAATATATACATTACCATTCAAAAGTTTGGGATCACTTACTAACTCTATGGTCATTCCATTCTTCTCTTTGTAAAACAATGCTGAAGGCGTCCAAAATATGCAATAATCTCTTTTGAACAGTTAATGTTAAGATGTATCTGCTACTCATGATCTGCAAAGCCTTCATAACATCCCTAAACTGAGGTGCCGTTTGTTAATTGGTGATAGTTGAGGATGGCAAGTTTAAATGTAATTCTTCTCTGCAGCAGAGGAAAGTTTTTGTCTTGCTTTCCTGGAATGATCTTAATGAGAGCCAGTTTTCATCATGGTGCTTGATTGGTTTTGCAAATGCACTTGACACAATACTGTTCCTGTAAAAACCGATCCAGAAAGGCTGATCTCTGTGTCATAGAAGAAACAAAAACTGACTGTTGTTGTTACATAATTACCTAATTCCATATGTTTTATTTCATAGTTTTGAAATCCCCAGTATTGTTGTAGATTGTAGAAAAAAAATTGCAAGTAATCCCAAACTTTTGAGCAGTAGTGTAGATTTAAGAACACTTGTTAGCTAATTTGGGTGAATGAATTGAAGATCAGGACTCTAATTGATGCAAGACAGACAGAAAACCTAATATGGACATGTGATGAAATCCTAACAGTATTTGCTGACGACAGGAGGTTCATGTAAATAAGATTACAGATCTGAAAAAAATACATAGACCACCACAACCGTGTTCTGCTAAGGCTTCGCTGCAGGTCTGGTGAGAAAGAAGCCAGGGGGGGTGGGGGGTGGGGGGGGGGCGTTATATCTGACGCCCTAGAGTGAATCACACAGGAAAGCAGGAAGAAACGGAAGCCCCCAGCCCTGAAACTTATCCTAAGGCTTAGCTTTGAGGTTTGCTTCAATTCCATGTCTCCTGATCATGCCTCCTCTCTCTTTCTCTCCCCTCATCCTCCACTCCTCGCACATATTCAGAGTTTGTGCGCTTTAGAGGAAGAAGCTTTGAGCTGGCGGGGCCTCCTCATTAATGCCGCGCAGACTGCTGGTATATCCCGGCGGGAGCCGTGAAAACAGCCCGCAGGCAGGTTCCCCTGATAGCGCTGCATCCATATTTTATCTCATCTCCAACTCGTTTGCAACCAAATTATTACACTATACTCACATTATATGTAATTAATTTATAGGATCCACATCAAACCGCAGATGAAACTTTGATTTCACTTTTATTGGGGAGAAAACGATAAGATAAGATCCAGAGGAAGAAGGCGTAGTGCTGTATAGATTCCACACATCTTCTATCTGTCTTATTCAGGAATGCTTCGTTGAAGGACATGAGCAGTTTTGTGAGGTGGCATGTTAGCTACTGTGAACACATGCGACATGTCTGTTCAACTTTGTAATGTAAAATAAATGTAACAACTGTGTTTTTAATTTTAAATAAAAATAAAATCACTGCTAGAAACAAACAAACAAACAAAAAAACCTAATGGAAAACATATTGTTACCTCCTTTTCCTGGAATGAGACGCTAACATCTTCTTTCTTGACGTTTTTTACCATTAAGGTGATGGTAACTTGAGATTCTGTCTGGTACCAGTCATGTCTGAGGAGATGAGAAGGGAAAACTTGAGCAACCTAATGCTAACCCACTATGGCTTTAGTAGCACTCTGACTCAAATGATCAGAACAACGATTTTATTAAAGTATTCGCTTGACACTGGGGCCGTGTTTCATTGCATCACAGAGTATTATGTGGTATAACAATGCATCGGTCAATAATTCTCTTTGCACTTACTTGACATGTGGAGCTGCAGCTTGCTGTTCATGTTGAGTACGCATTGCACATGAAAGAAACGGAAAAGACAAACAAAAGTCACAGATCAATGAAAATACACCAGAAAATAGCTACGATATTTATAACCCCACTGTATCCAATGTCTGGTGGAGTGGTTTCATTTAACGTGAGCAGCAGTGCCCCCAACTGGGGAAAAAATATATTCAAATGCAATTTAACACAAAGACGGCTGCCCTAGGTGAAAGGAGTGTCTTGGAGCTGTCTTTGCATGAACAGAGGGCTCACAGTACGGCCGCTCGTTTGCATGTAATTTCATTACATTTAACAAAAAAAAAAGGAAGAAGATATTTCTCCCATTAACTGAGCAGAACGTGAGATGAAAGTTCACACCATGACGGACATAACCCGGATCAAAGAGTGTGCAATCTCTATGTTACTGTCAGTCATGTGTTCATGTTATCTTCATTCACTCGACTTTAATGCAATATTAATGGCTGTAGTAATTACATGGGACGACGTGAAAGCGTACGTACCGCATTTGAGGTTCCATTTTGGTTTTGTGCTGTTACAAAGGAAGCAGAAAGATCAAGGCATCAATTAGATAAACCATCAGTAGACTCGTGCTAAATATAAAACTCACTGTCGACAGGCCATCACGCTGCATCTGAATGCAAATAAAATCCCTAATTAAACCATAACCATTTCCCACATTGAAGGCCTTTATGAAATAAATTGCATATGAAGTATACAGAATTACTAAAAACGCACATTTTAGAGAGACACAAATTTCAAACCTCGTTCAAATCTCGCAACCATTCTCGCGAACGTTTTAACCGCCGTAACCGGTCTCTTTATAACAAACTTCAAAAATATTTCTTCACTGGAAATAATTCTATAGTTCGCGAGCTGTTTACCATTCCGAGTGCAGTTTGCGGCAGCATAAATATGAGTCTAAGAGGTCTTTTTCTCTCACTATTAAGCTGTTATGTCTCATAAATTATTGAATATTTTCATAAACAGTATGAGATGGAGCTTGCGAGCATCCGACGGCGCATTAATGACACTTAAAATGAGGTCGCATTTCAAAAGGAGGGGGGAGGTGGGGGGGGGGAGCGGGGATAGATATGCAGAGGAAAAAAATAGAAAAAAATCTCTAGTTTTGAGTTCTCTCTATTTTTGTTCTATATGGAAGAGCCAGAGGCTGCCAAGGAGGATTATAAAAAAAAAGAAAAGAAAAAAAAAAGAAAACTAAAGAGCAGACAGATGGTAAATGTCCCTTACGACATAAAAGAAATGTGTAGCGCTTTACAGTAAAGCATCATTTCAATACAGAAAGAAGGAAGACGGCCTTGATCAGTCTAGACGCTACACACAATAAAATCCTTCTGCAAAGGGCAAAGTGCTAAAGAACACAAATCTTTTTTTGTTTGTTTTTTTTGTGACAGATTTTAATTCAACCCTTGGAAATATGACTTATGAGAACTTTGTGCAGAACTGACAGTGACAGCCATGGAACAGCATGCTGCTTGATTCTTAAATCAGCTAAAAAAGCCAAAGAGTGATGCTGCTTTTAAAAACAACCATGCTGCTCTCAGCGTGTGCTGCACAGTGTTATTCTAAAAAACACACACACGCGCGCACACTTCTGCTTGTGGCAAGTTCAACAGGGCTGTTTATCATGTATATCAGTGCATTAACAGTTATTTGTTGCCCTCGGGCATTCGTTTCGGCGTGCTGGGTCTAAGAATAGGCCCTGTTTGAAATATTGTGAGAGTGAGCGAGCTGCTAATGGAGATCTCGGGTCAATAAGCTCACTTTTGACATGCACGTTTAACTAAGGGTCATTACGATGCAGCAGCCACTGAATCCATACTAATATTTACTCTGCCAGCTGTGCTCATGCCTACTTTTGGGTGTCTACAAGGCTTAAAAAAATATCTGAACATCAGAGTTAAGCACATTGGATCACTGTGGAAATAAATGAAGAAAAAGAAGAAAAAAAAAGAAGAGATAATTGCAGTTAATTATCATGAGGACGATTTCTGAACGAAAAACACAAGACATGAAGGATACCTCAAATATTTTTTATATTCCTATATGGTGTTCAATTTTTAAATAAACACATAAGGTTGCATATTCATACAATTCTGCAAAGTAATTCCTATGTACCAATCATTTTTAAAAAATCATGTGTGTCCCTTGAGATAAACTATACACAGATCATCCAAAATATTATGCTCAGCACTGTGTGGGTTTCCCTTGTGCCACCTGGGGCAGCTCTGGCCCCTTGGGGGAAATGACTCCACAAGACCTCTGGGGGTTTACTGTGGTGTCTGGCACTGAGACATCAGATCCTTAAGGTGCTGAGATATCATACACGTAAACTCCTCAGACATTAACCCAAGCTCTGAATAGAGGAAAAAGCGATATAGACGATTAGTGAGGTTTATCATGGAGAAATATTTTTATATAATATATTTATCCAACCGAACTCTAGGTTCCACCCGTACTGCTTCATAAACAAACAAACAGCAGCAAGTTAGCCCTCAAACACTGACTATTTTTGTAGATTTTTCAACAAGCTATTCCCTTTTGTGTTGAAAAGATTGTTGAGGTTTGTATGTATCACGTCTCCTACAAAAAAAAAACTAATCTTGGCTCAAATATCTTCACCCTTACTTCAAAAACATTGCAGACTGCCCCGACTGATGGTCTGTGCACTACGATGGTCAGCTAATGAGTGTATGGCATGGGAACCAAGCAAGAATTTTAAGATATTGATGCATGTCCGTGTGCTTCTAACTTGTCCAGAAGCCTTTTATTTTCAAACTGTTGCTTTTTTTTTTTTCACTGACTCGCATTCAATCAGCAGGAAGCCTAATGCCCACACGGCCTCGTGAGGATTGCCGAAAGAAAGAGGGTGGGGGGGGGGGAACTGCTGCAGGCGAATAAATGAGCTACGGCCCAGTGGCAATCTGAGCCACGGTAGTTGGAAACCTCTGCTCCATGATATCAAACAGAACAAAGTCACACAGGGCAAATTTGCAGTGAAAATACTTCAGAGTTAGAAACAAATTCTATAAACACTTGGCTACATTATTTAACCGGCTAGATAAGTCACTGCTGAGTTTCTATAACATAAGAGGGATGGGAATCAACAGTTATCATGTTATACGATGTTATCATGATACCTCGGTGCCGATTCAATTTATATTGTGATTCTGTAAGTATTATGGAGAAGACAAATAATATTACATTGTTCACCTTTGAGTTTATTTCTCCTGAAAGAAATTGACATACAAACTATAAGCATGTTGCTTTACCACGGTATGCGTAACAATTTTGAATGTTTTTTTTTTTTAAATAAATAAAAAATTAGTAGTGACAGTTCCATCACATGCTATCGTTCCTGTACCTTTTTATTCTGAAACTGTGAGAGTAGTTTACAGAAAGGCAGCAGATGCAACAAGCGCCATCTGTCTTAAAAAGAAGAACGGTGTACTGACGGCCGGAGATGTTCTGCAGAGAAACGTAGTTTTGCACAGTGAGTGACTAGGTGAAAGAGGCTACAGAGAGCGAGAGAAGCATTCTCTGAAGTTGTGGTACAACGGATATTACAACACAAGCCAGATACACAGTAACTCTCTTCTCTCATTGTTTAAATGTTCTTTAACTTTTGTAGGAGCTTCTAATTGTATGAAAGAAAGCAACTAATATGCTGTGTTGTTAACTATGAGACTACATGTAACATCCTTATGTGCTACGATGGCTAGCAAGACAGACTAACTTTAGCTACTGTTAGACCACTAATTTTCATGCATTTACCCCGCAGATATGAATATTCAAAAGTATATTTAGAAAATGCAGCATGAGGAAGAGAAAGAGAGACACAGCATGAGAAATCCAACCTATTAACTTACCCTCCCCACCACCTACCATGTTGGTAAGCAAAATTAAACTTTCTGCAGTAAATATATGATGTATATATGTTAAATATCAAAATTAAATATCAAAGATCACGCATTCTAAACATCTTTTAATTTAATTCAAACCAGTGTTTCATCTGTTCGTCAAGTCAAAACACCTGACCTGAGAGAAACAGACTAGAAGAGGCGCACATGCTGCATGTCAGGAGATATCCATAAATAGACCAGAACCAGAGGCATTGGAGCTCTTCTTTGAAAAGTCCAGGAACATTAAATTCAATTCAATTTTATTTGTATAGCGCTTTTACCAATTGACATTGTCACAAAGCAGCTTTACACAATCAAAAGAATTAAGTTGTATAAAAATTAAGTGACAAACAGTGCCATTTTTGTACAACAAACATTTGGTGTTTGTTTCATGATTTTTTCACTTCACATATGGGTAGATTTAGGCGAAGGTTATTCGGTTGAAATTAATAGAAATATCAATTAAATCAAAACAGTGTTAAAGGTCACTTGTAATTCCTGGTTTGTTGTTTGTTGGCAAAGCTGGTAGGTAAGGCTAGACCATTCGTACCACTTTTTTTTTTAAATAAGAAATTAGAAAAACGAGCAATAAGAAACCTAATCAGATTCATTGCAAAACCAGTGTTTTTAAGATGTCGAAAAATTTATTAATAAGAAATAAGTCTAAACTTACTTGCCATTTTCTCTTCACAATTCTTGATCCAGGTTTGAAAGGCTTCATTAGCACCTGCGGAAATATGAACTATATATGTACCTTGGAACTAAAAATTTAGGAACAGAGGCAGGTTTGGAGTCAGAGTCATGGACACAGGCAGATATGAGGCTCACATGAGAGAGAGAGAAAAAAAAGATCACATTGTTCAACAGGAAAGTGTACTGGACATGGCTCTCTTTTTGTATTTTGGGGAACAGAGCTAAATTGTTGCTAGGAGGTATAAACAAACAAGAAGAACTCGACACCAAGAGGAATAATTGAGCCAGCATCAACCCTGGTTCATTTTGGTATTCTCCATATGACTGAAATCCCCTTACAATAAATTTTTTTTCAATCCATTTAAAAGTGTGATACAAACTACAGACAAACAGACAGCCTGAGGACACGATGCTTTCAACATAAAAATAACAACTCTGAGCACTGGAATAAAAACAGCCTTAGACAAATTTCTGTTTTTAATATACAATTATTACAATTCCTGTTCCAAATGCTTTTGGGTCTATAACACCGTGATAATGATTGGCAGTGTATTTTACTTAGGCTAGGGTTGTAAATTTCACACAATTCTCTTAACCAGCTATTGAAAATATTAGCAATCTATAACTGATTTAATAATTAATTATTAATGATAAGATGAAGGGGAAAGGTGATTTATTTAGACAATTCTAGTGGCACAGACCAGACCTTCTCATATACCGATTTATTTGCAGTGGCCTGCCACAATATTAACAAAGTTCAGTTTGGTCTTAATATGGTTACAGAAACAATAATTTGTCATATGGTCATGAAAATCCTAAAAAAAAAAAAGAAAGAGAAAGAAAGAAAGACATTCCTCGAAATTAGCAGTTACTTTTTACAGACTTGAAAATAGTCATGAAAATATTTGGAAAAGTCATTTTAAGCATTGTAACAATTACGGTTTTTAAATAAAAAAAATGCTAAAGTGTGCCACGGCATTTACAAAATAAATAAATAACTAAATAAAATCTTATTAGCAAGCATGCAAGGAGTCTAGATGGCGAGTCTAGCTTAGCTAACATTATATTACAACTGGGCTGTAGTGTTTACAAATACAGTCAAAACAAACCTTTTTGGTCGATATAGATGGTGTTCCAAAAAAAAAAAAAACTGACATCATTTCGCAGTCCAACAACATAGCCAATTCTTGCTCAAAGTTTAATGTTTTACTTTGGATCGGGATAATAATGTGCTGTTGAAATGGACACCTGACATGACACCTTTTAATTTTCTTCTATGGGTCTATGTGAAAGGACTGGTCTTTATTCCCCCCCATATCACAAGCCTAGGGGAAGTCAAGCAGAGAACCACTGAGAAGCTGAAGAATGTTACACAAGATATGCTACAGCGTGTTTGGCAGGAGTTGGACTATCGACTTGATACATGTCGTGCCACATATTGAACACAGAGCGCATATTGAACATTTGTGAAGCTTTGTGAAATCGTTTATAAAATCAATATACGTTTGAATATGTTTTTAAAATATTTTTAAATGGGATTTTGATAAATAAATCTTTCATTTTTCAACATGAAGCTTATTTGATTTGATTTGCCTCGGGCATGTACTGTAGTGACTCAGATATTCATATTTCAAATAATGTCAAAATTTTTGGGACACCCTGTATTTTTGAATCAGTTAAAATCTTAAAGACATTTAATCAATTGTTGATTAGATCATTAATTTAGACACTTCTGAAATACAAGATATTGCTTACGGAAAAAGAAAATTGCTTCAGGTAACTGATTACTCACGAACAACAATGTTTTGGTTTTGGCTTCAAGCACAACTTGACTCACCTTCAAGTTCTTTTCCAGCTGTGAAAGCCTGGTGTGCGGCACTGATGTTGTTTAGATGATATTCTGCAATTCTGTAAACAAGATGTTTGAGCAGACACGATGAAATAGAGTCAAGATATCGTAGCCAAATAAGTCCAACGAGGCAGCAATTACATCCATAGCTTCTTGTGGTTTAGGGCAAACAAAAACATAGGGCTGTCTTTCCACATGTGGAGGCATTGCAGGACAATTAATATTTAAACGTGAGCGAATAATAGACCACAATTTGTATGAACTGGAAAGGGAATAACAATTTAAAAGCCTGAGTGGCTCATGTGTAAAAGTGAACATTTTCTATTACTGACTAATCAGCACCCAGTTCTGTTCAAATTTATTTGTATAGCACTTGGACACAGTCACAACAGAAGCTTTACAGAAATGTGCGTGTGTGTGCGCGCAGTGTGCAGCATTTAACAAACTGCCATAGAGAGAATATGGGTGATTGAAATGTATTGTGCAGAAACTCACCCTGTCCTCAGGAATGCCAGGGCCATACCAGGCTGAAGCTGCTGTGCTTTCTTAGCGTCATCAACTGCTCCTAAAGAAACAGTTAATTAAAATATAATTATATTTCAGGGATGGACATGTCATTATCCTGAGAGACCTAGGTCAAGCATGTTTTGGGGAAAAATGCTATTTATGCTTTGTTTTTTGCATGTTTAACCCTCGGAGCAGAGGAAAATAATTTCTAGGAATATAAAGAAATAATTTCCTAATGCCTTTAGCAAAAGCAAAGTTTCATATGCTCTTTTTTTCACCAGCACTATAGTAATACGATGTGCACATGCTTCCCAATCACACCATCTGCCGTGCTACACAAACCAGCCAATTTGACTAATTTGACTAATCAGTGGTTGGCACCAATTTAAAAATCGACCTGCATCTCTCTGCTCAGGTCGCATGTCGTCTGGGGAAGAACAGGAACCAAATTCATCATCGGGTAAGACACAATACACTCATCGGAAGTAAAAGCAACAATGGGTGCAACGACAGTTCTTTTATAAAGCCAAGGTACAACATGCAGGGAAAAAGAACTACAAAATGGTGAATGACAAAACAAAGCACAAACATGATCTGAAAGGATGCTACACAAGTAGTCACAATTGCTTGTGCATATAATTTTGAACTGCTTGTGATTTACCATAAAAATAAATAAATAAACCTCACAATTTAACAAATAAATTGAGAGTACGGGAGGCCGTCTTAATATTGAGCCGAATGGTGGACTTTTAAATGCTTTCAAAATAATGATGAGTAAACTTTCACAACATTTCGGTTGTTGTGATGTTTAAAGTGTTTGCTCATGCCTGACCACTGACTGATGGAGAAGAGAGCAAAATAAATGATTAAAGAAACACAAACATTTTTATGTTTACCTGATCACTTTACCATTAATAGCGTAAAATCTGACATTCTTTTGACTATTAATATCAAAATCTTTCAGCCAAAAGTATGTTAAAAAAAAAAAGTAAACATTTCTTTTAGTAGTGGACGCTAATGTATTTAGTTAACTATAGTAGTCCAATGTTAAATATATACTTGTCGAATCAGTAAAAAAAAAATATCAATCAATATGAAATCTTCTCCAGTTACAGAATGTCTGCGAGCTGTGTTAGTCCACAGGTAAAATGCGATGGAAGAAGACGGGGCGGGGCATCCAGTCAGTGTCGGGTAATATCAGAGCATTCAAAACACCTGTGCAAATCATTTCAGACTCGTGTGTCACCTGCCTTTGTACTCATTAGGTGGAACAAAAACAAACTGCGCTTTTGGTGTGTTTGTGAAGAACTTAACAAGTGTATTTCAATGTTAAATCTGCAGGAATCCTTATAAAACTGTTTAAAGGTTGTCAGGTAGCTTAGCACAGACGAGTCTAAATAAAAAATATAATAAAAATAAACATCACTGGATATTGTGGCAGAGTACCACTGCAGTGATACAGCAGAAACCTAACTTAAAGCTCACTTTTTTCTGACGCAAGAGTGAAAACATGGTGGAGTCACTTCTTTGTAAAGTATATCTAGACATAGTGAAGCAGCTAGTTACGCGTCTCAGCAGTCATCCTGAAATATTAGAACTGCTTCCTCTCATCTAACACATAGGCATAAATAAGCAAAGCACAGATATACTTGCCAGGCTACTGAAGTGTACTTCAACATCCGTTTGTGTACATACCAACTACAGTGAAGACTGAGAATAAAAACTGGAATCACACGCTTGCAAATGGTAGATTGGTGTGATAAATGAGTGTGAATGCACCACAAGTTTCTTGGCTAGTTTTATTTAAGTTGCATAAGTGAAGTCATTTAAACAAGAAACAGAAGCCAATACAAAAACAATACAATAAATATAAGGATACACATGATAACAAAAACACATTAAAACCTTCAAAGCTTCAATGATCTACTCACATTCTGCAGAATGTTTGACAAGTGTACTGATAAAGTGGTCACAGGAGCTTAATAATAAAGAAAGATACCACACACACACACACACACACACACACACACGTCAGCACTTACTGGTATAGTCTTTGAGCAGGATGTGTGCATACGCTCGTTGACACAGCCATTCTGCGTTATCAGCCGTATCACCTACAGCCTTATTCAGCTCCTGTTAACAAAAAAAAAAAAAAAAAAAAAAAAAATATCATGGTAAATGAACATCTGCTAAGACAATGTGAAAAATTAACCAGTCCTGTAAGGCTGTATGTGTGTTAATAGTATGACTTAACTTGCATATTGACATTCGGAAAGAAATGAGATGACAGAAATATTACTGCTGCATGATATGCACCAAAATAACACACAGGTTTTTTTTTCATTACTACACACTGCAACTGTGATATGGGTAGTAATAGGCTGATATTGTGTTAGTTTTTCTTTTTTTACTTTTCCTTTAAACATGCCAGCACAACATTTTAATCAAAACACCCACGGAAAACTTATTTCGGAATGCTCACAGAGCAAATCAATAATGGATTTTGGTGAATTAGTCATTTCTATTTGGCAGTAGAGATTGGGGGAGACATACCGCAATTCTTTCATGTGGAAATTCTTGTATAGCCACACTGACACCAAAATATTTTTAAATAAATTTTTAATTTCTGCATGTTTTTATGTGAAGTGGTAAAATGTTGCAGTTCTTCTTTAATCCTACAGGGGGTGCAATCTAAACTTTTCACATATTGTCAGACAGCACATTACAATTAGGAACAAATTATTTGCTGAATATTTATAAAACCAAGCTAGTTATAAAATTGTAATACAAATCGAAACAGCGCTTAGGTATCAAGATCAGTTTAACATGTAATAGCACATGCATGTTGGGCCACGATGCCAACGAGGACCTCCACTCCCACCATGTCTACACAACAGACCATTATTTTTATTTATTTATTTTATAGAACGATGTCCAGTCAGAAGTAATGTGGCTACACGTTAACACAGAAAAAATACCCCAACAATCCTTATTCACAGAGGGAAAAAAACAGAGGAAAGTACAGAAATCCTTGTTTGATTCAAATATATGCAGTCTTGTATGAGAAAAATTTTGGCACTGGCATGTCAAAATAAAAGCCAGCTTCCCATCTTAAAGAAGGCCCTAAATTAATTATAAGAAGCAAACATTTGGTTCTATGTAACTTGCTTGGTTTATGTCAAACTTCTAGGATGCAAAGGCTAATATGTCAGCAGTAGGAAAAGTATCATTATTATTATGACTAAACTGACCACAAACGTGAATAATAAATGATCCAATGTCATTACTGTTCCTGACAACCCAATATCTCTATTTATTTCCCCACCAAAACAAACAAAAAAACCTAAACATTTTTTTACCATAGTCTTAAAACTATTAATCCAATTAATCAAGCCTATTTTTGCCTTTGCCTTTTAAAACAAGCATAATAAGCCAATTAACAGACAGTTGCATTTGTATGCACTGTCTAATGTTCATCAGTTGTTGCTGAATAGTAAAATAAGTTAAGAATCTAACCTTTCCTTGTCCCTTACTAGTCCCTAAAAACACATATCAGTAAAAAAAAAAAAAACATTTAATTCCTACCTCAGTATTACTTTACAGATGTTCAGATTGTTTTGTGTCTTATAGAGAATATAAAGTTGTACGATGCTAATTGCCTAGCATGCCGAAAATTTGTAATGTTATGTCAGAATTGTGCTAATGGCTGCTGAACACTGAACAAAATGCAATTGTGGCTAAAATTGAGTTGCAAGTAAACCATATGACCATATTTATGTTGATAAAAGGAGAACATGTTATTACTTCAGTTTTATGTTGCTTTCTTCAGTAAACATCTGAAATTAAGCGAGCTGCTTCCTGGGTGGTTGATTGAACCGAGCTGTTAACCCTCTGTCAGACCAAGATCAGCCTACATCACTAACTAGTAACCTCAAATGACCTTGAAATGGTGTTTGGTGAAGAGCTGCTGAAATGTCTTGAATGTATACATTAGCTTATGTGTTTATACATAATTATAAAATTTATACAAAATTATAAAATATATACATTCACTCATTCATCTTCTATATGTCTTATCCTGTGGCACTGACACGTTCTGACATCTTTAGCTACTTGTTTCGGTTAAGTCTAGTGATTATTCTTTGCAATTTATGTATTGTCATACTGACTGCAAAATCAGCTTTTTCTTTAGTATCCATGTTTGCATTTGAGGTGGTGAAATATGACTGTGCCTCTTTAATCCAAATAATTTTTTACTATATATAATATAAAAACATCTGAAATTAAGTGAGCTGCTTCTTGGGTTGATTATAGAGAGCTGTTAACCCTCTATCAGACCAAGATCAGACTACGTCACTCACTAGCAAGGACAGAATACAGAAGTACAAGATTGTAAAGTGCATGGAATGAATAATTTAAAACCGGTATATTTTGTTTAAAAATTGTTTGAAATAAATGTTCAATTGTTAAGTAATTCCATGTATAGTTTGTAATTAGTAAAATGTTTTATTCTCAGAAAAAAGAAAGAACAGTAGTAATTAATAATTCAGCTCCTCTGATTTCTGAAGATCTGCCCATAACAATCAAACTCTACTTAAAATTTTTCCCTATTGTGTCTGCCCAATGTCCTTGCAGGGCATCACTTTTATATAAACACATTGTATGGGGTGTTATTCTGCTAACAGCACAGTGATTTTCCAACAGTTAGAAGGTTCAGGACTACATGTAGTGAATTTTTACACTTTATAGTTAGATTTACTGTAGTGGAATGTCTGAGAGACAAGTTAGTTCCTGTTCTCACTTATGTTACATAAACCCTCATTCGCTCACCCGCATCTCCCCCCACTTGATCAAAACTCTCCTTCTCATAAATCAGATGTCGTTTTAGCATAGAAAATGGTAGGCATAAACTCCTCTGTCTCTGTCCTGAAAACTTTCCTGTGCTGATGAATTTCAATTTTAACATTTCAAAAATGTTTTTAAAAAAAATGTAAAAGTGTGCTAACATTAACCTAGAGTTCATGTGACTACAGCGATGTGCTGTGCTGTTCCGTAAAAATAACACACATCTTCTGATTAGATAACAAGAGCTAATTTATTTTTGCTGATGTTCGATATGATTACGTGTAAATATAAAAGATGCACCATGTGCAGTAAAATAAATAAATACCTAAATAAATAAAATATCACAACCATGGGTAAATCGCTGAATAAAACATTCACTGTTACTTAGAATCGGGCGGCCTTGCACCCCATGATAGTGGATGTTTGTTTTATTACAGCATTCTCCCAATTATTTAATTCTGTCTGATCCTTCAGATTTGAAAATTCAACCCTGTTGAGGCGTTGGTATAAAGTAGATAACCTTGAAGTCACAAAATTGGAAGACGAAATGTGGAAGATGGAAAAAAAAAGGCACAGTCAAGACATGAAAATAATTACAAAGTACGTGCTTTCAACAATTACTCGTACAAGATCATTGTGAATGAGACCAGTGTATATTGTTACAGCAGTTTCCAGTATTCGAACAACAAAACCTTGACAATGCTAGTCCAATGAGCAGTGCTATATGTAGAATATTCTGGATCCAAGCCACTTTAGTTAACCTCAAATGACCTTGAAATATATTAGGTTATGTGTCACAATTCTAACAGCTATACATTAATTCATTCACCTTCTATACGTCTAGTGATTATTTTTTGCCATTTATGTTTAACATTTTCTTTACTATCTATGTTTGCATCTGAGGTGGTGAAATAATGCCGTTCCTCTTTAATCAAAATGATTTTTTTCTAGTCTTTTGCAAGAGTTTAGACACCCCTTGATAAATAACTAATTTTGGTTATTTTTGTTAATTGAAAAGGTGTTAACAAAGTCTCTGCTGAAAATATTGCGCAGGTTTTCCATTTCACATTGATGCATAGTTACTTCTTATGCCATAAATTGAACAAAAATAAAAAATAAAAACATTACTATGACAAAGTGCAAAGGTTTGGGCACTCTAAGAGTGCCAGAGTCTCAGATTCTTTTTACAAGGTTTCAGACTTTAAACAGCTGTTATTAGTAAATGCCAATTTCAAAGCTTTCCAAATATTTTCACACTTAAAACTTGTGCACACACGTGCGGACACTCAACAACCATGGGCTCCTCTAAGCAGCAGTGTAAGACTCTGAAAGTCAAAGTTATTGATGCCCACAATGCAGGAGAAGGCTACAAGTAGGGTTGGGTACCGAAAACCGGTGCCAATATGGCACCAGTACCTATACAACCGGTGTGTACCGGACAGAAACAGAACACGAATTTCGGTGCCTCATTTCGGTGCCACTTAAATGCCTGAACTGTCGATTTATACATTTGTTCTCTGGGGCTATAATTACACAGTTGTAATAAGCATTAGATTCATCAACACA